>SJYA01003032.1:908134-949049 GCA_006410615.1 Neotragus moschatus | reverse complement strand
AAAGGGATTTTTTTAATTTTTTTTCTTTTTTTTTTTTTTTTTTTTTTTTTTTTTTTTTTTTTTTTGCCATAGCATGCAGGCTGTGGATCTTGGTTTCTCAGCCAGGAATTGAACCCAAGCCCACCGCCATGCAACAGCCTGGTACTAATCACTAGACTGCCAGGAAAGTCTCTAGATGATTTTTCAAGGGCATTTACGAGCCGCAGTTACAGGTTTCTTCGATAGCTCAAACTGAACATGTATTAGTCATGCTGCTACTGTGCTCAGCCGCTCAGTCATGTCCGACTCTTTGCAACCCCTTGAACTGTGGCCCTGGAGGCTCCTCTGTGCATGAAATTCTCCAGGCAAAAATTCTGTCAACTTGACATTCCCCACTCCAAGGGGGATCTTCCCAACCCAAGCTGTAGAATTCCAAACTATGCTGAACACAGAGACTAGGTTGGGATCATTCTAAACCACTCACTACCAACAGGGCTTTCTTGTGTGGTTCAGCAGTAAAGAATCTGCCTGCAGTGCAGAAGATACAGTTTTGATCCCTGGGTCAGGAAGATCCCCTGGGAAAGGAAATGGCAACCCATTCCAGTATTTTTGCCTGGAGAATCCCATGGACAGAGGAGCCTGACGGGCTACAGTCTATCAGGGTCGCAAAAGAATCAGACACAGATTAGCAACTAAACAACATTACCACCAGTAGAAAGACAACCAAAGAAGGAAGAAAGGGGGAGAAAAAAAGGAGGAGGAGAAGAGGAAGAAGAAATGTAAAGGACGGGGGAAGAGAATGAAGACTGATAGAAATGGAAATTTTTCTCTTTACCACAGTCTTTGTCTAGGCCTGTCTATGGAAGTGTTTCATCAACGTGATTGTCACCCATCAAGTGCATCAAGGCAGAAAAGAGCTTGGGAGCCACTTGGTAAAATATATCAATGGAGTCTTAATCAGTCTCAGTGGGAGAAGAGCAATTCCACTTTTATCTGAGTAAGTACAGTGGGCCCTCCATATTCCTGGATTCTGCATCCTCGGATTCCAACCTGCGGTACCTGCAGACACAGAGGGCCAACTGTACCACACCATTTTATGTAAGGGACTTGAGTATCCATGGATTTTGAGACAATTCCCGGTGGATACTAGGAACAGCTTAATTTAGTTAGATAGAACTTCAACCCCAATGCTGTTGTTCAGTCGCTAAGTTGTGTCCAACTCTTTGTGACCCCATGGACTGCAGCACACCAGGCTTCTCTGTCCTTCACCATCTCCCAGAGTTTGCTCACACTCACGTCCATTGAGTCGGTGATGCCATCCAACCATCTCATCCTCTGCCGTCCCCTTCTCCTCCTGCCTTCAATCTCTCCCTGCATTAGGGCCTTTTCCAATGAGTCAGTTCTTCTCATTAGGTGGCCTAAGTATTGGAGTTTCAGCTTCAACATCAGTCCTTCCAATGAATATTCAGCACTGATCTCCTTTAGCATGGACTGGTTGGATTGCCTTGCAGTCCAAGGGACTCTCAAGAGTCTTCTCTAGCACCACAATTGGAAAGCATCAGTTCTTCAGTGCTCAGCCTTCTTTACTGGTACCAAAAACAAGGGTAGGAAAAAGCCCACCTCTCCCAGCTAACTCCTATGCACACGGACAATCAGAGTTTACATCTTAGGGAATAACTTCAGTGCTGGCTGTAAGAGGCGAAATTTAGAGGCTGTGATAGGTGGCTTAAAGAAATTAAAGTTTATTTTCTCTTTATTCTCTTTATTCCTACTTTGTAACAAAAGCAGGGGGAAACCTTAAAGTTGTCTATTCATGAAAACTTCCCTTCCAAGTATGTTTTCCCACCTGGGTTGGGTTTGAAGTGCCGTCAGCTATGAGTTCCTCCTTCTCCTGGAGGAAATCCAAGATCTAGAGGAGTTTGCCTAACACTCTGCCTTGGGGAAAGGAGAGCTGGGTTCCTGCTCTGACATCCTCTAGCTTGCCCTGCCTAGTCTGAGCGTCCTGTGCTGCTAATTGCCGAGATATGGCTGGTCACACACAGTTCTTTGGAGCATCACGCTGGCGGGAATGCAGAAGACTGCCTGCCCAGCCAAAGGCCCTCATACTTTGCAACCTCTTCATCCCCATCCCAGGCTTCTTCCGTGTGCCTGGATCTCTGGGCATTTCCACAGAGGACTTTCCCCCAGTCACAGGCGCAGACCCAAAACAGGAGACTTGGAATACCAACTCTGGCCCATCAGCCTTGCCCATCTCTTATCCAGCACTTGTAGCACCTGCTTTGCTCTGGTGGCCAGTTTAATGCTGAGAGAAGATTTCTGGTCTAAATCTTGAGAAGCAGTGAGCAAGCTGCCCTGCTCTGCCCTCCTGGATACCTCCCCCATACCTCCTACCCTCCCCCAGCAGGCTCTTTTGGAAAGAATACAGACGCATGAGTGTGTGGAGGTGGATAGACATTCAGTTTGACGTATCGTCCTTTAATCCCTCTCTCAACCAGATTCTTCTTTCCAAGCATCAAGAGTTGAGTTGTGTTTTCCCTCAGGCAGGCTCACTGAGAAATAGTTCCAAAAATATTACCCTTTTACACGATGTACGAAAACTGTTTTCTTTGCTTACTCCACTAAACTGAGGTTCCAAGGTGGAGACTGTTGTGCCTGTTTTAGGGTGTTCCCAACTATAAATATTGAGTATGTAGGAAAGCAACTCCCAAGAGATCTTACTGAGTCAGTAAGGACGCATTAACATTATAGACAAACCCTAATAGCCATTTAATGTACAACAAGATCAGACGATGGAACAGAATACAAAATCCAGCACCACACAAGCACACACACAACTGGTTTGTTTTTAATTGGAGGATAATCGCTTTACAAAGTTCCATTGGCTTCTGCCGTAAAACCACGCAAATCAGCCCTGAATATACACGTCCCCTCCCTCTTGAACCTCTCCTCCACCCTCCGCCCCGTCCCACCCCTCTAGGTTGTCAAAGAGTACCGGGTTGGACTCCCTGTGTGTACAGAAGCTTCCCACTGGCTATCTGCTTCACGTACGGTAGTATATCTGTTTCAGTGCTCCTCCCTCGATTCGTCCACTCTCTCCTTCCCACGCTGTGTCTACAAGTCTGTTCTCTGCATCTGTGTCTCTGTTCCTGCCCTGCATATAGGCTCATCAGTACCATTTCCCCGGATTCCACACATATGTGTTAATATACAATATTTGTAAAAAACTGATTTTTACCACAAAGGCAATGCAGCGGAGAAAGGAGAGAAAGGAGAAAGGAGAGTTTTCCCACGGAATGGTACTAGAACAATTAGATAACCATATGGAAGGAAAAAATGAACTTCACTCCATACCGGCAGGCAGAATAGTGCCCTCCTCAGGATGTCCACAGCCTACTCCCCCTAAACCCATGGATGTGTTAAGAGACTAGAAAGGCAAGCCCTAGAATACGGGGAAAATGACTGCAAACCGTATGTTTGATGTAAGACTTTTCTCTAAAATATATAAATAGCTCTCAAAACTCAATAAGAGGAGAAACAGCCACAAATAAAGAATGGCAAAAGATCTGAACAGATACATCATCAAGAAAGATGTATGGATGGCAAATAGATACATGAAAAGATTTCAGAATCATTAGTCAGAGAAAAACTAAAGTTATAACCACAAGGAGATACCACAGCCCAAGTGCTGGTGAGGATGTGGAGAAACTGGAACTCTCATCACTGCTGGTGGGGATGTAAAATGATACAACCAACTTTGGATAACAGTTTGGTGGTTTCCTGAAAAGTTAAACATGTACTTATCCACGATCCAGATATTCTATTCCTGGGTATTTACCCAAGAGAAATGGAAACATGCATCTATACTAAGACTTGCAGGCGAATGTCCAACAGCAGCTTCACATATAATAGACAAAAGCAGGAAGCAACTCAAATGTCTATCAATAGCAGAATGAATAACAAGCTATCCATACAATGTATTCTTACAATGGAATGCGATCCAGCAACAAAGAGGAATGAATTCTTGACAACACAGCAGGTGAATTTCAGAATAATTAGCATATGTGAAAGAAGCCAGACAAGAAGTACACACTGTAGGATTCATTTCACATGAAATTCAAGAAAATGCAAACTGAGGCTGCGGTCCCCAACCTTTTTGGCACCAGGGACCGGTTTCATAGAAGACAATTTTTCTGTGGACTAGAGTAGGGGCAGATGCTTCAGGCAGTAATGCCAGTGATGGGGCAGATGAAGCTCACCTCCTGCTGTGCAGCCTGGTTCTTAACAAGGGGTTGGGAACTGCTGAACTAAGGGACCAGATCGCTGCCTGGGGACAGAGACTGGGGAGGGGATGGAAGGGGGCAGAAGAATTGATGCTTTTGAACTGTGGTGTTGGAGAAGACTCTTGAGAGTCCCTTGGACTGCAAGGAGATCCAACCAGTCCATCCTAAAGGAAATCAGTCCTGAATATTCATTGAAAGGACTGATGCTGAAGCTGAAACTCCAATACTTTGGCCACATGATGCAAAGAACTGACCCATTGGAAAAGACACTGACGCTGGGAAAGATCGAAGGTGGGAGGAGAAGGGGATGACAGAGGATGAGATGGTTGACTGGCACCACCGACTGGATGGACATGAGTTTGAGTAAACTTTGGGAGTTGGTGATGGACAGGGAGACCTGGCATGCTACAGTCCATGGGATCTTAAAGGGTCAGACATGACTGAGCAACTGAACTGAACTGAAAGCTGTTTTTAAAATACAATAGGAGAAATATTTAAATATATATTAGACAGTATCAGAGAGTGGTACTAACAAGTTATACAGTGGTCCCCCTTATCCAAGGGGGTCCATTCCAAGACCCTCTGTGGATATTCGAAACTGAAGATAGTACCAGACCCCACATATACTGTTTTTACCTACACACACACATACCTATGATAAAGTTTAGTTTAAAAATTAGGCTTAGTAAGAGATTAACAACAATGACGAATAATTGAAAGTGACAGTGTTCAACTCTCAGTCATGTCCACGTGTCCAACTCTTTGTGACCCCAAAGCCTGTTAGATTCCCCTGTCTGTGGAATTCTCCTGGCAAGAATACTGGAGTGGGTTGCCATTCTCTTTTCTAGGGGATCTTCCTCACCTAGGAATCAAACCTGGGTCTCCTACACTGCAGGCAGAGCCACCAGAGAAGCCCCAACTAATAATAATAGAACAATGATAGTATATTGTGATGAAAACTATGTGAATGTGGTCTCTCAGAATATCTCATTGAACTGTGTTCACCCTTCTCCTGTGATCATGCAAGCCGATAAAGTGCCTGTGTGAGGAGAGGAAGTGAGGTGAATGATGTAGGCATTGTGATACAGCCTTAGGCTGTATTAACTTCTTTTTTTTTTTTTTTTGTCTGCCATATGCTTCCTGTATTAATTTCCTAGAACTGCCATACAAATGACCACAAACCGGGTGGCCTAACACAACAGAAATTTACTCTCTCATAGTTCTGGAGAACAGCAGTCTGAAATCAGGGTATCCACAGTGCCACAGTATTTCAAAAGGCTCTAAGAAAGAATCCTTCATCCCTCTACCCAGCTCCTGGTGGTTGCCCCTAATCCTTGGTGTTCCTTGCCTTGGGAAGGCAACATCACCCCAGTTGCTCCCTTCATCTTCACGTGGCGTTCCACCTTCTGGGTGTCTGGACATGCGCCCACATTTCCCTCTTCTGATAAGGTCACTAGTCATGGGATCAGGGCCCACCTTAATCCAGTATGACTTCTTAATTTGGCCACATCTACAAATACTCTGCTTTGTATTAACTTCTGACACTAGGTCAGAGGATCGTCTGTTTCAGGTAACCTGGATCGTGACTGTGTCAGTGACTGGGTGTCAGCGGTAGAGGTGGGTGATTGGGAAATCTCAAAGAGATGGAGCCAACAGCAAGAGATTCCATCACGCTAAATTGGGAAAGGAGTACATCAAGGCTGTATATTGTCACCCTGCTTATTTAACTTCTATGCAGAGTACATCATGAGAAACGCCAGGCTAGACAAAGCACAAGCTGGAATCAAGACTGCCAGGAGAAGTATCAGTAGCCTCAGATAGGTAGATGACACCACCCTTATGGCAGAAAGTGAAGAAGAGCTAAAGAGTCTCTTGATGAAAGTGAAAGAGGAGAGTGGAAAAAGTTGGCTTAAAACTCAACATTCAGCAAACTAAGATCATGGCATCCAGTCCCATCACCTCATGGGAAATAGATGGGGAAACAGTAGAAACAGTGGTTGACTTTATTTTGGGGGGCTCCAAAATTACTACGGATGGTGATTGCAGCCATGAAATTAAAAGACGCTTACTCTTTGTAAGGAAAGTTATGACCAACCTAGACAGCATATTANGAGCAGTGCATGGGTCTGGACAGGGAAGTAATCTCAGAACGAGGCCCTCAACTGGTTCCTTATGCTGTTATCGCTGGGAGCCGACTTTTGTTGGCCTGTGGGCCAGAACTGGCATCAGAATGTGGGTCCTTTGGGCGGTCTTGCGCGCAGGAAGGGGTGTTTCTCCTTTCTTCAGACTTAATAAAAAGAATAATAATGGTCATTGGATCTTACTGTAAAGGTGCAGCGAAGCGAGACTACGTATGTGTTTTCGTGTGCCTAAGTGTGTTCACACACCCAAAGACAGACTGTTTGGTCTTGAGGTTTGTAAGGTGAACCTGTTTCCTGCTCAGAGGTCAGCTTCTGCTTAGAAGGGAGCGGGTTTTGCGGTTCTTTCTCTTTGACCAGAGGGTGAGGGAGTCAGGGGTGATTGGGCACGGGTGTGGAGCTGTGAAGTGCTGGCCATGGAGTAGGTAGGTGTCGATGAGTATGTACTGGAGCAATGTGCAGCAGTAACTGAAAATTAGCTTGTGGGGTGGTAGGTCGTTCTGCCTGATCGCCAAGGTGGGAAAATCAACAAAGACCGATGACAGGGTGCTTGGGCTTGCTTTAGAACCCTCAGCAGGTTAGTGGCCCACGTATGTTTCTTTAAGATGCAAATTAAGGACCCAGCACACCTTATAAAGTTGATTTCTAGATTAGTTTGTTTGTGAAATGTCCTGTAGTTGTTGCGGTTTGTTGTCGCCACGTTATGAGATAACTCAGCCTGACACTAGCTGGACACCTCCATGGTGGTTTGAGAAGATAGAAATTGAGCAAGTTGCCTGTTGGCTAGAGCTACTGAATGTGGTTTTTAAAATAATTTAGCATTACAGTTAACAGGCTTTTTTAGTACTTATATGAAATAGATCAAATGTTTCACTTTTAAGTCTCTTAGGGAAACTCTGACTTAACAGTGTTTATGTGCTTTCGGATCAGAATGTAAACAGCTCTTCTGCCCCACACTTATTTAAATGTCACTTGATGCTTTGTTTAAAGGATTTAAGAGTCAAACTTCCAGCTCATAATTGAGCTAGGTCTATGCAGAATCAGACATGAGCCTTCAACTCTGTGTGTGGTGGAACCTTTATTTTATAGTCTGAATACAGAAACGGTGCAGTTATAGCACTCCATGGATGGCTATAGGAAGTTGCTCTTGGCAAATTCTGGAGTCCTTTCGTTTCTCTGACTTCGTGTAGCCCAGTACCACGTGCGATTCTGAGCACTATGTGTGTGTGCGCGCTTAGTCAGACTCTTTGCAACCCCAGGGATTATAGCCCACCAGGCTCCTCTGTCCATGGGGATTCTCCAGGCAAGAATACTGGCGTGGGTTACCACTGCCTTCTCCAGAGACTTTTCCCAACCCAGGGATCGAACCCAGGTCTCCCACATTGCAGGCAGATTCATCTGAGCCACTAGGGAATCCCAAGAATACTGGAGTGGGTAGCCTATCCCTTCTCCAGGGGATCTTCCCGATCGAGGAATTGAACCGAGATCTCCTGTATTACAGACAGATTCTTTTATCAGCTGAGCTACCCTTGAAATTTTTTTTTTTCTTTTTAAATATTTGAGTTAAAACACTAGCTTATATTTGAAACTGGAAAAGCTTTGATTTTTTTTTTAAGTGTGTTGAGATTAAATTTAAATTACAGGTTTAAATTTTCCTTGCTTTGTTTGATGGAAAATTGAAAGGTTTCTTTCTTTGTTTCTCTACTGCTTAACCTAGAAATTGTACTGATTGCGCTGCCACTGAGGCTGAGTTTCCCTTTGTGAGAACGTCGTACTTGGCAATGTAATAGAGGGAGAAATAAACATCCAGCTGTTTTGTATGACTTTAAAGCATTAAACACACACACATTTGTACCCTTTAATTTGGGAGTAAGAACAAGTTCTCTGTGTTAACAAGTTTACTTTCTCACTGCCTCTGAGAACATAATACTTTGATGTGTAAGCGCTTTGTCGCCAGGACATTTCTTTAAAGCTTGATCCTTAACTTTATCCAGCATACGGACATCTTAGGAGCCCTTGTGTGGGCAGAAAGCGAATTGAGTGAGCTATAATTGAGGCATTTGTTCCCTGCATCCCTTTACGACTATGTCTCTACAGCCGGTCAGCAGAAATCACCTTTGACTCATTACCTTTGATAAGCTTCAGCCTGATGCTTTCAGCAGGTATCTCAACATGAAACAAAAATTCTGGGAGATGAGCCTGACTCCTATTTCCATTCAGACTTCCACTGTTTATTGGTCCAAATAGCTCTAACTTGACAAACCTCCAGATATCAGGATAGCTGCTGTGTCGTGTCCAGGCACCCAGAGGGGCTCGCTGACAGCCATGCTTCATAGAGCCTGCAGGGCGTGAGAGCAAGGCCAGCAGTTGCCCTGCAGAGACCTTAGTTTTGTGTGTCCTTGCCTTTACTGCTGCCTGTCATGCTTTTTTAAAACCTTTCCTAGAAACTCTTGACTTTTTTTTTTTAACCATTTTTTTTGGCTCTGCTGCACAGCACGCAGGATCTTAGTTCCCTGACCAGGGATTGAACTGGGGCCCTCGGCAGTGAAAGTGCCAAAACCTATCCACTGGACTGCCAAGGAACTCCCATCTTTTGTTTTTTAATTGAACTTTGGATTAAAAAAAATTTTTTTTAATGGTTTATGACTTGCTTCCATCCTGTAAAGCATTGCAGTCGTGGAATAACTTTTTTAAGAATTAGTGTTTCTGGTAGGATCTGTAATTCCAAATCGGAAAGAAATCAAATGTTTCTCGGTTGTGGACTTCCTGGCAGTCTGGCGGTTAAGACAGCGCTTCTAAGGCAGGGGATGCAGGTTCAGTCCCTGGTCGGGAAATAGATCACACAGACCACCTGGTGTGGCTAAAAAAAAAAAAAAAAAAAAAAGTTTCTGGGTTGGATCACCTAGTTTTTCATCATTCTATCCAAAGAAACATAAATAATTCAGAGAAGTTTCTTTTTCAGATCATAACATTGTAGATAAATCAAGTGCGAGTGTTTGTAACTATTTGGACTTTCATGGTTTTACTGATGAATAAACAGAAGACATTAACTTTGACAGAACCAGGTGGAGATAACAATTTACCATCAACACTTGTTCATGGAGCAGGTCTCCTCTAAGTCTGTGTTCTGGGAGTGGTGGCAGGTTGCCCAGGTGACCGTTAGTGACACAGCACATCTTCAAGTAGCTGCCCTGGCTCCCAGCTCTGTCCCCACTTTCCCAGCCCCCATCAGAAACTCTCCCGTTCTGGGAAATTTAAAGTAGCTCCTTTTAAAAGGCAGGTTGCATCACCACCACTTTAAGGTTTTCATGCCTTTGGCTCATTGAATCTTCACCATTTTCCACGTGAAGGACAAGGCAGCTGCCTCTTACCTAAAGGTTTTTTTTAATAGCTTAAGGTTGGTAATCTGTTAACAAAGAATTATGTTCTTGGAGCATAATTTTGGAAATTTGGAAATGTCCTGTCTAAGTGTATATTAAGGTTCTTGGAGTTTCTTTCTGAGTCTGTTGCTGTGTAAAGCCTTCATAAAGGAAATAATTAATATGTAAGTGGGTATTGGTTTTAGGAATAAGGGAGGTACAGTGTGAGAGCAGGCTGAGGATAAGGACAGATAAGTTGGGCTTTGTTACCTCCTGAGAATGATAGAATTGGGTGAGATGCTCTACCTTGGGCCTTGAAATTCCCATGGAGATTTGAAATTGACAAAGTAATGTTAAGGAAGGAAGGAAAGGGATACTGGAAGAAGAAAGTGAAAGCAGGTGATTAGAGAAAAGGAGATAGGACGGTCGTGTTAGCACACGTGTTAGGTGATGGTGTCACTGACTAGAAAAAGGTCATAGGCGTCCTTGGTGAGAAGAGCCCCGCAGTAGTGGGAGATTTTGCCTTGTCCAGTGTGAGCTCTTAGTAACCAAGTAGTTACTGTAAAAGAGATGGGAAGGCATACAGAGATCGCCCCCTTTTTGGCCTCAGTCGCTGCCGGCATTTAGGGACCACGATTTAAGATCGCCTGCCCTTCCCAGGTAAAGCAGCGTGCCGCCCCACCTCGGGTGCCCCACGTCCTTCACTCACGGCTCAGTTGCACCATGCGGTTGGCTTCTTGTATTTTCACTGTTACGTGTCTGTCACACTCATGACTGTGAATGCCGTGGGGACAAGTCAGTGTCTTACTCATCTCTCTCCAAGGCCTGCCTGTCGTGATACCCGAAAGTACGAGCTCTGTAAATGTGAGTGTGGGAGAATGGAGGGCCGGAAGGACTGTCTTCTTTAATTAAGTTACTTGTGATTCAGCACAGAGGATCGGGCGACACCCTTTTCAGCCTGGACCTAATACAATGTCCAAAAGAAATACAAAACAAACATTAACCAGTTTCAGCAACTTAGATCCAGATTGAATCACCTAAAAATTTGTTTGCCAACAGATAAAAATGTTGACAAGATGGTGACTTAATTAGGGATCGCAAGCAGGAGTGATGTTGTCATCTTTTTTTTTCTCAAAACTTATTTTAAAATTCTTTTCTCTGTACAGATTGATCGGCAGCAATTTGAAGAAACAGTTCGGACCCTAAATAACCTTTATGCCGAGGCTGAGAAGCTTGGGGGCCAGTCGTATCTGGAAGGCTGCCTGGCTTGTCTAACAGCGTACACCATCTTCTTGTGCATGGANTTAAAATTCTTTTCTCTGTACAGATTGATCGGCAGCAATTTGAAGAAACAGTTCGGACCCTAAATAACCTTTATGCCGAGGCTGAGAAGCTTGGGGGCCAGTCGTATCTGGAAGGCTGCCTGGCTTGTCTAACAGCGTACACCATCTTCTTGTGCATGGAAACTCATTATGAGAAGGTAAGCCTGCCTGTGTTTTCCCAATCGCTTACAATCATTTAAAAAAAAAAAAAAGGTGGGTTTGTTATAGGTTATGTTTACATGGTGACACTTGCTGTAAAATTTAAAGGGCCTTTTATAATAATAATAATTCAGAGTTTATTGTTGCCTCTACGACCAGACACACAGAAGAGTGCTGAGTTTTTATTTCCCCAAGTTTGTACCCTGCGTCTCCTCCTCCCGCCTGAGTCCTTGTCTCCCCTCTGAACTGTCCGCTGGAGCCGGAGCTGCTGGCTGCTCAACACAGGGGTCTGAAAGTCAAGCTTCCTACTCCCCACCTGGCTCAGCAGCACCCTGTCTTTTTCGCCCAGCATCTTCAGGTGGGGGTTGAGAAGAGCGAAATTGCATCGGTAGTCAGACCGAGCTGTCTTCCAATTCCCCGTTCATTAACTTTATGACACCCTCTGCCTCCCCCTGATTTATGCCCTTGTGAGGTCTCTCCTAGACCAACACCACAGCCACAGAGCCTCTTTCCTGCCTTTCTCTTCCATTTCCAAACAGCTGCTGTGTCGTGAAACACAGCCGTGCCTCTCCTGCAGCGTGAGGGGCCTTCGCAAGCCCTCCCCCAGCTCGCCTCCCCCAGCCCTGTCTCCCCCGTCCTCACTTTATCTTTCGCCAGGTGCACGCTCTGAGAAGCCTTCCTCCACCTGAGACGCCCTTCCCACGTCCGAATGGCCTCAGTCCCGCGCTCAGCTGACTTCTCACCCTCTCTTCTAGTTGGATTCCTTCTCTCCTCTCTGACCCCGCAGCGCTTTACTGGCACCTGTTTTCTGGTGCTTACGCACTCTCTGCTGAGGGGTGTAGCATTCATATTCCTGTCTTACCTGCCCATCAAGTACGTGTTTTCTTGTGATCAAGGACAGTGTATCCCTCTGGATGCCTCGCACGAGGCCTTGGGCAGGAGGCACTCGTGTGTTAAATGAACGGATGTACAGTAATCACAGTAAACCCCTAGAGGGCCATTCCGTTCTGACCGTGTTTAGAAAGGGAAGGCTTTAGGAGCATAGTAGCACACCCCCACTGGCCAAAGTCTCCCGGTGGCTGTCTTGTACTCCATGCGGTGGAGAGCGAACACAGGTGTGGCTCGGGCATTTTGAGCCGTTGGCTGGACGTGCCGCCGTGCTCTTCCTTAGCATCCTGGAGTGAGTGCCCTGCTGAGCACTTAGAGAGCTACACAGGCAGTTTATGCGAGTCTCCACGTCACACGCTTTCCTTCCTGCCTGACGTTCGACATCAGAAGTCGCAAAGGATCCGTGTCCACTTTCAGCCTGCTTTGTCTTAGCAGCTCCTCTTTAGTGATACGTTTGGTGAGTGAAGGGACCTGGGATCCATTCGATTAATATTTATTGAACACCTACTATGTGCTAAGCACTGTGCAGAGGATGTAACTGAATTGGCAGACGTGGTTACTGACGTTGTGGAGTTTATCAGTTCAGTTCAGTCGCTCAGTCGTGTCTGACTCTTTGCGACCCCATGAATCGCAGCACGCCGTAAAAACTGATACTAAGGAACAAAACCCACAGAATTGTAAGTTGTGATAAATGCCTTAGAAAAAACCAAACTTCCCTAGGATAGAACATAACCAGAGAGACTGATTTAGATGGGGTGGTCAGAAAGGGCCTCTGGGGTGCTAACATTCAGCTGCCACATGAAAGATGGGGAGCCTGGGGCCTTTCAGGAGGATGTGCAGAGCGTAGGTCCCCTGTGCAGAGGAGGGGAGGGCAGAGGTGACAGGAGAGGTGAGGGGACCTGTGTTCTGCCCCGTGGAGTGTGTGCTCCATGGAGAGAGGCTTAGATTTTATTTCCATGCAGGGAAGGATCACTGAAGCTTTTCAAGCAGGAGGGTGGTAGGATCTGATTTTCATTTTAAACAGATTTCTTCGCTCTGGGGAAGAAAGGTATAAAAGTGCAAGTAAGACGCTTCGTAGAAGTCCAGGCAGGAGAGGAGGAAAGCCTGGGTGGGGAGGGAGTGGCAGGGACGGCAGGAGGTGAGTGGATTCAGGGGACAAGGTGGTGGAGGAGGCACGCTGGGGAGCCACTGACCACGGGAGGGGGTGGGCAGGAAGGGCTGGGCTCGTGCAGGTAAAATACTCATGCCACNCAGGAGAGGAGGAAAGCCTGGGTGGGGAGGGAGTGGCAGGGACGGCAGGAGGTGAGTGGATTCAGGGGACAAGGTGGTGGAGGAGGCACGCTGGGGAGCCACTGACCACGGGAGGGGGTGGGCAGGAAGGGCTGGGCTCGTGCAGGTGAAATACTCATGCCACGTGGCCATCGAAGACGTGTAATATAGCCGATTTAAGGCAGAAATACATCCTCCAGAGTGTTTTATTCACGCCTCATGGAATATTGCTTGCTTGAATTGTTATTTCACTGTAGTTTTTAAATTTCTTGATGAAATTTTAATTAACGTATTTTTTCATGTGCCTTTGCTAAAATAGATACAGATACCTGCCTCTGGCATCAGTTATAAAGAGACTGATCATTGGGTGCCAGCCAGGTCATTTCCTAGTTATGAGTCATGGACAAGTTCATCTCTCCAAATCTGAGTTCTCAGTTGTAAGCGGGTCTTAGATTGGTAGTTACCAAGGAGTGGGGGTGGGTGTTAGCAGATGCAGATGAAGAGACGTAGGAAAGAAACCATCATGGAACAGAATATGAATAGGTACACGTATAACTGAATCACTTTGCTGTATAGCAGTAGTTAACACAGCATTGTTTAAAAAAACAAGATAAATCCAAAAAAGAAATATAATGGATCTTTGAATTAATAAATTGCCTTTCATATGGCAGGTGCTAAATAAAGTTTTCTTAAGATAGACTTAAAAATCTAGTCAGTGTGTGTGTGTATATATATATGTTTTAATCAGATATGTGTGCACTTACATGTACAGGTTTCTTTTTTTACCTTCAGTGTATAAGTGTATAAATAATCTTTTTTTAGCAGCTGCTAGTTTCTTTATCTACTAAAACATTTAGCAACTATTAATTAAAATCTTTTTTGATTAGTATTTGATTATTTTGATTATTAATTTCAGAAGGCAGTTTTCAACGTCAGAAAATAATGGACTTGAGTTCATAAATAACATATAAGGAAGGTATTACTCTACAAGTCTAATTAAAGTCTCTTTTACAGAGTAAGTATTATAAAGCAAAGAAAGATCCAATAAAATTAGTCAAGAAACCCAAATTTATGGCACATTTTATAAATGTGATTTTATATAAGAAATTTGGACATGAATTAACTAGATCATGCAAAGTACATAACTGGAATGATCATAATAAAGATATAGTCTCCATGTACTTTTAAAAGAAAACATTGTAAATGTGTATTTGTATTTTTGATAAGATGATAAAAATGTTAGAGCCCTCAGCCACTCCCTCTCTCCATTTTGCCCCTTAGGAATCCCTGTGCTATTATTTTCTACTTTATGAAGGGACAAAATTGAGGCATTTAGTCTTCATTGTTTTAAACACTAAAACTTCCAGTCTACAAATAGTAAGCCAAGTATAATGACACTTAAACTTTGTCACGTGGGTTAAATGTTTTGAGATTGTAAATAGGCCTTTTAAAGCCCACTAGAACAATCGTGCTCTTTTTTCTATAATGTGCTATTTATTGATTTACAATGAAGATAAAGGCTTCAGTGTTATTCCTCTCCATTGCTGCCCATTATAGTCAGGGAACAAATGGGCCTGTGGAACGTTCTTCTTTCAGGAGCAGTTGCCGTGTTCGTCCACCAGAGACGTCCCTGCTGCCCATGGGCTGTGGTGTGAAAAGAGCGCAGTCAGAGGAACTCAGATCTTTCTGGAAACACTAAGCCCCTGGGCCCCTCACTCAACCCCACTTCGGTTATCTTTCCTCAAGGGCTTTGAGAGGCTTAGTCTCAAAGGGGACAATAGCCTTTCCTGAGGTCTGAGTGTTTAGCTTTGTAAATACTATACAAACTGAGGTTTTTATTGCGGGTTTGAGGATAACAGATAATTTTGTTCGGTATTATAGTTTGTTTTAACAACGATTTACTAAAAATAGTGAAGTATGAATAAAATGTCAACACAAAGTTCCTTGAGGGTGAGAACGGTGCTCTGTCCTGGCAGGAGTGAGGTATGAGTTGACTCACGTCCGTGAGCTGCCTGTTGCTAACAACACATCTGGGTTAGCACGGTGCGGCCTTCACTGCAGTGCCGTGGGAGGATTTGCAGCTGGCGCCTAAGGAAGACTGTCTTCTTTCTGAACTGAAACCCAAGTGTCCATGAGTGTTACCAAAGTTTAAACAAAAGCCTTGCACGACAGAGTTCTGCTTGAATCGAATAAAGCATGGCTGTGTCTTTGCTAATAACCTGCACTCGAGGAGGGGAGGAGAGCTGTGTGAAGGAATCCTTTCTTTGAAACCAGCCATGCAGGCTGGTTTCTCAGTGTCTGCCCGGTGTAAATGGACGGGGCAAGGGGAGCCTGGCTCTCCGGTTTCGTGCTCTGGCAGGTGAGCACGGAAGGAAATTGGAGCAAAGAGGGAGAATCCTGAATTGGGCACCATCATGGGTGACTTGCTTCCCCTCTTTTTAGCATGATTGACAGTGTTCTTGCCTGGAGAATCCCAGGGACCAGTGAGCCTGGTGGGCTGCCGTCTGTGAGGTCGCACAGAGTCGGACACGACTGAAGCGACTTAGCAGCACCAGCAGGATTGACAAATGCTGGTGGAAAGAGGGTGACTGAGATTTTTTTTTTTTTTTTTTTTGCTCATAAAGACCAGCCACTGCTCAAATTCTTTGAGAGCTGAAAATAGGAGAATGACATATGTACTTTAGGTAATTAGATGAAAAAGTCTTTTCTTTAGAAATAGTATTCTTACATTACTTCATAACCCTGCAGATGGCTCGTTTAATAATATCATGCTCTTTTTAAAAAAACGTAAAACAAAAAATGAGATTGTATTATTCCCCAGAGATATAACCTGAATAGACTGTTTATTGTCCTTTAATGAGAAAATCCATTATACAAGCAGCATAGAGTTTTAAATTCTAAATCAGTTTATGCCAAAGCAGCTATATTTTATCATTCTAATATGTTGGTTTGTTCTGGTACATTATAGACCCATACTTAAATCAGATTTCTTCCTTTCCAGCTTTATTTTCATAGTTCTTTTTTTCCCCTTATGTTGTGATCACATTTATCTGTGACTTTATCATATTCTGGTAGTGTGAATTTAAGGAAACATACAGTAATTAAAGAATTGGATCAAAGCGTCTTTGAAGATTAGAGCCAGCAAAGGATTATAATGACCTTGAATCTGAAATGAAACATGTGACTCTTTGATTTTGTGTATCACTATTAAGATTTATTTTCTTCTAGGTTATCTGTCTCACAATTGCCCTTATTAAAGCTTAATATTTGGCAATTTCCAGAAGTTCCTTTTTATCCTATCTGGTTTTTGTCTACGTTTGCTTTGACTTTTACAACCTTAATACTGAACTTATAAATCAAGGTTCCCATCTAGGACACAAGAGCAGGCTGCAGAGCAGCCTCCCATGCAGGCCAGGAGGTGATGTAGGACACTGGTCACCAGACCTCCATGGCAGCCAGCACAAACGTGCCTGATGAAGGAAACAGATTTCTCAGTTTTAAGTGTACTGGACTCCCTTCATTATAGGCCCACTTTGTATCATGACTTTAGATTGATGAAAATGTACAGCGGAGAAAGCAGGTCTGTCTTTCTTTTTTGGTGGAGAGGGTGGGAGGCATGCCTTACAGTTTGTAGGATCTTACTTCCCCGACCAGGCATGCAAATGGGCCCTCAGCAGTGACCTGAAGGTTCTGACCACTGGACTGCAGAGCAGTCCCGAGAAGCATCTCTTAAGTGTCCAGGAGAAAGCCAGAAGCTGTCCCTGATATTAGAGGAGGTCACAAGTTGCGCATTTCCTGAGCAAGGAAGGGGAAGGCACGTAATGTCTGTGTATGGTCACCTCCATATTTCTCCGTATCCAGGATGGAGGGAAGGGGCGTGGGCTCCCATGCTGCCATCTGGCTGCATCTCTGTTTGGACTTAGGCTGTATGGACGTGCTCAGAACTGGGGTTGGGGGGGCGGGGGTTGGGGACCCAGGGCATGAGCCATGGAGTCAGAGCTGTCCCTCCATGGGAACAACTATTTCTTGCTTTGAAAACTAATTCCACTGCCTGAATATTTTGAAGTTCAGCTGAATACTCAAAAAGAAATCTGATGAAGCTGGTAAGAGAGCTGTGTTGTTTCTCTTTGGTCAGGTTCTAAAGAAAGTCTCCAAATACATTCAAGAGCAGAATGAGAAGATCTACGCCCCACAAGGCCTCCTCCTGACAGATCCCATCGAGAGAGGACTGCGAGTTGTATCTTTTCAGTCCAGATCATAGGGTCTAAATATTCGATGGCCCCGTCAGCCCTGGCCAGAGAGGATTTCCCTCCGTTCCTGAACCTGCCCTGGGCTCTGCGGCTGGAAGGCACTCTCTCCCTCCAGCACAACTCCTCCCCGGGCGCCGTGCTGGCCTCTGGAGCATGTAGCGTTGGGGCTGCCGTTGTCTTGGCGGCTGTGCAGCATCTTGTAGTAATAATGGGAGTGGGGTGAGTCATGCAGCTCAGCTGCAGAGGCTACACCAAAGGCCCCTTTGAAATGCATGAACTCAGTGTGCGGAGAGCTCGTCGTCCAAATAAATCGCAGCTCCGTGGGTTCATTTGACTCGTTGAAATCAGTTACAGCTCCCAGATGTATCATTTCATTACCTTTGACATAACTGTGCATATTTTAGAGGCAGTTGACTTTGAAAATCACGAAGTTTATTTTGGTAATTTGGTAAATGAAATTGCAAAAAAAAAAAAAACCCACTAATTTAGCTTAATAACAAGTAAAATAAATAACTGGGTAAAATAAAATTTTTTTAAAGCCTAGGTCAGATAATCCCAGGCCTTCCTGCTGATAATAATGTCAATAGCTTTATTATATTTGTATCAGTGTTTCTTAAACTTTTAGAAGTCGTGAGCTCTCTCACAAGAAAAAGTTTGCATACAATTTCAGGGTGTTTTGCACCCCTGACGTCATTACCTCACTATGGATGCTCAGTTAAGAGCCCCCCCTTAGTTCTGCAATAAAGTATCCTTTTTCAGATTCTTTTCTTCTTTTAAAAAATAAATAATGTTTGGAGAGGAACTCTGTGGTATACCACAAGACAAGCAATGACATTTCTTGAATTTTTCAGCAAGGTGTGGCAAACACTGTGTTTAACTTAAGCAGGAGAAATTTTTAATGTTTTGAAACAAGTAAAGCAAATGATAATTTAATTGCTTAAATAATAATTTAAAATAAGTAAAGACAAGGGGGACTTTGCTAGCGGTCCGACAGTTAAGACTCCAAGCTTCCGGTCGGTGGATGCAGGTTCAATCTCATGTAGGGAACTAGGCTATCCTGCAAGGTGCAGCCAAAATAATTTTTTTTTAAAGTAAGTAAAGACAAGTCCGCACAGATCATACCCATGTTCTCTCTGTAGTCCCTTTTTCTGTGTTCTGTTCTCCAGTGTGTTTTCTTAACAGGCATGCTGTTTAGATTGAAATTACCATTTATGAAGACAGAGGCATGACCAGTGGAAGATAAACCATAGAATTAAAGGTAAATATGAAATTGTATGATTTATGTGCCATTTTTGTAATTTTGTAGGATGCATAAATTTTCTCGCCTGCATCATAAATACTGGCATACTCTTTGTAGTGACTTGATTTTTAAAATGTGTCATTAACTCAAATTCTGTCAACCCAAGTGATAGTTTAATCCTGATTTTTTTTCTTCCCCCTTTGTTGTTTTCAGCCTGGTTTTGTTATTACTTTGTTTTGGAGGGTTGGGGAGGGTCTTATTTTAAGATTTCAAAACTATCCTGGACACTTTAATAGATGGGTCTTACACATAAAAATCAGTTCAGAGATTTATTTTCCTGACATTTCCCCCCCCCCCCGACAGATTTCCCTGTCATTAAAGCCATGACAAATGGCTTTAATAACCAAAGAAACGTTTCAGAATAGGGAGATTCTAAATATTTCCTGTATTTAAGTGGCTTCATAGCCCTTTAAAAGAAACCTTACCTCTTGTGGGTAGAACCGTAAAGGTTCATTCTCTTTAGAACGTTCACGTTCTCACGTATCCATATAATGACATTGAACGACTGAGCAACAGATTGATGAGTGCTGGTGGGAATGTGGAGGAAGAATCACCTGGAAGCCACCGAACCTTCTAAGTGACCAAAAACATGGTCGGTTTCTGCCCGTTTCCGTCCTGCGCTCCACCTCCCAGTAGTGATTCTAGCGCTGTGCTTTCCCAACGGCGTCCGCAGGCAGCTGTCCCTGGCTCGCAGGAGGCCACTCAGAAACAGACTCAGCCAGAGCAGACAGCCTCCTCCCCAGGGCAAGAGCAATGATATCCGCTGCTGTTCTGAGGGCATGGCTGTGTGCTAGGCATTACACAGACGGTGTTTCCAGTTCTCACAAGAATCCTGCCCAGTATTCCCCCCACTTTACAGATAAGCAAACCAAGATAGGAAGAGATTAAGTGATGATCTGCAGGTCACACAGCTACTAGTCCGGGGTTACGAACCCGAGTCTGATTGGCCATAAAGCCTTGTCTTTTCACCACACTTCCTATAGGTACATGCATCAGCAGAGATGTGGAGAAAGAAGAGTGCATCACATTATTCCGCTTCATTTCTTTCCCAGTACCTTTTAAAAATAACCTCTTGTCTGTACCATTTGTTGAATGCTATTAATACATAGCTGCCTTCTCTGAGCACTAGGGAACGTGTCCCCCGAGCTCTTAAAAGACACAGACCTAAATACTGATACCCTCTGCCGCGTGTTTCATTCTTCACGGAGGCTTTGTTCTGGAGCACTTAGTGTTACCTGTTCACACACTTTCTCACGTGCGCTTTGCAAACTGGTGTTTCTCAGACGAGCAGCCAGGAGCCCTATGTGTGGTTCTTGTGACGGGCCGCTGGGACATGTTTGTTTGATCAGTTGCAGCTGTGCTGCCTTGGCACAACCCATTTGTCATGACTCACTTTGCAGCCCTTATTGCTTTAATACACTGTTTTTCTGAGGTGGCGCAGGATTTGGAGCAGTTGTACACCAGAGACGAATTTATCAATATTCAACAAGAGTGAAATTTTGAAATGAGATTTACATTAGGAACTTGTGGTAATTTCATGAATACAAATATTTTCGTTCAGTGTAACTTAGTTTTCAGAGCTGTGTGTTCCTCAGACCTGGGATCCTGTGTGGGCTGAGGTCTTAGAGGAAAGGGGAAAACTGAATTCAGTCCTGTCATTTTTCTTAAGCGTACGTGGTGTCTGCAGCTTGAAGCATTATATGGGAATTAAAATAATGACTTAAGAGCACACAAATCATGGAGGTGGCCTTTATTTTTTTAAAAGCGTGTTATGTCTTGCTCCTTTTAAAAAAGTTTGAATTTTTTTGATGCCTTTATTATTCAACAAACTGATGGTTGTTGTCTCTCTTCAGATTAAGATCGTCTTCTTTACTTAAACAGAATGTAGCACTAATCTGTCACGATAAATAAGTGATAATAAAAACACCCAGCACTTGTGGGCCCCTCCTGCATGCCTGCATCATTCACAACACCCTCTGAGGTCTGTGGTGGTGTCCCTGTTTTTCAGACGAGGGGACTGAGGCCCAGAGAATTTCAGCTATTTGTCCAGGGCCCCAAACCGGCAGGTTGGCAGGAGGCAGCAAGGCCTGGATTGGCTGTACACCCCTGTTCTGTAGATGCAGACGTACAGGCTTGGATCTCTGGACCCTCGAACCATGGACCCCCTTCGGCAGATGAGACAGATCTGGGCATCTCAGTAGCCCGAGCCTGGGTTAATGGAGTGTAGCCCACACGTGGGGAGGTCACAGCAGCTGCTCTTGGAAGGTCAGTCGGCGTCGCTTTCTAAACCTTTGCTTCTCCCTCTAACTACAGATCCCACCTCCAGCTGGGACCCTCACCTGTCCACCGGCCGACCGCAGAGCGTCCCCCTACCTCCTCTCCAGAGCATCATTCCTTCGTATCTGCTGCCAGAGCCACGGTGCCATTCACTCCAAGGACTGACGTTCTAAGATTCTGCACCTGGAGTGACCTCTAGTCGCTCAGCATCCACTTTGTGTCTCCAAATCGTGTAGGACTCTGCAATATCTTGATCAGTTTCTGAGAAAATGCAGTGAAGCGTTTCACTTTGTTCATTCAAAGCCATTAAAAAAATATGCAGTTGGTCAGCCCAACACAGTTTATTTCTCACCTGCTGCCAATACCAGTGGTTCTCATCATTCCTTGGGCTTCAACAAGTTGTATCCTAGCCAGTGTTCAGTCTTAGTCCCCTCAAATTCATGAAATGCTTTTCTCCAGGATTTTGGTGAAGGGTGGGCTGTCTGGTTTTGCTAACGCATCTCCCAGATGTCAGAGAACTACCAGTTTTGCTGTGACTCAAAGCTTAAAGATCTAGTTCTGCTATTTAATTTCCCAAACCGAAGCTCATTGGAAAAATAATGTATTATTTTACTTGTCGTCTTATATCAATTTCCTAATTAAAGCAGTATTTAATGCATTTTCCAGGTTTGGTTTTTTTTAGAATTCTGTTACTGCTGCATCACCTCGAACTTTGGGAAGATATGGTGTGTGTCGCTTGTTCCTTATGAAAATAAGTAAGCACAATAAAGTGGATGCTAAACCATCAAACTCAGACGTCCCTGCTGTGTCCCTGAATGTGTAATGAGCAAGTGTAATAAATATTTTAATTATAGTTTTGTTATAAATGTAACTTAAAAAAAATTTGATAGGAATAATACTGTATATTGCTAATTTTTAACTCTCCCTGCTGGCAGTCCTTATGATTCATAGACTTAATCATATACAGTATTCTGTGCACAGAAACATGTATGACTGGTTCAAGTTCAGTAAGATAAGTGATTTCCAGCTGAAACTGTCAAGTCCTGAGTCACTGTTCGGAGCTCTTTTTTTGGCTGTGTTCTTAGCATTGGGGCTTCCCATACCCTTCACCTTTGGGGTTTGAGAGCACTGTTTTTGGGAGAAGGATAAGACGTGTATTAGGAGAGAATGAAACAGTTAAAAGTTTTACTTTCAGAGATGTTGTAGGTGCTAATACTGGATTTAACCTTTCAGATTTAATTTCTTTTATGAGTCTGTTAGTTACTCAGTAAATCCCATAGTTCTATGTAATATTTTAATTGTATAACTTGTTACTTTATAATAGCCTATAATAGTGTGTCTGTCTGCCTTTTCAACCCGTTGCAATAACTTTGCTGAAATATTAACACATTAGTAAAACTTTTCTTAAACAAATTGTCTCTGTGTCATACTTGGTGTGATTTGGTAGAGTGCAAATGATACGGTATTAAATTTGGCAGATAGACAATACTACGAGAACCCCTGGTTCAGTGCAGCTTAGTATTTTTAAACAAACATCTGACACATACGGCTTGTCACACTCAGCAGTTTTTTACATGCTTTATCTCTTAAATGAAGATATATTAGCAACAGGGCTCCAAACCAAGAAATAGTCCCCAATAGTCAAAATGTATTCAATTAAATAAGAGATTGGAATGTTTCATTAGGGGAAAAGTATCACAGTATCATGACAATCTTAGATCATCTGATGCCTTTTTTTTTTTTTTAATGTGCATTTGCAGAGAGTAACAGCTTATAAAATAGACTCTATATTCCAACTTAAATTCCTTCCATATTCCATTTGGCCTTGGTTCCTAGATAAGTCAACACTTGTCAAGCGGCACAGGCTTTGTTGCTTGTTTCAATCTCATAAAGGAAGTTGGAGTCTTCATGCTGTGTTTGATCTTCATACTTCCCCTTGCCACCCCACTCAGCCCCTCAGGTTCCTGAGAGCAGGGCTGGTTTCTCCCCTCGCATCCATCCCTGACCCGGCATTCCACAGCACTGCTACGTATACTGTACTTAGCACTCGTATCCTTGTACTAAATGCACGCAATGTAAGAGGAGAGGTCATTAACAGTTACTTTACTACATCTTGGTTAGTAAGGCATTTGGCTTAATAGTGACTCGTGAGCTCCCTGGGGCTTCCCTGGTAGATCAGCTGGTATAGAATCCACCCGATGTGTGGGAGACTTCCTGGGTCGGGAAGACTCCCTGAAGAAGGGGTAGGCTACCCACTCCAGTTTTCTTAGGCCTCCCTAGTGGTGCAGACAGTAAAGTCTTCGCCTGCAAAGAGGGAGACCTGAGTTTGATCCCTGGGTTGGGAACATCCCCTGGAGGAGGGCATGGCAACCCACTCTAGGCTTCTTGCCTGGAGAATCCCATGGACAGAGGAGCCCGGCGGGCTACAGCCCTTGGGGTCGCAAAGGATAAGACACGACCGAGCGACCGCACAGCACGCAGCACAGCAAACTCCCCTTTATAGAAGTCTTGTTCTGAGAGACAGTCTCTGTGCTCAAANAGCCGTAGAGTTGAGGTGTGTGGCTTTGGAGCAAAGGGGGGCCCGTGGGAGACGGGACAGAATGGAGAGCTGGCCATCGGCTCATGGGCGGTGGGCGGTTCAGTGTCTTCGCCCCTCCGATCCTTTCTCCTTCGGTGTCCTCTCTACATTCTGGAAACCTGGACCCGTGCACAGCATCACCCTGGTTCCCTGGTCCCCGGGCTTCCGGGAGGTTCGGCCCGAGGGAGGGATGCTCAGAACCTAATCTGAGCATTCGCACTGATTCGGGGCGTGGCCAGCTGGTCGCCCACGCATTGCGCGTGCCCATCAGAGAGTATCCCCTGCGGAGCTTCTTACTGAGAAAGTGAAGAGCGCTTTGCTGTCGGCCAGTTCATCCCAGCCCCCGGGCGCTCGCTCTGTGAGACCAAGTGAAATGGTTCTGGGCCTGAGGGGAGTCGGGTAGGCAGCATGTGGTTCACCCACGTGGACTTCGCAGCCAGTCTGTCCACCGCCAGGCCTGAGTGCCTGCTCGGCGCGGGAGGCCAATTCAAAGCCCCAGTATGGCACCCCTCTCCAGGGGGGTGCTGATGTGAACAAGACATCTTAATGAATGAATTGGGACTATGCTTTGTGACTTAGAGATCATGAGNACCCACGTGGACTTCGCAGCCAGTCTGTCCACCGCCAGGCCTGAGTGCCTGCTTGGCGCGGGAGGCCGATTCAAAGCCCCAGTATGGCACCCCTCTCCAGGGGGGTGCTGATGTGAACAAGACAGCTTAATGAATGAATTGGGACTATGCTTTGTGACTTAGAGATCATGAGATTTTTTTTTTTTTTTTTCCAATCGAAGAGTGGCAAGAGCAATCACGGACCTTCCTCAGTTTTCATCCAGCAACAGAGAAGGTCTGTGCCCAACAAATGAGATGTCAAGGGACAACAATAAAGTTGCTTTATGGCTGCATTCTGTGAGTTATCTTGGTACACAAACACACAGTTTTTTTTTTATCATATTTTCTTTGGTACAAACATATTTGGTAAAATATGTAAACATGCCTGGAGTTTGGAAGGCCCAGGCTGTTGTTACCTTTGGAGGGGAAGAAGGAGGGGATCAGAAAGAGGAACACAGGGCTTGAGATTGAACTCCTGATATTAAATGCCTTGTTTTCCATACTTCATCAAATGCCTAAAAAATGTTTGTGACAAAAACAATTATATGTCGTAAATCAGCTATACTTTGAAAAGAATGAGTAATACTCAATACTCTGTAACAACCAATGTGGGAAAAGAATCTAAAAAAGAATGCATATATATATATGAAGAACTTAATCACTTTGTTGTATACTTGAAACTAACACAACATTGTAAATCAATGATATTCCGATATAAAATGAAGATTAAATGATAAAAAAATTAAAATAAAAAACTACATATATTTGCCAACATAAACTACTGTAGCCTAAATATTCTGCACACCAGTTAACATCTTCAGGATCAGAATGGGCTTTGATAATTTTACACACTACCTCTCCCACTCCCCCCCCACCACCCCCGGATTTCACAATCACAGGTTTCTATTTGCAGTTTCCTCCATGCATTCCAGCCAGTCGGTCTCTTCAGTTTATCAAGAGACACTAGCCTCTAAGTCCTGCTAGTTCTAATTATAATCCACCCCCCCCAAAAAAAGTGAAAAATACGGACAAATAGCTCTTTCCCCCTTACAGATATGTGAGTGAGCGTCTGAAAAAAAAAAAAAAAAGAACTGAACTTCCAACCTAGAAGCAGACTCTAGCTAAGGGTAAGGTTCAGGGTCAAGCTGAATTTCTCTCTTAAAGTAAACACGTCTAAGACGAAACAAAGAGGGTGACTGGGAAACGTATGATCTCACTTCACCACCAACAGGAAAAAGTCCAAAGTAATTTCAGCCTTCACCGAGCTCCGCGGGTCACATCCAGGTTTTATTGATTCTCGTTGAGTTAGCAGCTTACAGGATGACAGCTGCTTACAGTAAGATCACCTCTGACAGACCAACCAACCCAAGGTTTCTGGTTCGTTTCCCAAGATACCAGCGACTAGAACTTCATGACCAAAATTCCAGTATTTCCAGCTGCAAATATTTTCATAACTGACTGAACACAGCGTAAACTGAAAAATCTAATTTTTTGCATCCCTTTTGGATATTCCAAAGGTGGAATTATTACATTATCTGTTCTAATTTAATAGTAATATACCTAGTAATTAATTACCTAGTAATTAATCATGCTATTCTTTAGCTGTTTGATAGACAGAGGGTGAATATTGAACTCAATAAAAATATTTAGTTTCACCAGTGAGAAACTTGTAAGAAGTGTTAAATGAATAAATTTAGACAAAATGCCAAAGTTTTTAAGATGTCACAAATTTTTAAATTTCACAGTTTTCTACTCACTCAAGCCTCTTATTCCTTATTATTTCAAGTATTGACCTCAAGAGATGTATACACCTTCAAGTATACACCTCAAGAGATGTATAATTTATAGATCCTCCATGTAGGAATGAAAACAAAATGGTAACAATTACAATACAATTCCATCTCTATAACTCTAGTTAGAAAGTTTGGAACTGGAGAAAATTTTAAAATAAATCTTACTGTATATTGTCAGTTCAAGGAAACCATCCTTATATATAGACGAACTTGACTGTATTCTAAGAGTTGTCTCTATGCAAATATATATATATATTTTAATAAACTTTAGTCTGAAGTGGAATGACCCATTTCATTCATAAAGTGAAGTTTTCAAAATGGTTTTATGCCTACAATCCACTAATCAAAGGAAGGTGAATTTTTACTTTTCTTGATCATACTGTGGGCTTGTAGTACCTTAGTTCCCCAACCAGGGATTGAGCCCACCCTCTAGGCAGTGAAAACACAGAGTCCTAACCACTGGACCACCAGGGAATTCCCTGGAAGATGGCATTAAAATGAAGAACAATGAATGAAATTTTGATACCGGGTACATTCCTTTCTAAATTTATTTCATTGAAATATAGTTGATATATAAGATGTGAATTTCTGCTGTATGGCAAAGTGATTCAGTTATACATATGCATGTGTTTATATTCAAATACACACACATTCTTTTTCAAATTCTTTTCCATTATGGTTTATCACAGGATGTTGAACATAGTTCCCTGTGCCGTATAGGAGGACCTTGTTGTTTATCCATTCTCTATATAATAGTTTACATCTGCTAGGCCCAAACTCCCAATCTAAAACTCCGACCATAACCAAACTCCCACCATAAATCTCCTCTATGTCTCTGAGTCTGTTTCTGTTTTGTAAATAAGTTCGTTATATCATATTTCAGGTTCCACATGTAAGTAATATTGCGTATTTCTCTTTGTCTGACTTCGCTTAGTACGATAATCTCTAGTTGTATCCATGTTGTTGCAAAGGGCATTAGTTCATACTTTTTTATGGCTGAGTAGTATTCTATTGTGTATGTGTGAGTATATATATACACACACACACTGCATCTTATCCATTCATCTGTTGATGGACATTTAGGTTGTTGCACGTCTTGGCTCTTGTGAGTAGTGCTATAAACATAGAGGCACATGTATCTTTTTCAATATAGTTTTTTCTATATATATGCGCAGGAGTAGAATTGCTGGGTCATATGGCAACTCTGTTTTTAGATATTGAGGACCTTCTCTACTGTTTTCCACAGTGGCTGTACCAATTTACATTCCCACCAACAGTGGAGGAGGGTTCCCTTTTCTCCACACTCTCTCCAGCATTTGTTATCTGTAGATGTTTTAATGACAATCATTCTGACCTGTGTGAGCTGGCACTTCATTGTACTGTTGATTACCACTTCTCTAATAATTAGTGATGTTAAGCATATTTTCATGTACCAGTCCAGGGTACATTCTTGAGCAAGGCTGCCATTTAGCTTTTTCCTATGACTGTGGTCAAAACTTTTCCTACAGCTATATATATATTTTAAAAAAGAGCATTGCCCTAAGACATAAGTATGTAGAAATACTGAGCTTGGCCTGGTTTTCATTTAGACCTAGACACATTTCCCTAGAGTCAATTATGTGGACCTAATCAACAAGAGGGCCTGCCTAGCACTTAGACACAGAAGCTTTTCATCGGGGGTTCATGACACAAAGGCACACATATTTCTTGATGGAAAGGTCACATTTCTCTTTGCTTGACTCTTATCCAGAAAATCATTAAGACAATCATCTTACTTGGTCTGATAAATGCTATTCGGGCATAGCTTTTCAGAAGATATGTTTAATGTTTTTTTAAAAGGAAAAGTCATGGTCATTGTGTATTCTGCAGTGAGCAAGTAACCGCACAGCCTTTGGCTCTGTTCACAGTGCTGCACACTCATCTCCTTGAAGCTGACTCAGTCTTCCTGCAAGCACTGCTCACATGTCAGCTCCTCAGGGAGTCTGCTGTAGACGGAATGTTTGTGTCTGTTCAAAATTCACATGTTGAGACCTAACCCCCACCCAAGGGGATGGTATTGGGAGGAGAGACCTCTGGGAAGCAATTAAGTCGTGAGGGTGGAGCACTCGTGAATGAGGTTAGCGCCCTTACAAAAGCAGCCCAGAAAGCTCCCCCTTCCTCCCCCCATTTGAGGCCATAGTGAAAAAGACAGCCATTTGGAAGCAAGCCCTCATCAGACACTGACTCTCTCAGCACCGTGACCCTGGACACCGCAGCCTCCAGACCATGAGAAATAAATGTCGGTACTTTACAAAACACTTAATTTATGGTATTTAATGGAAGAGGGCAGGGCAACCCACTCCAGTATTCTTACCTGGAGAATCCCATGGACAGAGGAGCCTGGAGGGCTACAGTCCATTGGGTCGCAAAGAGTAGGACACGACTGAAGTGACTTAGCACAACGCATGGTTGCAGCAGCCTGAATGGAGGAAGGTGTCTACCCCAACCAAATACACTGTCCTTACTCTTCATGTTCTCTGTGTGGTACCAGCTTTATTTTATCACCACCTGACATCAGTTGATACTGGTTTATTTTCTGTCCCCCATCTCAGGGTCTGTGTTTCTTCTTCACTGCTCTATCTTCAGCACCTACACAGGGCCTGGCAGTAGGACCTCAAGTATCACTAGATGCTCAGAAATGTTGTGGAATGAAGAAATGAAGGCATGCAGAACTGATAGGTGCTGTACTAGATTTGGAGATACCCTCAGGGAATTCACAGCTTAACAGGAGAAATGGACACGCCCGCACCGCCAAATGTGCTGTGCTCAGTCGCTTGGCTGTGTCCAACACTTTGGGACCCCACGGACTGTGGCCCACCAGGCTCCTCTGTCCATGGGGATTCTCCAGGCAAGAATACTTAAGTGGGTTGCCACGCCGTCCTCCAGGGGATCTTCCCAACCCGGGGATCGAACCCAGGTCTCCCACATTGCACATGGATTCTTTGCCAAGTGAGCCACCAGAGAAGTCTCTGCACTGCCATATAGTGGGATAAATGTTATATCAGAATAGTGGCAGACATGTGTGTGCGTGTCAACCACTCAGTCGTGTCCAGCTCTTGCGACCCTGTGAAATGTAGCCCACCAGGCGCCTCTGTCCATGGGAGTCTCCAGGCAAGAATACTGGAGTGGATTGCCATTTCCTTCTCTAAGGGGAGAGACCTGAATGACAGGAAAATCAACAGAGCTGATTTCAGAGCGAGACTCAAATCACACAGCGCCCGATCACCTCCCTCCTCCCGGGGAATTCCCTCTAGCTCCAAAGTGGCCTCGTGCTTCTGACAGCAGTGGTCAGCCCCAGGGCTATGAGGAGCTGGCCAGCAGGTGTCCTGTCCACTCCCCTCCAAGGAAAGCTCCAAGGACGTGAACCAGTAGCAGCGGGACACAAGAGCACGGTCTTCCTCTCCGCCAGCCTTGGTGGGCCTCTGCCTCTGCTTCCTCCCTGACCAGGTTGAGGCAAAGCAGGGCGACGGCACCCACAGCTCTGCCCAGGTGGGGAAGCCTTCCTTAGAGCTGAAGTCAAACCCAGACGCTTTATTTCCTGAGTCAGCTTTCTCTTTCGGAGATGGCTACCCCTCCACAGCAAACTGACCCTTTCTGGTATTCCCGAGGCTTGTCCTGGACTCAGGAGGAAAAAGGCATCCTGCATCAAAGAAGTTCAAGTCGCACAGTCGTGTTCGACTCTCTTTGCGATACCACGGACTGTAGCCTACCAGGCCCCTCCCTCGGTGGGACTCTCCAGGCAAGAATAACGGAGACGGTTGCCATTTCCTTCTCCAGCGGATCTTCCTGACCCAGGGATCAAAACCACGACGCCTGCATCAGCAGGCGGATTCTTTACTTTCTGAGCCTCCAGGGACGCCCATCCTCGCACCAAATACGAGGCAACGAGACACAGAGCTGGAGGGTGTGTCTGTGCCAGAAACTAGAGACACTTTAAGACCAAACTAAAGAAANAGAGACGGTTGCCATTTCCTTCTCCAGCGGATCTTCCTGACCCAGGGATCAAAACCACGACGCCTGCATCAGCAGGCGGATTCTTTACTTTCTGAGCCTCCAGGGACGCCCATCCTCGCACCAAATACGAGGCAACGAGACACAGAGCTGGAGGGTGTGTCTGTGCCAGAAACTAGAGACACTTTAAGACCAAACTAAAGAAAGAAAGACCTCACCAGGCTCCTCCAAGGGAGCAGGTAGGAGAATAGAGTTTTAAACGTTGGTGCTCACTTTTTTTTTTTTTTTTGGTTTAGTTAAACAATATTACCAAGCCACATCATTCTTGAAACCATGATCTCAAAACTTAGAAGAGATTAGAAAAATTTATATCTTTATTGGAAACATACATGGGTTAATTTTTTAATATTTATTTCTATTTATTTATTTGGCTGTGCCGGGTCTTCCTTGTGGTGTGTGGGTTCTAGGTCCCCGACCAAGGAATCAAATCCAGGGCCTCCTGCATTGGGAGCCCAGAATCTTAGCCACCGGACCACCAGGGAAGTCCCTATATGGGTTAATTTAATGTGCTTAAAGGCGGGGTTTGGATAAGGGACAAGGAGCTAAAGTCTGAGAGTAACAAAAGAAATAGAAATATCAAACACTGCCCAGATTTTACATTTTTCAGGGCTCTGGCCTCCTGAGTTTTCCAGCATCTCAGCCACACAAGTGGGTGTGGGGTTTTACCACTGGCCAGAAAAACAGTTACAAACTCACCTGTCAACAGTTTTCTTTGTGAGGCTAAAACGATGCTGCACTTGAAAATGCAAGTTTCCTAATCTTTTCTAATCTTTATTTCCTAATCTTGGTCCAAGTTTTCATTCATTCAGACGATCGGGGGTTACACTCTACTTAAGGAATACTCCCCAAGCCTTCATGCTTTGCTTCTTACAGTACTGAGAGCAAGAATTCAGAGGAAGGAAACATTGANAAAACGATGCTGCACTTGAAAATGCAAGTTTCCTAATCTTTTCTAATCTTTATTTCCTAATCTTGGTCCAAGTTTTCATTCATTCAGACGATCGGGGGTTACACTCTACTTAAGGAATACTCCCCAAGCCTTCATGCTTTGCTTCTTACAGTACTGAGAGCAAGAATTCAGAGGAAGGAAACATTGAGAAACAGCTGTTGACCAAATGAGCAAGGGCAGTGATGATATCTGAACAATATTGGTGGTATCACCTTGTATTTAGAAAGTGTCTTTCTCCAGAAAGGATCACGGTACTGTATAGACATGTATATTTTGTCTTTTATCCTTAGTGATTGAAAGAATTAGGTCCATTCTTATTAATGTGTATTAATGTGTGGCTAGTTCTTATATCTATTTTGGCTGTTTCCATTTGCCATGCTTTAACTGCAATGAACTCCTTCATTGAGCAGTATCTAGAAACTACATTGACTTTCTTCATCTGTCTAGGGCCCTATCTTCTATATCCTCTTCACCTTCGGGCAGAACCTTCTTTCTGCTTTTGCTGTGTTGGTAGCTTCATGTTTTACTGGTCTGAATTCATGTTGGCATCTTCATCATCTTTTTCTTCCTTCCTTTCTTTCTTCCTTCATTTTTGGCTGCATCGGGACCAGTTATAGCACACGAGATCTTTTGTTGAGGATCAAGAACTTCTCTTCAGTTGTAGTACATGGGTTCTAGAGCATAGGCTCAGCAGATGCCACACACAGGCTTAGTTGCAACCCCAAACCCCACCTGTGGGATCTTAGTTCCCAGACCAGGGATCCAACTAGCATCCCTTGTGCTGGAAGGCGGATTCTTAACCACTAGACCACCAGGGAAGTCCCTCGTCTTGCTTTCTGAATCATCAGAACTTGCCTATGAATTCTGTCCTACAGTTCCATGTATCACCACCGAACTTCACCCTCCGGCTATTGTAACTTATGTAACTCCCTTTTTTACGTGATTATTTTCGTGAAAGACGTTCCGTCTGCACAGCTATGTAATTATTTTTTAAATAATTATTTTTTAAAACCCCTTGACACTGGGGATGCATGCACCAGATGTTCCTGACTTTTCCTTCTACATAATGTAACGTAAGACGTGTCTTTTTCTCCCACCTTCCTGAACGTCACAGGCCAACTGTCCCACCGTAAGTCTGTGCTGCTCCTTTAGATTCTCTTTGGATGGCTCCTTAAATGCTCCTTCTTTATCCATCAGTAGAAGAAATCTTTCTCTGGGAACTCATTTTACTCTAAAGTTATTTTATCTGATGAATATTAGTTGGAATCAAAGATCATGGATGCAAAAGGAGGTCCCGATTTTGTATCTTTCCCTCTGCCTTCTNTGTGCTGCTCCTTTAGATTCTCTTTGGATGGCTCCTTAAATGCTCCTTCTTTATCCATCAGTAGAAGAAATCTTTCTCTGGGAACTCATTTTACTCTAAAGTTATTTTATCTGATGAATATTAGTTGGAATCAAAGATCATGGATGCAAAAGGAGGTCCCGATTTTGTATCTTTCCCTCTGCCTTCTTGTTTTCCCTTAAGCAGTGCAACTGATTGAAGCCCAAAGAAGTGATGTGTCCCCCGTCATGGCTTTAAGAAGTAAAGAAGCAGGAGCTGGATGCCAGCTCCCCAGAGGAGGTGCCGTGGGACTGGGGGTGGGGGGGGGACAGCTGGCACCAAAGACAAGAAGTTTCTGAGTGAGCAATTGGTACTTGCGTGAGAAGTTATTGGCACGCTTGGACCCCAATCCATAATAGTTAAGGAATATTTTAAAAGACCATTGAAGGAAATTCCCTGGTGGTCCCTGGAACTCCACTGTTCCACTGAAGAGGTTGAGGGTTTGATCCCTGGTAGGGGAGCTGAGATCCTGAAATCTGCACTGGTTGGCCAATTTATTTAAAAAATTAATGTTGAAAGCTATGTAGGAATGAGAATTATGGAAGAGTGGGATTATGCTCAGAGACTATTGTTCCAGCCACCTGAGGCTGATTAAAAACCCACCCAAGGGGACTTCCCTGCAGGCACAATGAATGAGTTTGTCTGCCAATGCAGGGGAGATGGCAGGTTCAATCCCTGGTCTGGGAAGATCCCACATGCTAAGCCCGTGTGCCACAACTACTGAGCCTGTGCTCCAGAGCGCAGGAGCCATAACCACTGAGTCCATGTACCTAGAGCCCGTTCTCCGCAACAGGAGAAGTCACTGCAACGAAAAGCCTGCACATTGCAACTAGAGAAAGCCCGCATGCAGGAATGAAGACCCAGTGCAACCAGAAAGAAATAAAAAATAAACTAAAGAAAAAACCCCAAAACTTACAGCCTTAAAACATCCCTAGTTTGCTCACAAATCTGCAATCTGAGCAGAGTCCTGCAGAGATGTCTTGTCCCTGCTCTCTCGGCGTCAGCTGGGGTCACTCAAAGTCTAGAGCTAGAACAACTGTCTGAAGGCTCACTCAATTTGGGGTTCCGGAGGACAGAACAGCTGGGGTTCCTCACACACGTGAGGAACTATGTGATCTTTGNGATTCTTCTCAGGCTCCTGTCTGCCCTCCTTTATCCCCCAGAGTTTGCTCGGAGTCGTGTCCGTTGAGTCAGCAACGCCGCCATCTTAACCTAACTTCCTCTTTACAGACCTCCTCTCCAAAGACCTCAGGCGCTGGGAGCTGGGACTTTAACGTATAAAGTGAGCCGTGGAGGCGGGCACATTTCCTCCCAGTAACAGTGACAAACAGATTGTCGTTAAAATTTTCTCAAAGTAGGTCATTTCAAACACAGAACTGGATTTTCAAGGACTGAACTTAAAACAGAAGGTTCTCACTAAAAATTTTGACAAGATTTTATTTGGACATTTTGTACTAGTATAAACTTCTCCTAATGTTATGTATTTTTATTACCATGATTTCATACTGTCCATGAGAAATCTCCCCAANAACACAGAACTGGATTTTCAAGGACTGAACTTAAAACAGAAGGTTCTCACTAAAAATTTTGACAAGATTTTATTTGGACATTTTGTACTAGTATAAACTTCTCCTAATGTTATGTATTTTTATTACCATGATTTCATACTGTCCATGAGAAATCTCCCCAAATCTCCTCCATTTTACCCAGTGTACCATACCAACATTGTCTTTTCTTGGGGTGCCCTGTCATGGGAAAGTTGTTAAGCACCATGTAGAGATACAAACAGATGTAGTGAAATGACAGAAAATCAAACCCTAAATTCAGGTTAATGATCACCTTTGAGGAGGGAAGGAGAGAGGCAAGGGGACTTATAAAAAGATGGTATTCTTTAGTGAAGTTATGTGCACTCAGCTGTTTATCACTATTTTTTATGTTATGTATTTCATAAGTTTTTTTTTAACCTATTCAGTGTATAGTAAAGTCAGTTAAAAACTCCTACTCTAAGTCCTTACTGACAGTTTGATCTTTTCCCATTCATTATGCTACTTGAAAATACAGACCCTCTTTCTGGTTAGTTTTATGTATCTGCAAACTATTCCAGAAGCCTAAACACCTAAAAAAGAAAAAATTTTGCTATAATAGCAAAGAGTTGACTCATTGGGAAAGACTCTGATGCTGGGAGGGGTTGGGGGCAGGAGGAGAAGGGAACAGAGGATGAGATGGCTGGATGGCATCACTGACTCGATGGACACGAGTCTGAGTTAACTCCAAGAGATGATGATGGACAGGGAGGCCTGGCATGCTACGATTTATGGCGTCGCAAAGAGTCGGACGCGACTGAACTGAACTGAGCAACACCCAATATTTAATAATGCTTCTGGATGGTGATAACTGGAAAAATGGAGGCTGGAGGGTGTCAAAATGANCTCCAAGAGATGATGATGGACAGGGAGGCCTGGCATGCTACGATTTATGGCGTCGCAAAGAGTCGGACGCGACTGAACTGAACTGAGCAACACCCAATATTTAATAATGCTTCTGGATGGTGATAACTGGAAAAATGGAGGCTGGAGGGTGTCAAAATGAATACATGGAGCTTGCCTGGCCTGTAATTCTGAGCTATGCTAAAACTAAATTTTTTGTGATTGAAAGATAAGTACAGGTTCCTTAGCCCCTGTGGATATTTCAGTTCCCTAAGCCTTGGTGATTTCTGAAATGTACCAAGCATCCGGGCCTAAGTCATAAACTAGGGATTTAACCTCTTCCACAACTGCATAACAGGTGAGTTTCCATTTTTGTCTGTGATCTTTTGTACTCATATACAGTTAGCAAATAACATAATCTGTGTTTTTCTCATCAACGAGGTAAGGATAACTGAATCCGTTTCCTCTCAGATATTGTAGTGATAAGTGAAAAAGTATTTGTAAAGTGCACCAAGCTTCAGGAAGGAAGAGATGGGAGGTTTACGTGTATATGCCTTACTCTAGGTATGCACCTGAGAGGAGAATAACTGGGCCATGGGCTATGTGTGCCTTCTTCAACAGAAAATGACGTTATTTTTTAAAGTGACAGAATCATGCTACACATCCATCTTTCAGAATGGAAGGGTGCTAGTGCCCCCTGGTGGGCAATATTGGGTATAGACCTGTGGATACCACGTGGGGTTATTCTCAGCTGTAGGTGTGCTAAGGACACAGCCTTCCCACTAAAGGAAATAAAGAAGACATCATTAAACATAACTCGTCTTCAGAGCATTCCCAGTATTTCCAACCGGTTGTTTTCTGAGGTCGCTGTGATTTTAGGGGTATGTGCCGCCTCACAGGGTTATTTTGCTCCATGGTGAGTAATGCTCTGTTTTGGCTGTGTCTCTTAGGCTTGGATGAATGAAAAGTTTGCCCCTGAGCTGCTAGAAAACAAGTCTGAAATCGTAGAATGTGTCGTGGAGCAGCTGGAGCACATGGTAAGCGGTGCCTGCCTCAGGGTCCAAAGGAGAGACCCTTAGGAGGTGTTCGAGCACAGTGAAAGTCTGACAGCGAATCTGTTTTGTTGGGCCCAGCCTAGTTTGGGGGTTCTTGTTTTTTAGTTTTTTTAATGTTAAATTCCTTATCTGTGTTTACAAAGCCTGGGAACTCCTGGGAACATCTGGACGTCAGCTTCCCATGATACCCCAGGGATGTCAGCTTCTGAAAACCTGCTCTCCGCCTTCCCGCGTTTGTGCATGAGAACAGCTGACAAGCGCAGGGCAAGGGCCACCCCTCCCAGCGTGCCCCCCAGGCCGCCGGCCCCTGGGTGCCCTCCTCTCTGTGTTCCTTACCAGCCTGGCCCTGTAGCCTCTAAGTGTGTTGTTTAACCGCAAAGTGGTATCCGACTCTCTTGTGACCTTGTGGACTGTAGTCCGCCAGGCTCCTCTGTCCATGGGAGTGGGTTACCATTTCCTTGTCCAGGACATCTTCCCAACCCAAGGGTCAAACCCATGTCTCCTACATTGGCAGGCAGATTCTTTACCACTGCGACACCAGGGAAGCCCTCTGAGTGCATGGTCCTTGGCTTAGATGAGCCAGTTTCAGCCACTGCCAGCCTCAGGCTAGCTTTAAAACGTTGGTATTTTACAGTTTCTGAACTGGTGTTTTCACACTGCTTTTAAGACCCTTTAGACATTTCTTATCTGCTGTATTATCTAGTTTACACTTGGGTTGGAGTTCTTCAGGTTGGAGTTCTTCTGGGACCTTCTGACTGACCAAATTCAGATTCTATTGAAATGGTCTTTTTCTAAAAGTGAATGAGTAGTGCTTGTACTGTGTCATGAGCTTGTGGTCACGTGTTTGTATAATTAAGAGATGAGAAGATGATGAGAGCTCTCACACAGGGAGTATTTTGTCCTCTTGTGACCTAAACGTTGCCTCCGCGTCCTCGGTGTTGCCAGTGATGACAGTCCTCACGGGCCGCAGGCAGATTGAACAAAAAAATGTTCTTAGTCTTTGACTCTCTGGTGTTTTTTTTTTTTTTACAAACTTCTTTTTCTCTCTGAACAGGAAGAGAATCTCAAGAGGGCCAAGCCGGGGGACCTGAAGGTCAGCGTCCATCAGATGGAGATGGAGCGGATCCGCTTCGTCCTGAGCAGCTACCTGCGCTGTCGGCTCATGAAGGTCCGGGAGCCTGTCGTGGGGGCTGAGGGTCCTGGGTGGGGGCCGGGAGGGTCCCGGGCCTGGAAGCGCTGCCCAGGCCCCACGTCAGGGGAGCCAGAGTCGAGAGGGCGACAGATTGTCCTGGAGGAGCGGACGCAAGGCGTGGGTGGCCGTCGGCCTCCTCTGCGGGGACTCGTTCAGTCTGCCTGCTGCGAGAGTGGCGCCCCCTGCAGTGACCGCAGGGCAGTGCTGAGGGTGGCGGTGTTGGCAGCGGCTGAACAAAGACTACTTACTGGCCAGAGGGGACCTAGCTTTGAGAACTGTTTTGCATGACGTTCAGGCAGTGCCATGTGGACCATGATAATGACATTCAGCTGTATCTGACTTACAAAAACGGAACTGCAAAACACTCTTACTCTGTGTTTTGTATGATGTCTGTTTTAACCCCAGGAGGTTCTTACCTCCTTGAAGATTCTTCTCGTTTGGTTCCACTTGTCCTCTTAGTTACGACAAAGCAAATACGGCTGATTTCTTGACGAGCACAAGCGTGAACCGCACGAGTCCACCGATACACAGATCTTTTTCAGTAAATGTGTGCTATAACGTGGTCCACAGCTGACGTGTCTGCGGGTGCAGAGCCTTGGATACGGAACACCGACTATAAAGTTATTCAAGGAGTTGGGGTCGAAGGTGTGGGTCCCCCAACCCCTCTGTCGTTCAGGGATCACCATGATCCCTGATGTACCACTTCCACGTGCCATCACTTCCGATTCTGAGGACCGCTCACAAAGGCTCATCGGAGTCCTCTCAGTTAAACATTTCAGCCATTTATTTCCCTTAACCCTCTTGGTCTCTTCCCTAAAACATTTGTCAGTACCCTCCTTAAATTATCCCACTTGTAACAGAACATGGAATTCCTCTTGGCATTTGGTCGCTTGTGTGAAAAGCAGGATGGTCACTTCCCTTCTCCTGGACATCAGACTGGGAGTGATGCCACCCAGGGTCACATGGCATCTCTGCTGGTGACAGCCTGGGTTCATTCTGCACTCACCGTGAGCACCAGCCTCTTATGTAATTTTTCAGCTGTCAAGATTATTACCCCTTCCTGTCACTGTCCTGTGTTTGCATGGCTTGACTATTGACCCTTCCACGTGGGGCTCAAAACTTCTCCCTCTTAAGCTTCTCCTTATTAAGCTGGGCAGTTCGCTGGTCTCTGGATCTCGATCTCGTCACCTAGTTTATTCGTTATCTCAGCAAGTTTGATGAGTGTGTCAGAGGTCTTACCTGGCTCATTAATAGGACTGGGCCAGAGTTAGCCTGTCCCCTGGGCCTTCCCCAAGGGTCAGTGTCCGTCACTAAACTGGTGTTCAGTCGTTTATGAGTCTCTAGTCTGTACTGTCACCGGTCTCCCCGCCCCTGCTCCAGCTTGTCCACAAAGGCATCGGAGACAACGCCGCATATTTGGAACAAACTGAGACACCCAGCCCGCCTCTCCCCACCTTCAGCTGCCAGGCCGCTCGGTTTTCTGTGTGTGTGGTTGGCTGAATCCTCTTCACGGTCACCAGTCACTTTCCTTTGAGTTCACAAACCATCTTTTCCAGTATGTATTCAAGTACGACAACACAGTACGACGTGAAGGACCCTGATCTGTGTTGCTGATCCCCCTCCTCCTTTGTATATTTGAAAATCAGGAAACGCGCCTGCCTCTTATCTTTCCCGCCCCTTCTGAGCTCAGGGACTGAGATTCTGAAATGGCAAGCATCCTAGTGCAGCAGCAGTGACAGTCCACCTGAAGACGGGAGACCCATGCAGGCCCCGTGCACACGTGAATTTAACTCCTCCTGCAAGACAGTGGTTCTGAGCTGGAAGACCTCACCCCTTTAAGGACAAACGCTGCCTTCTCTCGGCCTTCAGCTCCTCCTCACTTCTGCTTGCAAAAGGCGTTTCCCTGGCCGAGGTGATCCTGACAGCCTTGACTCCAAACAAGAGGCTGCCCTTCCTGGTTCCTGACCACGCACCTCTCTAGCTTTTGGCTTTGCTGTTGTCCTGTTTTCTGGTGGTCCTTAGCGTTTTTCCAAGCCCCACCCGTTTGTGGGCTTTATCCTTGCCAGTTATATTCTTTGATTTGAGCGTCACTCCTCTGCAGCTCATATGTTCTGTGTCTGTCTGTCCTGCCCCTGTGTCTGCTTCATCTCGCAGAAGGACACCTCTACAGCCACACAGACATGCTGGCTGACAGCCCCATCCTGCCTCTTAAACTCCATTTCCACTTGTCTCTCCAGAGTTTCCTTCATGAAACCCTTTCACCCTTTTTAAACCGTCTTCCTTTTTCCAGCCCTGGTCTTCCCTGCGAATTCTCTGAAACCTGCCTTCTTCAAGTGTAGCAGGTAGGTCTTATGATTAGCAAGAGGCTCAGCCATGAAGACCCACCTTTTTTTTTTTCCTCTTTTTTGGCTGCACGTAGTATGCGGGATCCTGGTTCCCCGACCAGGGATTGAACCTGTGCCCCTGCAGTGGAAGGAAGTCCCCAGTCTTGCCTCATTTAGTTGCTTATTTCTGCCTCTGCTGGTTCTTCACTGCTGTGCAGGCTGTTCTTCACTGCTGTGCAGGCTGTTCTCCAGTTGTGGAGACAGGGGGCTGCTCCCCAGTTGTGGAGACGGGGGGCTGCTCCCCAGTTGCAGTTCGAGGGCTTCTCACTGCAGTGGCTTCTGTTGTCGCAGAGCACGGGCTCTAAGACTCGAGTTTCAGTAGCCCCTGGGCTCAGTAGTTGCGGCTCCCAGGCTCTAGAGCCACAAGCTCAACAGTTGTGGCACCCGAGTTTAGCTGCCTCGCGGCATGTGGCATCTTCCTGGACCAGGGATCGAACCTGTGTCTCCTGCGTTTTGGCAGGCAGATTCTTTACCACTGAACCACCCGAGAAGCCCAAGACCACCGTTTTTAAAGTCACTTTCTAGATTAACCTCCGCCTGTTTCAGGAAACTTGTCTGTGTGCCGCTGGAATCAGAAAAGACCTTTGATGACCCATTTTATCAAACTAACCGATGGCATGAAGTGCTGACAGGTGTCTCCCGTCCCTGCAGATAGAGAAGTTTTTCCCTCACATCCTTGAAAAGGAGAAGACCCGCCGAGAGGAGGAGCCTTCCATCCTTTCTCCAGAGGAGTTTGTCTTTGCCAAAGAGTGAGCAGGCGTGGGCCCGCCTTTGTCCCCACGGGCTTGGGAGGGTGGCTTGCATGGTTTTGTTCCTGAGGCCGGTGACAGGGCCCCTGTTGTGGGTCTGATGGCCCCGGCGGCTCCCCCAGGTATGTCATCACAGTGTTGGGTGGGTGTGTGTGTTTCAGGTTCCTGGCTAACACAGAGACCTATCTGAAGGACACGGCCTTAAAGCACATGCCTCCCAATCTACAGAAGGTGGATCTCTTGAGGACAGGTGAGCAGAACACTTGCTTCACTCTCTTCCCTCGAATGAAGGAAAAGAAATATGTAGACAGATGAGCAGAAAAGAGACAGAGAGGAAGGGTTCTGGGTTAAAAACCAAGAATCGTTAAAAGCAGGTACTAGGGTAGCCGTTTGCGGCCATTTGAGCATCACTTTTCTGTTCTTCTGGTTCGGGGGAAATTCTCCAAATATAGACTCAGCCTCGTGGCATATTCAGTTACCTCCTGGGCATCCACACTGTGCTGGGCTCTTTTGGGCATGGAAGCGGCCA
>SJYA01003032.1:858840-906621 GCA_006410615.1 Neotragus moschatus | reverse complement strand
CCCGAGAGTCTAATGAGCAGAGGGGCAGGGGTCCTGGAAGTAACTCCTGAGGTTGGCTCAGCCAGCGGGGGCCCTGGCGTGTGGGCTTCTGTCCACACCTCATCTTTGCCAGCTCCCTGTCTCCACGCAGGACCTCCTAGGGGGCCTGGAGTCCAGGCTCACAAACTGAGGCTAGGACACCCTTGAACGTTCCCCCCACCTACGTCTCTCCTCGACGCGGGCCACGCTGTGAGCCCTGCTCCAAGGGGCCGGTGACTTAGCTCTGGCTGCCATACTCAGTACTGCTGGTCAGGGTGCCTGAACAGCAGGCATGTTTTCTCGCGCAGATCCAGAGGCCAGAGTCGATGGTCAAGGCTCACTGACAGCGCGTGGCCCCCAGGCCTCTCCCCTCGGCCTGCAGGTGGCTGCCTGGCCCCCCAACCACACGCACACACTGGTGTCCGTCCCTCTTCTTATCAGGACACCAGTCAGGTTGGATTAGGGTCCCACCCTAACGACTTCATTTTTAGCCCTTTAAAGCCCAGGTCTCCAAATCTATTCTGTCCTGAAGTTTTGGGGCTCAGGGCTTCAACATGTAAATTTGGGGGAACACAATTCCGGGAGCAAGCCCAGCCAGGCAAGGTTTGTGGAACTCTGAACTAGTCGTTTTGGAGAACCTGCCTGAGGGACACAGAGGCCCAGTCCCTGTCCAGTTCGCCTCTTTGTCTGCACGTTTGAGTGGAGTGGGGGCCACGAACCTCATCCCTGCCCAGTGCTATCTGTTGTGTCCATTGGCTTCAAGCAGCTGGGAACCACCAATGGGCCTGCATTGATTCCTGAGCTGGCCCAGGCCGTTGCCCAGGAGCTCCTTCTGCGTGACGCTGGTCAGCACCTCCTGACACTCAAGCATTGCTTGTCTTGGGTCCCTTCCAAAGACCAGGGCGAGGCTCCTAGGACTGGAGCTGTGCAGGGGGCAGCCTGCCCTGGGGAGATCAGAGCCTGGCTCACTTAACCCAGATGCCCCGAGTTCCCCTCAGGCCCCTGGAGCATGGAAACCCTGCTGGCAGGGTTGGGGAAGGTTGTCGTAACCTAACATCCTTTGAGGATTTCCTCGAATCAGCAGCTGCCCAGTGGGCCCAGCTGATTCTGCTGAAGTTGGAGTCTCTGGAGGTCCAGAAGCCAGGAGCAGCCCAGGGGACCCGCGCCTGACTTGCAGCCAGTTATCCTCAGCCCTCTCAGTGGACGGGGAACCATGGTCAGCCCCACACCTGAGCTGGGCCCTGAACACTGAGTGGTCCAGCCGGTTCTCTGGACCCCACCGGGTGGTGAGGCTCTCCGCTGGCAGTGCAGGGCTGGAGGAGCAGCTGACTCTGGGCTCTTCCTGACAAGGTGTGGCTGGTGGAGGAGGAGGGGCAGCCTAACCTGTGATCAACGGAGGGACATGGAGGGGAGCTTCCAGCAGTGGCCTGGGTTCCTCAGCCTGACTTCCAAGGTCATCACCATGTGACCCCATCTCCCTGACATCCTGGCCTCCCGCCCTCTCCATAGATCTACTTTCTGGCTCTGTTCACACCCTGTGTCCTCCTGAGACTTTTAGGCGTGTTTCTCTCCAGTGGTCCCTGCTCCTTCCTCCCAGGCTTCCACTCATCTCAAGACCTCTCCACTTGTCCAGCGAGCGGGTGCCGAGTGAGAACTTGCGGGAAGTAGGCTGATTTTAGAAGGAGCCCAGATCTCTCCTCAAGTCCCTGCAACAACCGCCCGCCCGCGATGCTTTCTGTCAAGCGTCCCTTTGTGATTGAGGCAGTTAATCTCAGCAACTCTTCCCTCTTGCTCTTATTAGCTGAGCATTTGCTGATGACATTACCGTTCTTCTGGCAGTTCCCAAACCAGACCTAGATGCATACGTGTTTCTAAGAGTGAAAGAGCGACAAGAAAACATCCTGGTGGAACCAGAAACAGACGAGCAGAGGTGAGTGACGCCTGTGCTGCGGGCGGCGGGAACAGTCCCAGCAGGGCTGCCGCCGGGCTGGGCAGTACAGGGGGCCCTTCCTTTTCCAGGGACTACGTGATCGACCTGGAGGAGGGCTCACAGCACTTGATCCGGTACAGAACTGTCGCACCACTGGTCGCTTCTGGGGCCATACAGCTAATTTAAAACCGGAAGTAACTAACCAAGAAACGAGGCCATGGGACCTTAGAAGACACATTTTTGGAAACCCTGCATGCCACCCCGTGCCAAGGACAGCAGCGATCTCGGCAGCGCCGTGGGTCCCTGGGCCGTGTAGGTCCGCTCAGAGCAGCCCCTTACTTGCCCTCAGCTCTGCCACTCCAGCCAGAACCAGCAGATGCCGCCGCCGCTGTGCTGATCCTGCTGCCGGAGTCACTGAAACCCCCCTGGTGGTGATGTTTGAACTGAGGAAAGTGAGGCCGGGGCAGTTCACAGAAAGCCGTCACTGTCTGTGATGAGGGGACCCGTGGGCCCAACCCGACAGCGGCAGGAGCATGCACTCAACCCTCCTGGCAGGAAGAGCGTAAATAACTTCAACCGCCTGGCCACCCTTTGTGGAAGTCACTGATTGTGTAAACTCACCTTCTGGAACCTCTCCTCTTGGACTGAGAGCTAACCTGTGTCACGCTTAGCTGAGCCTCCCAACCCAACCAATAAACTGTGATTAGATCTGGGTTTTGTGGCAGAAGGAGCCGTAGGCAGTTCCCAGTGTGTCCAAACCGCAGCCTCAGCAGGCCAGCCTGTGGGCCATCTGCTGGCCTGGACATGGTCAGAGCAGCAGCAGCGCTCCTGTGACCAGCGTTCACTTTCCCCAGGGAAATGAACGGAATGAAACTCAGCGAATGGGCAGTGTCTCCCAGGGAGGGATGTACAGACAGCAGGTGAATTGTCTTCCCTTGAAATGTGACGCAGAGGAACTGGGTTCCAGCCTTTCTTGCTCCCCAAGAAGGGAGGTTTCCATCTATACGATGTAGCCTCGTAGAGTAACCAGTGCGATATTGCTGCCATTTCCAAGAGAAGACATTCAGTGAAAGCAGGGGAGTGTTTTTTATTTGTTAGTAAAAGCATTTTATATCTCATGCAGTACTTTATTTTCTCCAGAGCATTCTCACCCTTCTTAGCCATTCATTGAACAAACGTTCAGTGAGCAGAGTGTGCTGGGTACAGTCCAGTGCACTGGGGGTCCACCCGGAACGAGAGGGTCACTAACTCTGCTCAAGTGGGAACAGCGCCTCGTGGAGAATCAGAATAGGGGCTCACCAGCATGCTTAGGTGGGGTGCTCTGAGGAGCTCTCACTAATTTCAGCTAATCTCACTCAGGCTGAGGTTTGAATAACAAGAAGAGGCCAGAGACACAGAGCTCAGAGGGAAGGGCTTTCCAGGCAAAGAAAAGGCAGCTTGTGCCAAGGCCCCGTGGCAGAAATGAATTCTGCCACAGTCAGTGAGGCTGGAAGGCAGTGGCACAGTGGAAAGGCTGCACGTGAGTTCTGAGAGGCAGTCTGGGGCCTGATCACTTCCTGCTTTGTGAGCAAGGACCCCCTGTCCTCCAGCACCCTAGGAAGCAGGCAGGGCTGCTGGTGTGGCGCCGTGCTGGGCTTAGTCGCTCAGTTGTGTCTGACTTTCTGCAACCCGTGGACTGTAGCCCACGAGGCTCTTCTGTCCATAGGGATTCTCCAGGCAAGAATACTGGAGTGGGTTACCATGCCCTCCTCCAGGGGCTCTTCCCGATCCAAGGCTCGAACCATGCCTCCCGCATTGCAGGCAGATTCTTTACTGTCTGAGCCTCCAGGGAATAGACGGAAAAGAGGGTGAGCATCTGGCAGTGAGTCTGCACCCGTCTCCTTCCTCGAGGTCGCCTGCGTGCTCCTGTCCCACCGCTTCCACTGCTCTGGAGAGAGAGGACGGAGCTGTGTCAGTCGCCCGCTCCTTCCCACGGTGCCAGTCACACACGGGAGGGGTACAGCTTGTGTTGCTTCACTTCCTCGGTCACCTCTTCAAAGGTAGCCTGGTTTAGATAAGTCATTTCAAAATAAAGGGGAAGTTGAATTTCAAAACCAAGTATAGGGAATCGATGTGGTTTAGTGTGACATTGTCTCTAAGGTTTTCAATGTGTGGAGAGCATTTTGCTTTATAGGTAAAAGCACGTCACAGGAAGCGTGACGGGACACCAATTCAGGTAACGGCGTCACACTCTATTACAAGCTTGTTGCCAGCGAGTTCCCTGAGAAGTGCTTGCAGGTCCCTGTCTGAGTTTTCCAGCTGCAGCCAAAGCATGTATCAGCTGTGACCTTGCAGCAAGACCCCGGCTGTGTTCACTCTGCCCAACCACAGGCTTCCGTGCCACCCTGCACACCCCTCCTGCCTCTGCAAGGGACACGAGTTGACCATGAAGCTCTCGGGGAACTGTTGAACAAGCGCATTATTCACCAGCACTTCAGAATGATCTCCTATGGTATCATTTACATGTGAGATCAAAAAAAAAAAAAAAAAACTTATTTCCAAAACAGAAATGGACCCACAGGCATAGAAAACACAGGCTACCAAAGGGGGAAGGGGGGCGGGGAAGTGATAAATTAGGAGGTTGGTATTAAGATATGCTTGTTACTGTATATAAAATAGATAACCAACAAGGACTGACTATACAACACAGGGAACTATACTCAATATTTTGTAATAGTCTATTAGGGAAGAGAATCTGAAGAATGTATACATATCTAATATGTAAATATACACACACATATATATATAACTGAATTGCGGTGCTTGTACACCTGAAACTAACACAGTATTGTAAACCATTTCAATTAAAAAATACTTCATGTGATATTAAGTGGTTTATAATGGGAGGCTAAACATTCCAAACATTTGGAATTGTTGAAAATTGATTTTTTTTTTGTATTAACAATAAAATACATATAACATACTTGCCATCTTAACCATTTTTAAGTGCACAGTTCAGGGATATTAAATATATTCACCTTGTTGGTATCTATCACCACTCTCCATGCCTGTGACTTTTCATCTTGTAAAACTGAAACTATACCTGTTAAATAGTAGCTCTTTGCCCCCAGTCCTTGGAAACCACCCTGCTGCCTAGTCTTTTTGGTTTTGACTACTGTAAATTACCATGTGACGACAGAGGATGAGATAGCTGGATGGCATCACCGACTCGATGGACGTGAGTTTGAGTTGGTGATGGACAGGGAGGCCTGGTGTGCTGCGATTCATGGAGTGCCGAAGAGTTGAACGCGACTGAACTGAACTGAACTGAATTACCATGTTAAGTGGAAACAAATAGTTTGTCTTTTTGCGACAAGTTTGTCTTTTTGTCTTGGCATATTCCCCTTAGCATAATTTCCCTGGGGTTCATCCAGTTTGTGGCACGTGTTGGAAATTCTTTCCTTTTTAAGGCTGAATAATATTCCCTTATATGGGTAGACCATACATCTGTCAGTGGACCCTTGGGTTGCTTCCACGTTTCAGCTGTTGTGAGTAATGCTGCTGAGAGCATGGATGTGCAAATAATATCAGAGGTAGAATTCCTGAGTCATAATGGAATTCAGTTTTTAATTTTTTGAGGAGCCACCACACTCTTCCACCGCAGCTCTACCATTTTGCAAGATCTCCCGTTTCTCTGCGTCCTTGCCTGTGCTTGTTTTCTATTGTTTTTAATAGTAACCATCCTAATGCATATGAAGTTACATCACTGTAATTTTGATTTGCATTTCTCTAGTGATTCAGCATCTTCCGTGTGCTCATTGGCTCTTCCTATATCTTCTTTGGAGAAATGTCAAGTGCTTTGTGGCCTTTTAAATTGGGTTGTTTTCACTGATACTGAGTTTTAGGAGTTCAGTATATGTCCTGGATGTTAATCTCTCATCAGATATATGATTTACCAGTGCTTGCTCTCCTTCTGTGGGTTGCCTTTTTACTCTGTGGATAGTATCTTTTATGCACAATCCTTTAAATTTTGTTCCTCTTTTTCAAGATTCTTTGGTTATGTGGGCTCTTTGAGATTCCATATAAATTTTAAAAGGAGAGAGTTTAGGATGGATTTTTTTCTCTTTCTAAAAAAAAAAAAAAAAAACATTTTTATAGAGATTGCTTTGAACCTGTAGATCTCTTGGGTAGTATTAACAGTTGAGCAATATCATCTCTTCTGGCCCATGCATATGCAGTGTGTGTTCATTGGTTTACGTCTCCTTTTCTTTCTTTCAGCAGTGTCTTGCCGTTCTCATTGTACAAGTCTTTTGCCGTCTCAGTTAATTCCTAGATATTTTAGTGTTTTTGATGCTATTGTAAATGGAACTGTTTTTGTAATTTCCTTTTCAGATTGTTCATGTGTAGAAATGCAATTGGATTTTGTGTCTTGCTACTTTGCTGAATTCATGTTTTAGTTCTAACAACTTTTTTGTGGAGTCTCTAGAGTTTTCTATATATGAGGTCATATCATCTGCAAGCATAATTTTATTTGGTGGTAGCGGTGGTGGTTTAGTCGCTAAGTCATGTCCAACTCTTACAACTCCATGAACTGTAGCCCACTAGGCTCCTCTGTGGGATTTCCCAGGAAGAATACTGGGGTGGGTTGCCATTCCCTTCTCCAGGGGAGCTTCCCAACCCAGGGATTGAACCTGGCTCTGCTCATTGCAGACAGATTCTTTACTGACTGAGCACCAGGGAAGCCTAATTTTACTTAGTCCTTTCCAATTTGGATACCCTTTATTTTCCTTGCCTAAAGGCTCTGGCTAGAACTTCCAGTTCTGTGTTGGAGAAGTGAAGCCAGGCATTCTGATCTTAGATGAAAAGCTTTCAGTCTTTCACTGTTGAACGTGGTCTTTGGTGTGGGTTTTTACATATGGCTTTTATTATATGGGGCTAGTTTCCTTCTCTTCTCATTTTGTTGAGTGGTTTTACTATGAAAGAGTGTTGATTTCTGCCAAATGCTTTTTCTGCATCAATTGATAAGATGTTTTTTCATTCACTTGCTATTATAATAATTGTAAAGTTATTACATTGATAGTTTTTATATGTTGAGCCATCCTTGCATTCTAAGAATAAATCTCACTTAATTGTGGTGTTTAATCCTTTTAATATGCTGTTGAGTTCAGTTTGCTAGTATTTTTTTGAGAATTTTTGCATCGATGATCATAAGGGATATTGGTCTGTTGTTTCCTTTTTTCTTTTGTTATTAAAATATAGTTCATTTACAATGTGTGTTAATTTCTGCTATACAGCAGTGTGACTCTGCCGGGGGCCAGCGTGGGAATCCCACCCATGACAGGGTCATGCGGCAGAGACTCGATGGGCAAGGATGATTCGAGTCTTAGGGTTTCCCCTTGGTATTTCCTGAGCATGTACCCCAAAAATAAGAATCTGCCTGACACTGTTCTTTTTCTATTCTTCTGACACTCTCTAGAAAAAGTTAATTCAGGGCTTTAGTCTTCTGCATTTGAAAGGAGTATTTCAGCTCAGCCCCCTCTGATAATGCTCTAACTTAAACGCTCTAACTTGCCTAACAGGTTCCCCGGACCTTTTACAGCTTGTGAATTGCTTACAGCCCCCAACTGCGAGGGGCACAAAGCTTAAAATATCTTAAAGTTACAGACCCTTTTTCAAAAACATATTGGTGACAGGATTTCACTGTTGACTCTGATTGCTGCCAGACCTCCTTATTCTTTATCTTTTAGGCACCTGGGAGGATGTTAATCAATGTAAACGGGATATGGAAAAAGACATATAGTAGTTTTGATGTTAGCAACACTAGACTTTTGAGTTAATTACTTTTCATTTGTTATAAATCACTGTACTCCTTTTACTTGTTACAAATTGCTGTATCTTTGCTATGTAAGAATGTAACTATTTAGTGCTTTTTGAGAATGGCACCAGACTTTGGGAAGAACAACACAAGTAAGTCTTCTGGTTCACAAACCCTTAACAGAAAAGAGTCGTAAAATGTTAATTGGCCTTTTGGCCAGAAGATGATGTAAATCACCTAAGGCTTGTGTATACAACTAGGTATGCAGAGAGAAAAGCCTGGTTTTGATAAGAGTCTGGGCTGCTGACACTGCATAATTTTGTATTACCCCTTGATCTCTACGTACAATCAAATAAGGTATAAAAGGCCTTGAAGGACAATAGGGGCCGGGGCCAGTCATTGGAAGGACTGGTTTCCCCCATGTCTCTCTCTCTTTCTCTTTTTCCCTCCCTCTCCTTTTCCGGCTAAATTCCCATCTGGGGCGTGGAGGCTCACCATGTCTACTTACTTGTCCCGGCTTTTAAGTTCTGCACGAAAGGGAGCCCAGGGTGGGGCACCCTTAGATATTCAAGTGGGCGCCAGTGGCCCAACGTAGATGGTGCAAATCTCTTGTCCTGAGATTTTATTGGCTTTCCACATAAACCAAGTTATTCAGCCTCTTTTCTCCACTAAATTTTCCTACTACACTATGTCTTCCTAATCTAATCCTATATTAATAAATAAGTTTTTTCCTTGCCGACTCCGTCTCCCCTTCAAATCACCCTGGATCCACCGGGGCTGGACCCTGGCATGACTCAGTTGTGCACATATATTCATTCTTTTTTATATTATTTTCCATTATGGTTTATCCCAGGATATTGAGTATAGATCTCTGTGCTATAGTTTTCTTGTAGTGTCTTTGTCTGGCTTTGGCATAGGGTTATGCTGGCCTCATAGAATGAGTTAAGCAGTGTTCTCTTCAGTTTTTTGGAAAAGTTTGAGAAGGATTGGCATTAGTTCTTTATCTGTTTGGTAGAATTTACAGTGAAACCATCAAGTCCGTGGCTTGCTTTGGTTGGGAGATGCTTGATTCAATCCCCTCAGTCAGTATAAAACCTATTCATATTTTCTGCTGCTTTGTGATTTAATCTTATGGTTTGTGTTTCTAGCAATTTCTTCATCTAGATCATCAAATTTTAGGCACACAATTATTCATAGAACTCTTAAAATTCTTTTTATTTCTGTAGAATCTGTAGTCATGTCCCCACTTTCATTTCTGATTTTAGTAATTTCAGCCCTTGCTCTTTTTTTCCTTAATCCATCAAGGTGCAGGTTTGTCCATTTTTTTATCTTTCTGAAGAACTGATTTTTGGGTTCATTGATTTTTCTCTTTCATTTTTCTGTTCTCTATTTTGTTTTTCTCTGCTCTAGACCTAATCGTTTCCTTCTTTCTGCTGACTTTGAGTTTAGTTTGTTCTCTTTTTTTTCTAGTTCCTTAAGTTATAAAGTTGAATCTGCCTGCAATGTGGGAGACTTGGGTTCAATCCCTGGGCTGGGAAGATCCCCTGGAGGAAGACACGGCAACCCACTCCAGTATTCTTGCCTGGAGAATCCCCATGGACAGAGGAGCCTGTCCCAGCTATGGTCCATGGGGTCGCAAAGAGTTGGACCCAACGGAGTGACTAAGCACAGCACAGCACTTTGATGTCTTTACCGCTGAGCTCACTACTTAGTGTGCGTGCACCGTCCTAATGACATGCCACCAGGTGTATGAAGCGAAAATGGACAGAGTTGAGAGAAATAGACAAGAAATAGTTAAAGACACGAGTGTGCATGTGTGCTAAGTTGTTTCAGTCGTGTCTGACCCTGCAACCCTATGGACTGTAGCCTGCCAGGCTCCTCTGTACTTGGAATTCTCCAGGCATGAATACTGGAAGTGAAGTGAAAGTTGCTCAGTCGTGTTCGACTCTTTGCAACCCCATGGACTATACACTCCATGGAATTCTCCAGGCCAGGATACTAGAGTGGGTAGCTGCTCCCTTCTCCAGGGCATCATCCCAACCCAGGGATCGAACCCAGACCTTCCGCATTGCAGGCAGAAGCAGAAGCAGCTGAGCCACCCAGGAAGCCCCAAATACTAGAGTGGGTTGCCATTCCCTTCTCCAGGGCGTCTTCCCAACCCAGAGATCAAACCTATGTCTCCTGCGTTGGCAGGTGGTTTCTTTACCACTCGCGACATGTGGAAAGCCCTCCATTAGGGTAGTAAATGTTTATAATTGCTATATTTTATTGCTTATAATTGTTATATCTTATTGCTTATAATTGTTATACCTTCTTTTACTAACATATAATGTCCTTTGTTTTGTAAAATTTTTTGATTTAAAGTCTGTTTTGTCTGCTGTTGGTATAGTCACCCCTGATCTCTTTTGGTTATTATTTAGGTGGAATGTCTTTTTCCATCTTTCCCCTTTCACCCTCTTGTGTTTTGTATCTCAAATGAGTCTGTTGTAGACAGCATATAGCTAGATCATGTGTTTTTATCCATTCTGCTAATCTATGTCTTTTGACTAGAATGTTTAACTCATTTACATTTAACCTAATTACAGATAAGAAGAGACAGACTATGGTCATTGTGTTCCTTGTTTTCTACATGCCCTATAGCCATTTCCCCCCTCATTTCCTACATTCCTGTCTTCTTTTCTTTTTTTGTTGATTTTTTGTTGTGAAGTGTTTAAATTCCTTTTTCATTTTCTTTTGTGTGTACTCTAGCCATTTTCTTTGTGGTTAGCATAAGGATAACATGATAAAGTTTTAACACTTTCGTTTGAATTTATATCAGTGTAACTTCAATACGTTTTTTATAAAATGCTCCTTGGAACTTCCCTGGTGGTCCAGTGGTTAGGACTGTGTTTCTAATGTCGAAGGCCCTGGTTCCATGCCTGGTTGGGGAACTAAGATCCCCACAACCTGCAGCAAAGCCATAACAAAAAAACAAACAAAAACACTCCTTTCTTCCAATTCTGCCACCACCCCTTTCAGTGGTTGATATCATAAAATTGCATCTTTATGCACTGTATGCCAAAAAAAACAAATTAAAAATTTATTTAAATGTGTTAGTCTAGATTTAGAGTTATAAACTAAAGTTACAGTAGTATTAGTTTTACACTTGTAATTGATGTGATTTTTTTTCCTTAAAAATGTATAGTCTCTTAAATCATGTAGAAAACAAAAAGTACAGTTACAAACCATTGTTACAATGATGCTAGCTCTTATAATTGCCCGTGTGTTTGCCTTTATTGAGATCTATGTGTCTTCATGGGACTTTAAATTACTGTCTGGTGTCCTTTCATTTCACCCCAGAGAACTCCCTTGAGCATTTCTGCTGTTGCAATTGCTGTCTGGGTGGAGAGACAGATCCCTGGTGCTTCCTGCTCTGCCATCTCACAGAATCCTCTGAGAACTGGTTTTTTAATGTATCTAGCCAACTAGACCTGAGAGTACACTCACTCATCTTGCCAAAAAAATAAAAAATTTCAGTTCCTTCAAAAACAAAATTGCTGTTCTTTAATTAATATTTAACAGACTTGACCTCAAGTAACTTTGCCCTTTAAAAAAAAAATCAAATCTCCCTTCCACAGCAGAAAAACAGCTACCAAGATTTTCAAAGTAGTGCACTATAGACATGAAGGCAATAATGATAGTAATATCCCATGTTTATCACTATTTACTGTGAGCCAGACTCTCATATGCTTTAAGTAGATAACCCTGTAAATCTTTACAACAACCTATGCAAGGAGAAACTTAAATTTTTTGGAGTGAACCAAAGAGATTACTGGATATCCTTTCAGTGGAATGGCTTGATCCTTGTAGGGTGTGTCCATGTTTTTGAAGAGGCTATTTTACAACTCTGTAGAGGTAGAAGTTAATTCATAGAAAACCGATAGTAATGTGAATATTTCCTAACAACTGCTATGCAAGTGATTCCTATCCATGGCAATGCAATTGAATTTTGTTCTGTAGAGAATAAAGCCAAATCCTTATTTGAACTGGTTTTAACATTTTCCTGGTTCTCTCATTAAATAATAAGTTAAATAAACTCATTGGTATGTGTTCATTTTATATCTGTCCGAGAGTCAACAGTTTCTACTATTAAATACATTTTTATATGTTTTGTATATTTGTAAGGTAGGTAGTATTGACATCCCCATTTTATAGATGAAAAAGCAGATTGATCCACTGAAGGCCACATCCTTCAGGATGGAGGAGGTGGATTCAAACCCCAGTGAGCCTGGAGTTCCAGATTCCATCCTCTTCATTCCCTCCACAAAAGGAAAGAAGATCCAAAAATATTTTGAGCAATGNTAGTCTTCTGCATTTGAAAGGAGTATTTCAGCTCAGCCCCCTCTGATAATGCTCTAACTTAAACGCTCTAACTTGCCTAACAGGTTCCCCGGACCTTTTACAGCTTGTGAATTGCTTACAGCCCCCAACTGCGAGGGGCACAAAGCTTAAAATATCTTAAAGTTACAGACCCTTTTTCAAAAACATATTGGTGACAGGATTTCACTGTTGACTCTGATTGCTGCCAGACCTCCTTATTCTTTATCTTTTAGGCACCTGGGAGGATGTTAATCAATGTAAACGGGATATGGAAAAAGACATATAGTAGTTTTGATGTTAGCAACACTAGACTTTTGAGTTAATTACTTTTCATTTGTTATAAATCACTGTACTCCTTTTACTTGTTACAAATTGCTGTATCTTTGCTATGTAAGAATGTAACTATTTAGTGCTTTTTGAGAATGGCACCAGACTTTGGGAAGAACAACACAAGTAAGTCTTCTGGTTCACAAACCCTTAACAGAAAAGAGTCGTAAAATGTTAATTGGCCTTTTGGCCAGAAGATGATGTAAATCACCTAAGGCTTGTGTATACAACTAGGTATGCAGAGAGAAAAGCCTGGTTTTGATAAGAGTCTGGGCTGCTGACACTGCATAATTTTGTATTACCCCTTGATCTCTACGTACAATCAAATAAGGTATAAAAGGCCTTGAAGGACAATAGGGGCCGGGGCCAGTCATTGGAAGGACTGGTTTCCCCCATGTCTCTCTCTCTTTCTCTTTTTCCCTCCCTCTCCTTTTCCGGCTAAATTCCCATCTGGGGCGTGGAGGCTCACCATGTCTACTTACTTGTCCCGGCTTTTAAGTTCTGCACGAAAGGGAGCCCAGGGTGGGGCACCCTTAGATATTCAAGTGGGCGCCAGTGGCCCAACGTAGATGGTGCAAATCTCTTGTCCTGAGATTTTATTGGCTTTCCACATAAACCAAGTTATTCAGCCTCTTTTCTCCACTAAATTTTCCTACTACACTATGTCTTCCTAATCTAATCCTATATTAATAAATAAGTTTTTTCCTTGCCGACTCCGTCTCCCCTTCAAATCACCCTGGATCCACCGGGGCTGGACCCTGGCATGACTCAGTTGTGCACATATATTCATTCTTTTTTATATTATTTTCCATTATGGTTTATCCCAGGATATTGAGTATAGATCTCTGTGCTATAGTTTTCTTGTAGTGTCTTTGTCTGGCTTTGGCATAGGGTTATGCTGGCCTCATAGAATGAGTTAAGCAGTGTTCTCTTCAGTTTTTTGGAAAAGTTTGAGAAGGATTGGCATTAGTTCTTTATCTGTTTGGTAGAATTTACAGTGAAACCATCAAGTCCGTGGCTTGCTTTGGTTGGGAGATGCTTGATTCAATCCCCTCAGTCAGTATAAAACCTATTCATATTTTCTGCTGCTTTGTGATTTAATCTTATGGTTTGTGTTTCTAGCAATTTCTTCATCTAGATCATCAAATTTTAGGCACACAATTATTCATAGAACTCTTAAAATTCTTTTTATTTCTGTAGAATCTGTAGTCATGTCCCCACTTTCATTTCTGATTTTAGTAATTTCAGCCCTTGCTCTTTTTTTCCTTAATCCATCAAGGTGCAGGTTTGTCCATTTTTTTATCTTTCTGAAGAACTGATTTTTGGGTTCATTGATTTTTCTCTTTCATTTTTCTGTTCTCTATTTTGTTTTTCTCTGCTCTAGACCTAATCGTTTCCTTCTTTCTGCTGACTTTGAGTTTAGTTTGTTCTCTTTTTTTTCTAGTTCCTTAAGTTATAAAGTTGAATCTGCCTGCAATGTGGGAGACTTGGGTTCAATCCCTGGGCTGGGAAGATCCCCTGGAGGAAGACACGGCAACCCACTCCAGTATTCTTGCCTGGAGAATCCCCATGGACAGAGGAGCCTGTCCCAGCTATGGTCCATGGGGTCGCAAAGAGTTGGACCCAACGGAGTGACTAAGCACAGCACAGCACTTTGATGTCTTTACCGCTGAGCTCACTACTTAGTGTGCGTGCACCGTCCTAATGACATGCCACCAGGTGTATGAAGCGAAAATGGACAGAGTTGAGAGAAATAGACAAGAAATAGTTAAAGACACGAGTGTGCATGTGTGCTAAGTTGTTTCAGTCGTGTCTGACCCTGCAACCCTATGGACTGTAGCCTGCCAGGCTCCTCTGTACTTGGAATTCTCCAGGCATGAATACTGGAAGTGAAGTGAAAGTTGCTCAGTCGTGTTCGACTCTTTGCAACCCCATGGACTATACACTCCATGGAATTCTCCAGGCCAGGATACTAGAGTGGGTAGCTGCTCCCTTCTCCAGGGCATCATCCCAACCCAGGGATCGAACCCAGACCTTCCGCATTGCAGGCAGAAGCAGAAGCAGCTGAGCCACCCAGGAAGCCCCAAATACTAGAGTGGGTTGCCATTCCCTTCTCCAGGGCGTCTTCCCAACCCAGAGATCAAACCTATGTCTCCTGCGTTGGCAGGTGGTTTCTTTACCACTCGCGACATGTGGAAAGCCCTCCATTAGGGTAGTAAATGTTTATAATTGCTATATTTTATTGCTTATAATTGTTATATCTTATTGCTTATAATTGTTATACCTTCTTTTACTAACATATAATGTCCTTTGTTTTGTAAAATTTTTTGATTTAAAGTCTGTTTTGTCTGCTGTTGGTATAGTCACCCCTGATCTCTTTTGGTTATTATTTAGGTGGAATGTCTTTTTCCATCTTTCCCCTTTCACCCTCTTGTGTTTTGTATCTCAAATGAGTCTGTTGTAGACAGCATATAGCTAGATCATGTGTTTTTATCCATTCTGCTAATCTATGTCTTTTGACTAGAATGTTTAACTCATTTACATTTAACCTAATTACAGATAAGAAGAGACAGACTATGGTCATTGTGTTCCTTGTTTTCTACATGCCCTATAGCCATTTCCCCCCTCATTTCCTACATTCCTGTCTTCTTTTCTTTTTTTGTTGATTTTTTGTTGTGAAGTGTTTAAATTCCTTTTTCATTTTCTTTTGTGTGTACTCTAGCCATTTTCTTTGTGGTTAGCATAAGGATAACATGATAAAGTTTTAACACTTTCGTTTGAATTTATATCAGTGTAACTTCAATACGTTTTTTATAAAATGCTCCTTGGAACTTCCCTGGTGGTCCAGTGGTTAGGACTGTGTTTCTAATGTCGAAGGCCCTGGTTCCATGCCTGGTTGGGGAACTAAGATCCCCACAACCTGCAGCAAAGCCATAACAAAAAAACAAACAAAAACACTCCTTTCTTCCAATTCTGCCACCACCCCTTTCAGTGGTTGATATCATAAAATTGCATCTTTATGCACTGTATGCCAAAAAAAACAAATTAAAAATTTATTTAAATGTGTTAGTCTAGATTTAGAGTTATAAACTAAAGTTACAGTAGTATTAGTTTTACACTTGTAATTGATGTGATTTTTTTTCCTTAAAAATGTATAGTCTCTTAAATCATGTAGAAAACAAAAAGTACAGTTACAAACCATTGTTACAATGATGCTAGCTCTTATAATTGCCCGTGTGTTTGCCTTTATTGAGATCTATGTGTCTTCATGGGACTTTAAATTACTGTCTGGTGTCCTTTCATTTCACCCCAGAGAACTCCCTTGAGCATTTCTGCTGTTGCAATTGCTGTCTGGGTGGAGAGACAGATCCCTGGTGCTTCCTGCTCTGCCATCTCACAGAATCCTCTGAGAACTGGTTTTTTAATGTATCTAGCCAACTAGACCTGAGAGTACACTCACTCATCTTGCCAAAAAAATAAAAAATTTCAGTTCCTTCAAAAACAAAATTGCTGTTCTTTAATTAATATTTAACAGACTTGACCTCAAGTAACTTTGCCCTTTAAAAAAAAAATCAAATCTCCCTTCCACAGCAGAAAAACAGCTACCAAGATTTTCAAAGTAGTGCACTATAGACATGAAGGCAATAATGATAGTAATATCCCATGTTTATCACTATTTACTGTGAGCCAGACTCTCATATGCTTTAAGTAGATAACCCTGTAAATCTTTACAACAACCTATGCAAGGAGAAACTTAAATTTTTTGGAGTGAACCAAAGAGATTACTGGATATCCTTTCAGTGGAATGGCTTGATCCTTGTAGGGTGTGTCCATGTTTTTGAAGAGGCTATTTTACAACTCTGTAGAGGTAGAAGTTAATTCATAGAAAACCGATAGTAATGTGAATATTTCCTAACAACTGCTATGCAAGTGATTCCTATCCATGGCAATGCAATTGAATTTTGTTCTGTAGAGAATAAAGCCAAATCCTTATTTGAACTGGTTTTAACATTTTCCTGGTTCTCTCATTAAATAATAAGTTAAATAAACTCATTGGTATGTGTTCATTTTATATCTGTCCGAGAGTCAACAGTTTCTACTATTAAATACATTTTTATATGTTTTGTATATTTGTAAGGTAGGTAGTATTGACATCCCCATTTTATAGATGAAAAAGCAGATTGATCCACTGAAGGCCACATCCTTCAGGATGGAGGAGGTGGATTCAAACCCCAGTGAGCCTGGAGTTCCAGATTCCATCCTCTTCATTCCCTCCACAAAAGGAAAGAAGATCCAAAAATATTTTGAGCAATGGTGATGGACAGGGAGGCCTGGCGTGCTGTGATTCATGGGGTCACAAAGAGTCGGACACGACTGAGCGACTGAACTGAACTGAACTGAACATCACTGGAGCAAATGCACGTCTTCCAAAAAGACTCCTTGGGGTAATAACTGATACTGATCAGGGTTCTTAGCCTTCCCCAATCAACTGAAATTGACCAGAGGCCAGACAAGGAATTCAGGCAAGACTTGATTGGAGCCCCTGATGCAGTGGAATTTGGGGGAGCCAAAGTGAGTAACAGGTTCTGTTGCTTGTTCCCAGAACAGGGCGCAAGCTTGTTCCTTAAATGGGGTGAGGGTAGGGGTACGTCTGGGCTTCCCTGGTGGCTCAGTGGTAAAGAATCTGCCTGCAAATACAGGAGCCAAGAGTTCGTTCCCTGGTCCGGGAAGATCCTCTGGAGAAGAAAATGGCAACCCAATTCAATATTCTTTGCCTGAGAAATCCCATGGACAGGGGAGCCTGGTGGGCTACAGTCTACAGGCTGGCAAAGAGTCCTGCATGACTTAGCGACAACGACAGCAACAGTGCCTGTACATCCACAGGCCAGGCTGCAGGGCTGGCTCGGGTGCTTCCCCCCACTTTGTGGTGCTGAGTGCATGCACAGTACCCTCCCTTTGCTCCCAGTGCTCAGTTTTTGCTCCTGGCTCTTCAGAAATGGCAGTTGGTTTTGTCTTTTTGTGCCTTTTGGTCCAGGATTTGCCCAGCTTCTCATGCATATTGTTTTTTAGTCTTGTATCATTTCTTCGCACTTTGTAGCTCGAAGAGGGGTGTGTTCAGCTGCACACGCTTGCAGCGCTGCAGCAAAGGGCCCCAGACCTGTCTCATAACCACTACCATTCGCATTCCTTTAGAGGAGATGGCATTTTTCTTAACATGGGAGTTTTTTCTGCTTTAAGCAGATCATGTTCTACACATCACGATGCTTACATATTCTCCCAGCTTGTTAAGGAAAAATATTCAATATCAATTCAGCCCATGTTTACCCAAGCCTGGCTTCTTGTCCAGTTCTATTAGGTTCTGTGAGAATCAGGACAAAAGTAAATAACTATTTCTGCCCCCAAGGAGTTTACCAGAAATCCTAAGAAGGCTTCCTAAGTAAATCTGAAAATGAGATTGGCTCAGAAAAAAATTTGTCTTAACAGCCACAACTACAAAGGTTGAAAGGAAATTATTTTCTCGGGTTCAAAGCTTTTATGAGAGACTGTTTTCAGCCTTTTAAGTAAGGTACTGCTCGAGATCCAAAGTTTTTCCAAAGCTCAAATGTAAATTGTTTTAAAAGTTCAAATAACGGCTTCTTTTATCCATGAACCTACGATTCCTCAAGTGTAATTCTAACCATGTCATTGCCTCTCTAAAACCTTCTGTGGCTACTCATTGCCTGCAGATGAAGAGGGTAAAGGAAACCTTTTTTTTTTTTAGACTGTGGGATCTTAGTTCCCTGACCAGGGATCGAATCTGCCCCCTCTGCAGTGGAAGTGTGTAGTCTTAACCACTGGACCACTAGGGAAGTCCTAGGAGATTAATATTTTGAGCATTTGTGTGCTGGACAGTGAACTGATTGCCCTCCACAAGTTATTTTGTTTAATCCTCGTAACAATCCTATAAGCTCTAGTCTTAGCATTGTACTCCAGCTTCCTGCTTAAATTGTCCTTTCTCATTCCCTAAATGGTTCCTAATTTCTTTTTCATACTTACACGTTTACCAGTTAATCTTGATTCAAGTTCCACCAGAATTCTTTGGGCAAATTAAGTAAGATATAAATAATTCCACAGTAATGTGTTGCAGAGAAGAAGCCAGTTCTGACCCCATATTAGAACTATTTCTTTGACTTGCTTTTCATTGCTTCTGTTATTATGATCACACAGAAGGGCCTGCCTCAGAATCCTGCCCCTCTGCCTGACTTTTCAGCTAAAGTGCCTTTGTTCAGAACCCTGTCCACCTGTAGCTGGCAGGAAGGAAGATATTAACACATACTCCTGCCTGAGGCCTGCCATTCTAGGCGTCGTTTGCAAGATGAATGGAAACTTTACTTTGCTTCTTCACCCGCCCCCCCCATCTCTGATCTATAGAAGAACCTGGCATCTAGACCCCTCTGCCATTAACAGCATATCCATGTATTAAATCATTGCTGCTGCTGCTAAGTCACTTCAGTCGTGTCCAACTCTGTACGACCCCATAGACGGCAGCCCACCAGGCTCCCCCATCCCTGGGATTCTCCAGGCAAGAACACTGAAGTGGGTTGCCATTTCCTTCTCCAGTGCATGAAAGTGAAAAGTGAAAGTGAAGTCGCTCAGTCGTGCCGGACTCTAGCGACCCCATGGACTGCAGCCTTCCAGACTCCTCCATTCGTGGGATTTTCCAGGCAAAAGTACTGGAGTGGGGTGCCATTGCCTTCTCCGCTAGACTCCTCTAAGATGGTTATTTTGAGGCACTAGCCTGACATCTTCTTGGTCAGCTGGCTCTCATATTTAACTCTCTTCCTTGCTTCAACCCCTTGTCTCTTGAATTCATTGGCCTGTTGTGTGGTGAGCAGAGTGAGTTTGGATTGGTCACAATAGCAACTGGTGCCAATAGATGAGGTAGGCATGTTGTTGTTCAGTCAGTTGGTCATGTCCGACTCTTTGTGACCTCATGGACTGCAGCACGCCAGGCCTCCCGGTCCTTCACTGTCTTCCTGAGTTTGCTCAAACCCATGCCCATTGAGTTAGTGATGCCATCCAACCATCTCATCCTCTGTTGTCCCCTTCTCCTGCCTTCAATCTTTCCCAGCATCAAGGTATTTTCAAATGAGTCAGTTCTTCGCATCAGGTGGCCAAAGCATTGGAGTTTCAGCTTCAGCATCAGTCCTTCCAGTGAATAACCTAAATGAAAAATGGCATATGCGTCACCTGACTTGTTAACAAACAGCAATAGCTTAGCTCTGCATGCAGGCGTGGCTGCCCTCAAGACGGAGTCGTTGGCCTTCAGTCTGAATGAGACTGTAGCCTCCCCCCTTTATTTTTATAAAAGATCATAAAATCTGTCATCTTCTAGTATCTGAAGCTTCTCGATCTCCAATCAACCACCTCGAGTCTGCATTTTGTGGACTCAGGTCATGAACAGGCTGCTATCCACAGCATGCCCACAGTTTAATAAAGGAAAGAAGAAACGTATTAAAGACAGTGCCATCCATCCGTCTCTCTTGCTTCTCACACTTTATTTCCGTATCAAACTTGATCCTAGAAAGCGACGGTTGTTGTTTAGTCAGTTGTATTATTGCTGGCCAAAATCTCGGCTTTCTCTGCCCACGGAAGCCAAATAAAAAAATATGGAGACAGAGTTTGAAGGAAATAGAAAGGTGGCTTTTATTCTCAGCTGGCAGATAGTAGAACACAGAAGGTTCATGCCTCAAGAACTGTGTGCCCACCTCCATGAGAAATCTAGGGGCTCATATAAGCAAAGGCTGGCTGTCAGGAGTTGGTGATGAAGAATAAAGGTGATAAGATCTTGATTTCTCTCTCTTGTGCTGTTTCAAAGATAGTCATAAACACTCATTAGTCAACATTTCATGTTACTAATGAAAACATACGTTTGCAGGTGACATGCCCCCCCATTTGGAAAGCTCAGCAGTGGCCACAGGACTGGAAAGATCAGTTTTCATTCCAATCCCAAAAAAAGACAATACCAAAGAATGCTCAAACTACCGCACAATTGCACTCAACTCACACGCCAGTGAAGTAATGCTCAAAATTCTACAAGCCAGGCTTCAATAGTATGTGAACTGTGAACTTCCAGATGTTCAAGCTGGATTTAGAAAAGACAGAGGAACCAGAGATCAAATTGCCAAAATCTGCTGGATCATCAAAAAAGCAAGAGAGTTCCAGAAAAACATCTGCTTCTGCTTTATTGACTATGCCAAAGCCTTTGACTGTGTGGATCACAAGAAACCGTGGAAAATTCTTAAAAAGATAGAAATACCAGACCATCTGGCCTGCCTCTTGAGAAATCTGTATACAGGTCAAGAAGTAACAGAACTAGACATGAAACAACAGACTGGTTCCAAATTGGGAAAGGAGTACATCAAGGCTGTATATTGTCACCCTGCTTATTTAACTTATATGCACAGTATATCATGTGAAATGCTAGGCTGGATGAAGCACAAGCTGGAATCAAGATTGCTCAAAAAATATCAATAACCTCAGATATGCAGATGACACCACCCTTACGGCAGAAAGCAAAGAACTAAAGAGCCTCTTGATGAAAATGAAAGAGGAGAGTGAAAAAGTTGGCTTAAAGCTCAGCATTCAGAAAACTAAGATCATGGCATCCAGTCCCATCACTTCATGGCAAATAGATGGGGAAATAGTGGAAACAGTGGTTGACTTTATTTTGGGGGGGGGCTCCAAAATCACTGCAGATGGTGATTGCAGCTATGAAATTAAAAGACGCTTGCTCCTTGGAAGAAGTGTGATGACCAACCTAGACAGCATATTAAAAAGCAGAGACATTACTTGCTGCTAACAAAGGTCCATCTAGTCAAAGCTATGGTTTTTTCCAGTAGTCACGTATGGATGTGAGAGCTGGACTATTAAGAAAGCTGAACGCCGAAGAATTGATGTTTTTGAATTGTGAAGTTGAAGAAGACTCTTGAGAGTCCCTTGGACTGCAAGGAGATCCAACCAGTCCATCCTAAAAGAGATCAGTCCTGAATATTCTTTGGAAGTACTGATGCTGAAGCTGAAACTCCAATACTTTGGCCACCTGATGCAAAGAACTGACTCATTCGGAAAGACCCTGATGCTGGGAAAGATTTAAAGCAGGAGGAGAAGGGCATGACAGAGGATGAGATGGTTGGATGGCATCACCGACTTAATGGACATGAGTTTGAGTAAACTCCAGGAGTTGGTGATGGACAGGGAGGCCTGGTGTGCTGCAGCCCACGGGGTCGCAAAGAGTCAGACACGACCGAGCAACTGAACTGAACTGCCCCCCATGGGGTCTCTCCCAGATAAGGCTGGCCTGAAAGTGGGGGCCGGAGGCCTGAGCCTCAGTGTCCCCTTGTGGAAAATGGGGGACCAGGTACCCCCTCAAGGCTGTTAGTGAGCACCTGCTGTGTGCCAGGCAGGCTTCTCTAGCACTCAGGACCCAGCAAGGGACAAGAGATGACCTGGCCTGGAGGAGTGACCGGTGGGTGCTGGTCACCAGGATCCCCTACCCTCCACAGTCTGGTAAAGGGAGCGGTTACTGACTGGAATCAGTAATCGAGTCTGGCAGTTGGGTGGCTCTGTGGCCTTCTTTCTGACATGTAACTACAAGGGGAAGGGTGTTGTAAGTGTAAACACCAGATAGGGGATATATCTAGCATACAGTCAAAGGAAAAAATGTGAATTGTAGTTCCTGCAGAGTTAGGGAGCAGAAAACCAAACTTACAGACATGCAAGTTTTACACATTTTACAGGTAAAGTAAAAACTAGGAAAATTCAGGCCTGCTCACTGTTCTCTTTATCTTCTTTGTTCTGAGGAAAGGGAAAGAGAAAAACTCATCCCTCTTTTTCCTTTACACTGCCAGAGTGTCCCACTCTCTGCCACCCCATGGACTGTAGCCCTCTAGGCGCCATGCGATTTCCCAGGCAAGAGTACTGGAGTGGGTTGCCATTTCCTGCTCCAAGAGACCTTCCTTACCCAGGAATCAAACCTGTATCTTCTGCATTGGCAGCTGGATTCTGAACCACCAGGGAAACCCAGAGAGCAACATCCCTGAGCTAATGTGTAAGTTCCTTGCTTTCAGCAAAGACATAGCCCTGTGAACAACATCTTTCTGTCTTCCGAAAATTACAGTTGAAGACATTGTCAATCACATGGAGAAGGAAATGGCAACCCACTCTAGTATTCTTACCTGGAGAAAATTCCATGGACAGAGGAGCCTGGCAGGCTACAGTCACAGGCTCATAAACAGTTGGATGCAGCTGAGCGACTCACGCACTCACTCAGTCACGTGATCCATTCTTTTCTTTATGAGGATCCATGTAATGCATTTTTCTTAGAATTTAGTGCCATAAACGTTTGCCTCTTCAAATGTATATGTTTCTTTTTTATCACACAGATGAGTCCTATCACTTCCCCTTTCAGCCTTCCTAACACGAGACTCAGAGGCAATTCCTGTTTCACTGTCTTACCTCAGCTTCCTGTAACATTGGCCTGGATCTTTCCCTAAATACTGATCTCCTTTTCATACCTCCAGCTTTTCTATTTTATTTTGTCTTAATTTAAAAAGCGACCCCAGGGAGAATTAAGTAAGAATAAATAAGCGCAGCATATATGAGCAACCCCAGGTTCCTAATTTTCAAAATACCTATGTGAGGGGGCTTCCCTGGTGGCTTAGTGGTAAGGAATCCACCTGCCAACGCAGGAGACACGGGTTTGATCCTTGATCTGGGAAGTTCCCACTTGCCGCAGAGCAACTAAGCCCATGCGCCTCAACTACTGAGCCTGTGCTCTGGAGCTGAGGAGCGAAACTGCTGAGCCCACGTGCCGTAGCTGCAGAAGCCTGTGTGCCCCAGAGCCCATTCTCCACAACAGAGAAGCCACTGCGATGAGAAGCCAGCGCATTGCAACCAGAAAGCAGCCCCTTTTCTAGAGAAAAGCTCTCTCAGCAATGCACAGCCGCTTAGGGAAAAAAAACCGTATGAGAATGAGCCATTTCACAGAACACAAATCCCTAAGTGAGGCGCAGGAACAACAGTGGTGATAAAGGCAACAGCTGTCGAGTCCCATCTCTTTAGAACTCTAGAAAGAGGGAATAGGTCAGATCAGCGAGGCAACCCACATGGTCATTGCCAACGTAACTCCATTCAGTTGGTCCATGAACCCACAGGGCCAGACACTGGGGTGTGGAACCCGCTGGTGCATTCAGAGCAAGGACGCCCATGACCCGAAACAGCCTATGCTCTAGTGAGACAGACCAACCAGAGCGCAAATCACAGACGACACGCTTTTACAAACGTAAGAACGGGCAAGGAGTGTTAAGAAAGAACACAGGAGACCTCCAAAGATGAAGAAATAGCGAAAGTTTCCCAGAAGGGGGTGATGCCTGAGCCAGGACTTGAAGCACTCGAGGAGTTAGCCAGGCCAAGGCAGGGAAGAGGTGATGGCTGTTTCGGATGGAGATGCCATGTGTAGACGCACAGGAGCCTCTAAGCACACAGATCATTCTGGGCCCCCGAGGAGCGGGGCTTGGCAAGAGCATAGGATGAGAGCACCCATCTTACAGGGTCTCCTAGGAGACTTGTAAAACTTACGTGACATAGGAATCTTACAGGGGTCTGGTTTACTGTGCTCAAAAAAATCTGAATTTTTGCACTGAAACATCTGGAAGCCTTTGAAGGACCTTAAGAACTGATATGATCAGATTTACATGTTTAGAAATCTGATCTGCATTTAGAAAAATCCCCCTGGTGACTGCAGAGAATGGAGGCCAGACTACTGGGTTAGAAGCCAGTGGCTGTGCTGGCCATCCAGGCGAGGAGAATAAGGACCCAGCAGCCCATAAAGGTGGAGACACATGGCAATGGGCCAGCATCTCTGGGGTCACCTCGCATGCTAAAGACAATTTACAGATCAGACAAAATAGAGAAAGCATTTTTCTAAAGACATCAAATGGCTAACGAGCTAGTGAGGCGTTGTTGCACAAGATCCGGGGGGGAAACAGGTCAGGACAGGTGAGCCCAGTGTTACCAAGGCAACGTGGTAGCCATGAAACAGCAGTGCTTCTGACAGCAGAGGCAGTGACCCTGAATCTGGGGTTCACGAGCAGGTGGCTCAGGGGCCCGTGAACCTGGTTAAGAAGAAAATTTCAACTTTCTTTTCACTCACCTCTAAATGAGACTCAGATTTTCCTTCTACTGTGAGTCTGGGCCACAAGCCTCACGAACGTTTATATGCTTGCGAGTTTGTCACCAACAGAAATCAGCTATTTTCACACTCTATTTATAGCTGTCTGTATCTCAAAATGTCATTTACATTCATCACTCTTTCTAAATTGCAGTCACTTTTAGACCCGCTGCTTGAACTTGCTGTCTAATGCTTTAATAAAGAAACCCATGTATGACGATCACAAGGTTTTTTAAATGATGTAATAACTCTGTTCAGTGTAATGGGCTTCCTTTGTAATGTCATATATTTTAATTTTTCCCCCTTTGATTTTTTTCTTTTTTTATATTTTGTTCTCTATATATTTCAGGTTTTTAAAAACATTGTTTTGAGAAGGTGTCCACAGTTTCATCAAATTGCCAAGGGGACAGAAAAGGTTAAGCAGCCCCAGCCTGGTGGAACCAGGGGGAAAACCTGGGCCGGTGAAGGCTGAGAGTTCTGGTAAACCACCCAGCGCTCAGGATCAGGCTCTAGAAGCCTGTGAAGGCTGAGAGTTCTGGTAAACCATCCTGGGCTCAGAATCAGGCTCCAGAAGCACAGGTGATTTGGTACCAGCCCCTGCCACAGAGACCTTAACAGTTTGAAATCTAGTAGATGGTCCTAAAAATTTCAAAAATGGAAATTAGATTAAAGCAATCCAGGCACCTGACTGCACTAAAATAATCTCTGAGGATAGAGAGTATTCTAGGCCTTAAGTAATTTTTATGCATGTATGTGTCACTAAGTCATGTCCGACTCTGCAATCTCGTGAGTTCTAGCCTGCCAGGGCCCTTCGTCCATGGGATTTTCCCAGCAAGAATACTGGAGTGGGTTGCCATTTCCTTCTCCAGGGATATTCCTGATCCAGGGATCAAACCTGCATCTCCTGCATTGGCAGGCAGACTCTACCACTCTGCCACTGGGGAAGCTGATTTTTATGCATGATTTTTATTTAAAAATATGTATTGATTTGTTTGGCTGTGTTAGGTCTTATATGCAGCATTCAGGATCTTTCATTATAGCCTACAAGCTTTTAGCTGTTCCCTGATCAGGGACTGAACCCAGGCCCCCTCCATTGGAAGCGTGAATTCTTAGCCACTGGACCACCAGGGAAGTTCCTATGCATCATCTGTCCAATACAGTATCTAGCATAGAGATAACTGGGCATGTAAGGATGAAACCAATAGAGGGAACAGGTAACAGAGATTCACATCCTCCAGATGGTGGAGTTAATAGACTGGAAACCAACCATCCTCATGAGGATAAAAAAAGATGAATGCAAACCTTCCAGGGAGGATCTAGAAGGGATAGAGAGTAATGTTGGAGATTGGGAAAAGAACCTTAGCAAAGAGCAAGTCTAAGGCAGGGGGATGAGCACTTTGATTGGAAGTGGGCGGAACTAGAGTGAAAAAAAGAAGCTAGCTACCCATCTGACTGGGGTAACTGTGAAAACAATGCCGTTCGTTGATACAGGATGGACAACGTGGAACAGATCTGTAAGTGGAAGTGAGGAAAGAAAGTGACCATGCCGTGAACATCATGGGCTTGATGATTCCATGGGACATGAAAAGGGAAGATGCTGTAGGAGCCCGAGTGTCTGGGATGGGATTCAGGAAAGAGGTCTGGTCTGGAGTGAGGTACGGAATTCATCAGCACTCAGGTGAGGCTGACGTTCTGGGATGGATGAGCTAACCGTGAGACAATAGAGAACATGGATTCTGGTTGTAAGTGATAAAAGTCACCCTGAATTAGCTTGAGGAAAAAATGGGATTTGCTGGCTCCTACAACTGAAAATGGCAGCTGGCTTCCAATGGCCAGCAAGGTCCACAGATTCCAGCACCACTCTGAGAGGTGTGCGCATGTGTGTTTCCCTCTGACTTCTAAGACTGTCAGATTCCAACTGTGTGTGTGTTTCTTGCTTGCCTGTCCTTTCCCATTAGTCTATAAATCTGTTTCAGCCCTAAAGTCATACTGATAAAATCAGTATCAAAATGATAAAATCATATGAATAGCTTTTAAGTTTATTTAAATTACTAAAATATATGTGTCTGGTAAATAGTTTGAAAAGAAAAGCTGACAGAAGAAAATGAAAATTACCTAAAATCCCACCATCCTAAAATAAACTCCAAGAAAATATTTGTGCATAGCTTCCCTTTCTATATTAGAGTTAAATGATTGAGTAAAATGACCAAATGCATAGAAAACAGGCCTTAATAAGGAAAGGAATTGTTTAGCTTAAATAGTGAACACACACACGAGATATATATGTATGTATATATACATTATATATCCCTAAAATAAATAATTTTTAGAGTAATGCTAAATAGTAGTTCATTCTTTAAAAGGACCAGACAATAATAAAATCATGTTTTAAAAGAAATGTTCTCTGAACATAAGGAAGTCTCTGAATTACAAAGATTAAAAGTATAAACTGAGGACTATTATGGACCAAAGGTTTGTGTCTCCCTCAACCCACCAGCAAAATTCATGTGTTGAAGCTCCTTGGTATTTGGAGGTGGAGTCTTTTTTTTTAAATATTTATTTGTTTATTCAGCTGTGTCAGGTCGTGGTTATGGCACGTGAGATCCTTCGTTGCAGCCCACAGACTCTCTAGCTATGGTGTGTGGGCTTAGTTGCTCTGGGGTATGTGGAATCTTAGTTCCTTGACAATGGGTCAGATCTGAAGTCCCCTGCGTTGCAAAGCAGATTCTTAACCACTGGACCACCAGGGAAGTCCCCCGGAGATGGGGTCTTTGGGGAGGTAATTAGCTGTAGTTGAGGTCATGAGGATGGAGCTCCTATGATGGGATTAGTGCTATTACAAGAAGAGCAAGAAACCAAAGTCATACTTCTCTCCACCATGTAAGGATAAAGCAAGGAGGCAGCAACGTACAAGTCAGGAAGAGGGCTCTCATCAGAACCCATCCACACTGGCATCCTGACCCAAGTCTTCCAGCCTTTAGAATTATGGAAAGTAAATGTTGTTTAAGACACCCAGTCCGTGGTATTTTGCTTTACTGCCCCAAGCTTAAAACAGCAAAGAAGGGATTCATGAAATGTCCATCCCTGGGGGCCTCTAAGAAAGGCATAACACTGTCCCTTCTCACCCAGGAAGGGCCTCACTGCTTGGGACTCACAGCCAACCATGGTGGCTTAGAAGCTGCTCCGTTTAGTGAGTGAACCAGAACCTCCGGGGATCTGGACGTGATGCTCAATGACAAGATCATCAATTTGCATGTTGTAATTCAAGGCATAAACTAGATCTGATGACCCAATTTGATCCTGGTTTTTAAGGGGCAAATTAGTTTTGTGGGATAAAAATTCAGGAGGAAATGGTTAGGAAACAAACTGAAAAGAGAAGGAAGGAATTAAGCAAGTTGTTTTTTTTTTTTTTTAATGAATGTTAAAAGATCAAAATTTTCTAATATTATGACCATAGGAAGAAAACAACAGAGTCTGGTAAAAATCAAACTGCTTTTCTAAAGCATGAGGTAGCATGCTTGGAACATATACAGAGCAGAGTCAGGACAATAGGAAAGAGACCTATCTTGTGTCCTGAAGAAATGGCCTCTTCTCATCAAGTTAACTGGAGTGGTCCAGAAGGTCATAGAAGCTATGGTCTTGGAGATGCCAATGAATAGATGTTTTTTTGTCCTGAAAGGTATAAATATTTGCTCACCTAACACTTGCAGAAGACCAGACCAGAAAATATGACTTGCCTTCCAGTTTTCCATCTGCCTGCAGCCCAACAGTCCTCTGCAGGTTTCGTGTCCCATACTTACCTCTTTCAGAAAATCAATATAATTCCTTACATCTGCAAGGTGTCTTTTGGTTTTCAAAAATGATCCTGGGCAGAGAGTCGGAGGCAAGATGCCAAAGTAGGAGGACCCTGAGCTCACATCTTCTCACGAGCATACCAAAATTACAAGTAACTGCTGAACAACCATCGATTAAAAAGAAAAGTCTGGAATCTACAAAAAAAAAAAAAAAAAAAAAAATTCTACATCCAAAGGCATACAGAAGAAATCACAAGACAGTAGGAGGTGTGCACTTGCAATATCATCAGATCCCATACCACCTGGATGGGCCATCAAGCTAGAAGCATTAGCATGGAATTTGCAGTTAGAAAACTAAGCTCAAGNAAAAAAAAAAAAAAAAAAGATATTCTACATCCAAAGGCATACAGAAGAAATCACAAGACAGTAGGAGGTGTGCACTTGCAATATCATCAGATCCCATACCACCTGGATGGGCCATCAAGCTAGAAGCATTAGCATGGAATTTGCAGTTAGAAAACTAAGCTCAAGCCCTACATACGCACTTTTATTAACTCAAGAATGGTGGGGAAATGACTTCCTTATCTGTAAAATAAGAATAAGAAAATAACACCATAACAAGGTTGTTGTAAGGAAAAAGTAAGATGAAGTATAGAAAGGGTATTGAGAATTCCAAAGTATTTTGCATGTAGAAATGGTTAATCGATTATTGCTTTCTTTTTAAAAATTATCTATTTATTTTTGGCCATGCTGGGCCTTTGTCGCTGCTCTGACTTTTCTCTAGTTGTGGCGAGTGGGGGCCACTCTTCGCTGTGGTGCGCAGGCTTCTCGTTGTACTGGCTTCTCTTGCTTCGCAGCATGGGCTCTGGGTGCCTGGCTTCCATAGTTGGGACACATGGGCTCAGTAGTTGAGGCTCCCAGGCTCTAGAGCACAGGCTCAACAGTTGTGGCACACAGGCTTAGTTGCTCCGAGACACGTGGGATCTTCCTGGACCGGGCATTGAATCCGTGTCTCCTGGGTTGGCAGGCAGATTCTCAACCTCTGAGCCACAAGGGAAGCCCTGCCTTCTTCCTGTACTTTGTCACAGGTGTCACTGTCCCATGGGAAGATGTATCGTGGCTTTTCCATAACCAACTGGAGGAGGTTTGGCCAAGACTGAAACCCAGCCCTCCGGACTCAGAAATTCAGTTGTCTTTTCCCGATGGATCCCGCGCTGCTTGTCCACAGGGTTTGTACTCTGGCCTCCTCCTCTTCAGGCAGTTCACACACAGGCTATGCTTCCCAGCTGCCCCGTGGAAAACCTGTGTTGAATAGTGAGGTCACATAGTGCGTAGGAGTGCTTTTCCAGTTCTCACTCTGGCAGAGAATCTCCCTCCAAGACAGGGTCTCTTTATGGGTGAAGGATTTTTAGACTCTTTAAGACTTTGGCATATTTGTGTGTGTGCAGGTGTGCTTCTGTGTTGAACAGATTCAAGAGGTCTAAGGCATGCAGGATAAATGCACACAATCCTGATAAAAGACGTCTAGATAACTGCCTGTGAAACTGCTCTTGCAATCTAACTGAGCTCTGATAGCAGTGCCAGGATCACACTTAGCTAGATGCTTGGCATCAGCCAATATAAACAGAGAAAAACAGACTTACACAATATAGGCCAACCGAAAACAGAGCTTTCTGAAAGGGCAAGAGAAAAAGAGGTCAAATCTAGAAAAGCACAGTCTGACTGCTTTCTGTCCCCCCCAAATAACTCAACATTTAACATAGTGGAAAAGTGGATAACAGAGAAATAAACCAAGCTGTAAGAGACTGATACTGACAAAGCAAAACAGAAGTCCCAATAGCACTGTCAACATAGACTGCAAGGCAAAAAATACTAGTTAGGATAAAGAGGTTTATCATCGACTGATAGGAGATGAAACCACCAAGAAGATATATTAGTGCTTCACGCACCAAATAAGATACTGTTACAAAAATATGAAGCCTAAACTCTGGGAGCATATTTGAATTTGACAAAAATACCATCATCACAGGAGACTTGAACTCTCTTTTCTCAGAATCTGAAGATCAAGTGGAGGAACCTTATTTGAACAAACTGAGAAAACACTTGCTTTTTAAGAAAGTTTGTTCACATGGTAGCCAACAAAGAAAATTTTAATAAACTCCATGTTTTCTGCATGCTAGAAATTAAACCCCAAGGTGATCAGCAGCCTCGCTGGTTTTGTTCACCTTTGTACTGGAGGCAGAAAACACATTGTTTAGCACACAGTGAAAGTGAAGTCGCCCAGTCGTGTCTGACTCTTTGCGACCCTGTGGACTATAGCCCACCAGGTTCCTCTGTCCATGGGATTCTCCAGGCAAGAATACTGGAGTGGGTTGCCATTTCCTTCTCCAGGGGATCTTCCTGACCCAGGGATTGAACCCAGGTCTCCCGCATTGCAGGCAGATGCTTTAACCTCTGAGCCACCTGGGAAGCCCACAGTAGGGATCCAGAAATAGTTGTTTCATAAGGAAGAAAGGATGAAGGATGACCCATGACACAAAAGCAACGTGAAAAGTGCATCCTCATCCCAATATAATCCCTTAGAAATTTCAATTACACTCTTCAAAACAATTCTTGTAGCAAAGAGAAAACTGAAGTGGAAATTAGAGCCTATTTAAAATTAAATGGCCATGAGAATACTGCACATAAAAGTGTACTGGTTTTTTCTGTGAAAAATGTACACCCAAATGCATTTCTTGGAAAATATAAAAGATGGAAAATAAATAAAGTATTCCACTGAAGAAAGTAGAAACAGAGGAGAAAAAGAAAGGGGGAAAATCATAAAATGAAAACAATCATGAACCAGACAAAAGAAAATCACTGTCTATAAAATTTAAGAAAACCTCATCTGATCATGAAAAAAAATAGAAAACACAAGTACAGTATATTAGGAATAATAAAAGGACTGCAGAGAATTTCCCTGGTGATCTGGTGGTTAAGAATCCACCTGCCAAAGCAGGAAACAAGAGTTTGATCCCTGGTCTGGAAGTTCATGGCTGCAGTCACCATCTGCAGTGATTTTGGAGCCCCTCCAAATAAAGTATATCACTGTTTCTATTGTTTCCCCCATCTATTTTCCATGAAGTGATGGGACCAGATGCCATGATCTTAGTTTTTTGAATGTTGAGTTTTAAGCCAACTTTTTCACTCTCCTTTCACTTTCATCAAGAGGCTCACAAAGGAAAAAAGGAAAGATGTAGCCATTTGAATGCAAAGTTCCAAAGAATAGCAAGGAGAGATATGAAAGCCTTCCTCAGTGATCAATGCAAAGAAATAGAGGAAAACAATAGAAAGGGAAAGACTAGAAATCTCTTCAAAAAAATTAGAGATACCAAGGGAACATTTCATGCAAAGATGGGTTCAGTAAAGGACAGAAATGGTAAGGACCTAACAGAAGCAGAAGATATTAAGAAGAGGTGGCAAGAATACACAGAAGAACTATACAAAAAAGATCTTCACGATCCAGATAATCACGATGGTGTGATCACTCAACTAGAGCCAGACATCCTGGAATGTGAAGTCAAGTGGGCCTTTGGAAGCATCACTATGAACAAAGCTAGTGGAGATGATGGAATTCCAGTTGAGCTGTTTCAAATCTGAAAGATGATGCTGTGAAAGTGCTGCACTCAAAATACCAGCAAATTTGGAAAACTCAGCAGTGGCCACAGGACTGGAAAAGGTCAGTTTTCATTCCAATCCCAAAGAAAGGCAATCCCAAATAATGTTCAAACTACTGCACAATTACACTCACCTCACATGCTAGAAAAGTAACGCTCAAAATCCTCCAAGCCAGGCTTCAACAGTACATGAACCATGAACTCCCAGATGTTCAAGCTGGTTTTAGAAAAGGCAGAGGAACTAGAGGTCAAATTGCCAAAATCCGCTGGACCATCAAAAAAGCAAGAGTTCCAGCAAGACATCTACTTCTGCTTTATTGACTATGCCAAAGCCTTTGACTGCGTGGATCACAACAAACTGGAAAATTCTGAAAGAGATGGGAACATCAGACCACCTGACCTGCCTCCTAAGAAATCTGTATGCAGGTCAAGAAGTAACAGTTAGAACTGGACATGGAACAACAGACTGTTTCCAAATCGAGAAAGGAGTAGGTCAAGGCTGTATATTATCACCCTGCTTATTTAACTTATATGCAAGGTACATCATGCGAAATGCCTGGTTGAATGAAGCACAAGCTGGAATCAAGATTACAGGGAGAAATATCAATAACCTCAGATATGCAGGGGCACAAAATCAAATCCCATCCCTTCCAAATCATCAGCCTACAAACTAGATTTCCAGGAAAGTACGAGTATTGAAGACTTGGGGTACATTAAAGCTAAAGGGGTAAGCTTCAGGGGATCTCTCCACCACTTGAGACAATCTGAGTCTGTCCACCAGAGGCTCAGAGTCTTGGAGTACCATCCAGGTACACAGGTGGGATGCCTTATGGATATACTTTGTATCCCACGGCCCTGTAACTCCGGCCACAAGTGCCTGAACCAGAAATCTTTGCCCACATCTCTCTGCCAGCTCTCAGTATGGGTCCAGGTGTGGTCTCCTTGAAAGACACACACACACACACACACACACACACACACAAGTACAAAGTAGTAGGTCAACAGAGAATCCAACATGGGGAGAGAAGTCAGTAACAGAAGTGTGACTGGGAGGAACCCATGGCAGAGAAAAGCAGCCGGAAAGCCGGCAGCTTGAGCAAGTCTGCGGGGGAGAGTGCAGTGGGAGCCCTGGGCAAGCCTCCCATTCCTGAAAGCCCGTCTGTTTACAGCCCAGAGGGCTTAGTCCCCTCACCGGGCCCAGTCGCCTTCCCACAGGTGACCCTGAGCCTGCCAAGTCAGAGACGCGGTGCCATCCCCTGGGCACAGTGTCTGAGTCACGCTTGCTCCTTGTCACATCCTTGTCCATTTCCCCCAACGTTTGACATGAAAGGCTTTTCTGATAGGCTGCCTCCGCGGTGGCCTCAGTATGGCTGACTCTCTGGGGGGTCGGGGTCATATAAATAGTTGCTGCGGGGGGCACCTGGTCTCAGACGGGAGGAGCAACATCTCTGCCACCGCTGCTGCCCGGTCCCGAGGCGGGGTAAGCGCTCCTGAACGTGACAGCTCGCTGGGCACGCTGCGCTCTGCCCGGCTCTGACCGACCCTCTCCGTGTCCAGTTTCATGCGACGCGGGTGGACAGGAAACCCAGGGCGGGAGAAGGGCGGTGGTGGGACGAGGGGTCGGGGCGGCGGGCTGCAGCCGGGAACGGCCGGCCCTTCGGCCCTGTCATCAGAAGCCCTTTGCCCCCTCTTTTCAAAGGTCCCGGTCGCCCGCGCGCCACCCCTGTGTCTCGGCCGGCGCGCACCCCCGCGGATCGGCCACGGGGATCCACGGCCCCGGCCGGCCTTCCGCTCCTGTCTGGCACCACTTACCGAAGCCCGGAGACCCAGGAAGCCGGTGGTGTTCACAGACACCAAGGGGCTCTCGCTGACTGCCGTGCACAGCTTTGGAGATGCTGTGGGCGCAGACTCAGAGGACTTCTGCGGTGGGTCCAGGGGAGCGCGCCCCGCACCGCCCACCTCGCCAAAGCCAAGACCCTCGGTTCCGGGCCACCCGGCCCCGGGCAGAACTCCCGGGTCCCCCGAGGCGTCTGCAGACCCCGCAGAGGCCCAGGGCAGTGCACGCGGCCGGGGGCCTCCAGGGAGGCGCCATGCGGGCTCTAGGGCTAGGTTTCCAGAAGGTGCCGCCCGTGCGCATCGCTCTGGATGCCTGGGGCTCCGTCCTTGAAGTGCCGCGACTCAAGCCCCCGGTCCTGAAGGAACCGGCAGCTTCGCCCTCGGCACGGGGTTGCCGCGAAGTCCCCCGAGCTGGGGGAACCATCCAGTTGTGCTTCTCTTAAGAGTGTGCTCAGCCGCTTTCAGCGGACGGTGATCAAGGTCAGAGTTACTGCTTGACTCCCAGTTCACCGCCCTGCCCATCAGAACGCAACTGAACTCTTCGAGGGCGCACAGACGGGAGTCCTCGCGGGTTACTTTCTCTGTGTCAAGAATCCCCGGCTCAGTGTGAGCCTTTCTGATTTTCCCCGAAGCCCGTCTCGGACTCTTCCAGAATCACTGTGGGGAGATGAGAGGAACGCAACTCCTAGCCCCCCAGCAAGCCTTGAATGCCCTGCATTCTTATCTCTCAAAGAAAGATGCTGCCAATGGCTCCCGGCCCCCTTCACCCTCTGCAGAGAAGCCAAATGTAAACAAAGCTTTGTATATAATTATTTCAAAGGCCTGGAAGAGAGTGTCTGTAAGCAAGGTGCCGGTGGGTAGGCCAAGATGGGGACGGGAGGGAGAACTGAGCACAGAAATGGGCTCTTTTACTTCCCTCTCCCTTTGGAAAAGGCTCATTTTCTGGTAGTTTCTTAAGCTTTTTCTTTTGGCCAGCCGTGCGGCATGTGGGATCTTAGTTCCCTAGACCAGCGGTGGAACCTACACTGTAGGAACTCCCTACACTGGCAGTGCAGAGTCTTAACCACTGGATGGCCAAGGAAGTCCCTTGCTTCTTCAACTTTTGCCGAAAGAAATGTTTCTTGAAGCATTTTCAAGCTGTAAACAACTGGCCTTTCTCCTCTTCAGCAGATAAGAGTCTGGGACAAGTCTGTCTACCTCAAAATAGGCACACTTAAAAAAATTAATGTTTACACCTGTGATGCAGGAGAGGGGGGTTCCATTTCTGGCTGGGGAAAATCCTCTGGAGGAGGAAATGGCAACTCACTCTGGTATTCTTGCCTGGAGAATCCCATGGACAGAGGAGCCTGGCGGGCTACAGTCCATGGGGTTGGATACAGCTGAGCAACTAAGCGTGCACCTTTTTAAAACTATAATTTACTGAGGCCGGAAGGCTGACCTTTGCTTCTGTGGACATCCACACTTTCCCTGTTGTATTTATCACCCTGTATTGAAACTGTCCACTAAACTGTCATAAATAAAGAATGCTGCCCACCATCCGAGAGTCTACAAGAATCAAGTCATTGGCCACTACAGTAGCTGATCTACAACACACCCTAAAAGGAATTCAGGGCGAAAATCAGGATGAGGTACTCAGTGCTCCAGGAAAACAGGACAAATGAGCCCTTAGAAAGTTAGAAATATCGCAAGAGAAATTTTCTACGAACCTGGATTCTTGCATCTTCCTCTACTTAGAAAAGCGCTAAAATCATTAACTGAAATACATTCTCCTCGTGACCAGCAGCAACCTTCTACTGAGACGTATGCTTGAATGCATGTATCCCTTTTCCAAAATCACATATATACTGACCTGATCTCTTCAGAGCAGTTCCTCAGAGCTATCTGAGAGGCTGTCTCCCCGGCTACAGTCCTCAATCAGTTCTCCGATCAAACTGAAAGTCATGGCTCTCACGTGGTGGTATTTGTCTCAGTCAACACCTCCGTCAGGTCTGGAAAGGCTGCCGTGTACACTGCTGGGCCCCAGACCGGCCACCCCTGACATGCTGAGAATGTGTGCACTGGTATATATACTACATAAATTTTTAGTGTGTGCCAAGGATGCGTCTAGCTTCAGTTTATAGTGGTCTNCCTCAGAGCTATCTGAGAGGCTGTCTCCCCGGCTACAGTCCTCAATCAGTTCTCCGATCAAACTGAAAGTCATGGCTCTCACGTGGTGGTATTTGTCTCAGTCAACACCTCCGTCAGGTCTGGAAAGGCTGCCGTGTACACTGCTGGGCCCCAGACCGGCCACCCCTGACATGCTGAGAATGTGTGCACTGGTATATATACTACATAAATTTTTAGTGTGTGCCAAGGATGCGTCTAGCTTCAGTTTATAGTGGTCTGAGATCTTTAGTCTTCAGAAGATTTTACCCTCTTTTCAGAGATTGTTCATTCTCTCAGATTATCATTCATGGATGACAAGTTTTAAATAAATGTGTCTAAAAAAATCCTTTAGCTCTTCTGATCCTTGACTTCTTGGGTTACAATTGTCTGTGCCGGAGGCAGGCTATATAAATGCAGTCATAGTGATTGAGCAAGAAGCGTGTTCTTTATTTGTTTTTCTCCCTAAAGGGCCTGCCCCAGCCAACTCTGTAAAATAACCAGGTGGTTAACGGCGTAAAGACAGAGGCAGCAAAACACACAGGCTTCCAGAGACAGTTGAAACACAGCTGCGGCTTCCTCATCCAAAAAGGGAGGCTACTGTAACCAGGCCAGATTCCTCCCAGTCTCTATATCCTACCTCTAGTCCTGACTCCATTAAGTAATCAGGAATAAGGTGAGTGGTCCCCACAGAATGTGTTGTCAGGACTGGGGGGGGGGCACCTTCTGAAATTATAGTAAGAGTTGTCCATGAAAAATAGGCAATTGACTATTAATCAACAGTCAATCTAAGAAGAAAAATGGAAAATTTTATTCGCACCAACCTGAGGATTATTGGAAGGAATGATGCTAAAGCTGAAGCTCCAGTACTTTGGCCACCTCATGCAAAGAGTTGACTCATTGGAAAAGACTCTGATGCTGGGAGGCATTGGGGGCAGGAGGAGAAGGGGACGACAGAGGATGAGATGGCTGGATGGCATCACTGACTCGATGGGCGTGAGTTTGGGTGAACTCCAGGTGGGAGTTGGTGATGGATAGGGAGGCCTGGCGTGCTGCGATTCATGGGGTCACAAAGAGTCGGACACAACTGAGTGACTGAACTGAACTGAAGGGCTCTTTTGTGAAGACAAAGGAAGATTTAGATACTTAGGTGATTTGGCAAGTGGTTTCCAAGCACTCATCTTGGTAGAAGGTTACTGCTGTTCTCGAAGAACAGACATCTTTCTGAGTGGCTTTAGTGCTTCTCTAACTATGGGAAGATGCAAGAAAACAGATTCATAAAATTTTCTCCTTGAAAATATCTGACTATCTGAGGGCCAGTTGTGCCAGTTTTCCCAGAGTGCAAAGTGTCCCATCCTGATCTTTGCCCAGAATTCCTTTCGAGATGTCCTGTAGGTCAGCAGCTGCAGTGGCTAGTGACTTCATTCTTGTTGTGCTGGATGGTGGGCAATATTCTTCATTTTCTAATCCCTTCCCTTTCAGTCTTAATTTCGATCAAGGTTTGGGAAGCACTTTATGACTAGTTTGTCCCACAGCACTTGGAATGCTCATTCCCAGGTAAGACAAGGATTTTGTGGAAAGGCCTCTCAATGGGCTATCACTGCATCTGGCCCTGTTAATAGAAGCTCAAAGCCTCTGGATCGCCAGGCTTACTAGTCTCTTGTGGTCCAGAAATGCTTTCCTCTTGCTGTTTCCTTCTTTACCTAGCATTATAATATATTCTAATCATTAACTTATAGAACTATATATTTGATCAAGGGCTTCCCAGATGGCACTAGTGGTGAAGAAGTCACCTGCTAATGCAGGAGATCTAAGAGATGTGGGTTCGATTCCAGTGTCACGAAGATCCCCTGGAAGAGGGCATGGCAACCCACTCCAGATGGGTTGCCCATGCCTGGAGAATCCCACGGACAGAGGAGCCTGCTGGGCTACAGCCATAGGATTGCAAAGAGTCAGATGTGGCTTTAGCCCACACACATATATTCGATCAATCATTTTAAGTCATCTAATCATCATCAATTTTACTTGAAACTCAGTCACACATTTGCAAGAAACAAGTCTTGTAAAATTAGCAGAATACAAGTAATATCACTAGTGGCATTAATAAGGTCATAAGTAGGTATTTAAACTAAGAATGTCCAGGAGGTGTGACCAGTGTCTCCCCAGGTCGTCCGACCAGTCTCTTCTCCACCAATTTCTATCTCTAAGGTATGTGAGCTCTTGGCATTGGACGTAAAGCTCACCAAAGATGTCTGTAGGGGCAAGGAGAGTGGCGGGTCATCGTGATCCCTTACAGGATTGAGAAAGGAATGTTATCATCTGAGGAATGTTATCTGCTGGCTGGAGCTGGAAGAAGGAAAATGGATCCTCTGGGTTGAGCAGGTGTTTCTGTGGTTGGAGAGGTCCAGTCAATTCATGACGCAGATGAGCAACGCACACGGGAGGGAACAGAGGAGGCCCCAAAGGACAGACTTTATAGGTCTTTTATGTTTAAACTTTTTGTTTATGTATGTGTCATGTTTATTTTATATTTATGCTTATCTTCTATTTTATTTCCATTTTAAAATTTAAATTTGTCTTGTCTTGCCTTAACACGTGAATCTTTATGTCATCAGTGTCAACAGGAAAAATGGGTAGCCAGCTATAATGGTAACTTACCCCTACAACGTGCTATAATATTCAGTTCAGTTCAGTCGCTCAGTCGTGTCCGACTCATTGCGACCCCATGGACTGCAGCACGCCAGGCTTCCCTGTCCTTCGCCAACTCCCGAAGCTTGCTCTAACTCCATTGAGTTGGTGATGCCATCCAACCATCTCATCCTCTGTCGTCCCCTTCTCCTCCTGCCTTCAGTCTCTGCCAGCATCAGGGTCTTTTCCAATGAGTCAGTTCTTCCCATCAGGTGGCCAAAGTATTGGAGTTTCAGTTTCAACATCAGTCCTTTCAGTGAATATTCAGGACTGATTTCCTTTAGGAAATATTCAGGACTGGTTGCAGTCCAAAGGACTCTTAAGAGTCTTCTCCAACATCACAGTTCAAAAATGTCAATTCTTCTGCACTCAGATTTCTTTATGGTCCAACTCTTACATCCATACTGAAAAAACCATAGCTTAGACTAAACAGACCTTTGCCAGCAAAGTACTGTCTCTACTTTTTAATATGCTGTCTAGGTTGGTCATAACTTTTTTCCAAGGAGCAAGCGTTGTAATCTATTTGTAATGAAACTGTAATGTAATTTCTGAACTCTCATCAAGGAGCCTCTGAAAAAATGCAGCTCATGTTAAAACCCACCACTGGGGAGGGGAAGTCTGGAAGACCATGTTGGTCAGGTCTCACAATTGCTGGGGTCTGGAATCTAGACTTGTGGTATTATCTCCAGTGTTGTTATGCATCCAACCACAGCCGTAGCTAACAGGATTGATAAAAGATGCTACTCATCATTGTCTCTGAATTTCACAAGCCTATATTGCACTTTGAATTCTTATTTGATATTTTCATCAAAAGTTTTATTGAAACAGAGCAGTACCCTCTGGTCCTTGCTGCCCCCTGCCCCGCCACATCCTCCACCTGCCTTTTGTCTATGGAAAAATTTAGCCAGAGAATAAGTTTAATCGGGGAAGTGAGAAAATGCAGAAACAAAGGAAAACAACCCAACAAGGCTAAACAATATTGACAGCCTAGTCAATAAGCATAGTGAAAGACCTTTCATTCCGCTCCATATATTCTGAGCTATATTCTGAGCTGTCTTGTAGATCCTGAAACCCCCACTGGGTGGAAAAACTTAACTGCATGATGACCAGACTATGGCTATGACATCAGCTGCCACAGTTCNTATTGACAGCCTAGTCAATAAGCATAGTGAAAGACCTTTCATTCCGCTCCATATATTCTGAGCTATATTCTGAGCTGTCTTGTAGATCCTGAAACCCCCACTGGGTGGAAAAACTTAACTGCATGATGACCAGACTATGGCTATGACATCAGCTGCCACAGTTCCAAGAACTGGCCTCAAGAAATGGGAGTGAACTGCCCCTGGAACTGAAGAGTAACTGGACTTACAACAATCAAGATGACCCTGGTCAGACCGTCGATGACCAATTTCAAGATGACGGTCAGAGCTGACTGTGCTGTTTCTATGAGTAGCCCACTCCCTCAGCTTATAAAAGCTCCTGCCCACTGGTTGGGGGCAGGGAGCCAGCCTTTGGTTAGGAGTCTGCCACTCCTCACGTTCCCCCCACCACCAGTTGCCAGCATCCAAAATAAAGTAAACTTCCCCTTCCACCAGCCTGGCCTCTTTTTTGACTTTTGAGCAGTGAGCAGCCAAACCCCACTTTGGGCCACATTAGCTTGTAAATAGCACAGCGGTTGTGTATTGNTCAACATACAATCCCTTTGTTACATTATCTGTTTTGAATTGGAGAATAATTGCTTTACAGCATCGTGTTGGTTTCTGCCATGTATCAGCATGAATCAGCCATAGGCGTGTGTCCCCCCCTTCCCCCCTCCCATTGCATCTCACTCTTCTAGGTTGTCACAAAGCCACAGACTTGAGCTCCTTGCATCACACAGCACATTTCCACTGGCTGTCTAATTTTACATACAGTAATGTATATGTTTCAGTAACATACAAGCTCTTAATGAGATCTTTTACATTCCTCTTTTTTCACCCTGAAACATTGAAATTCCAGTGTCTGTTTTTACAGCTCATTTCAATTTCGACTGTCCACGTTCTCCAGTGCTCAGAGGTTATACGTGGTTAGTGGCTGCTGTATCAGACAGCACAGAATCACTGTCAACTGAACACAGGGATGAAAGAGTGTTTTATGTTCCTGGTAGAATGCAGGTCTAAGGTTAGAGGTTTTTTTTTCATTGCACTGGGTCTTTATTGTGTGAGCGGGCTTTCTCGAATTTCGGTGAGCGGAGGCTGCTCCTCGCTGCAGCGCACAGGCTTCTCACTGCGGTGGCTTATTTGTTGCAGAGTGTGGTCTCTAGAGCTTGGGCTTCAGCAGTTGTGGGGCCCAGCTTTAGTTGCTCCACAGCATGTGGGATCTTCTCAGACCAGGACCCTGTCCCCTGAATTGGCAGTCAGATTCCCATCCACCGTGCCATCAGGGAAGTTTGTGGTTTTGGTCATGAGATTTTTTTATCTTTTCTGTTTCCGTGATTTCTCTTTGCATATTTAGGGTTGTTTCAACCTTGTGGCAAGTTGAACAAAGAAGTCCCATGTTTTACAGGTTTTGCTTTTGTGATGAAATGCTTTCTCATTTTAAGTAAGACTGCTTAGTCATAGGGTTGAGGGAGCTTGACTTTTAAAAAATGGCTAGTGACAAAACTCAGTAATAAAATAACCCAATAAAAAATAAAGATTTTCACGCTTCACCAGGGAAAACAGTAAGCACATGAACGATGCTTCATATCGTTGGTCATGAGGGAAACACAAAACTGAAATAAACACTTCACATCCATTAGCCTGTCTAAAATTTAAAAGATCGATCGTAACAACTGTTGGTGAGGATGTAGAACAGATGGAACTTTTGGACACTGTTGGTGAGTATTGACACATGATGATCCAACCAGTTGAGAAACCAGTTTGGCAGTTTCATCAAAAGCTAAGTGCTGCCTCATTCCACTCCTAGGTATTTGTATTTACCCAGGAGAAGTGAAAGTGTGTGTCCTTACGTGGCTGGTAGGTAGCGGCTTTATTTGTAACAGTCCCATTGGAAGGACCAATGGCTGGGTGAGTGGGTAGAGAAGCTGTGGCCTGTAGACCCAAGGCCACAGCTCAGCAGTAGGGACTGACATGGGCAGCAGCTGAATGGTTCTCAAAGGGATTATGCCAAGTAAAATAAACCAGACACAAAGGTCCTGAAAAAAGGACAGGAAGTTGCTTTCAGTTACACATACAGTACTTAGATATCAAAGCACCAATTTTCAAATGGAGTTCTGAAAGCAGTGTTCAGGGTCTTATAGCCCCAGCAAATGAAATTGTCCTTTCTTCAACTGATGAATAGCAATGTGTCCTGTATCTTTGTCCTTTTTTTTCTTTTCTGGTGATGTTGCTTTTTCCACGTTACTTATTACCCAGATCCAACTCACATGAGGCTTTTCGGGCAAGGAGAAAGTGTTTAGGCCTTAACTGAGGTCAGCCTCAGTTAAGACAATGGCCCTGAAGTTGACCATCGTCCTGTCTTCCCAGTAAGTTGAGTCATCCTTGAGCCTGACATCCTGGCTTTGTCTTGGACCATCTGTTTTATTCAGGATTCCTGTCGACTATAAATGCATCCATGGATTTTCAGCAGTGGAGGTTTGCTTCACCCAGCACCTCTGGGCTGCCCATCTCCTTGGAAACGTGCTCACACCTTTCCTCCTGAGCAGCAGCATCCCACTCAAGCAAGTTTCGTGCCCGCCACTCCTCTGACAAGCTCGACAGCAGATTCACCCCGGTGTACGTTTCCTCTGTGTGCGTGCCTTTATTTACCATCACATCAAAATGGCATTTGCTGGTCTGTGACCTGACCGAGTAAACTCAGAAAAGTGGATACCGGCTCCACTACAGAGGTCCGAGAGGCTCGGACACAGAAAGACCCCCAGATGGGGCCGCAGATCTGAGCTGTAGTCCTGTCTCTCTAACGGGCCAGCTTTGCGGCTCGTCTCAGTCACTTAACTCTTCCAAGGCTCAATAATTTAAGCCATTAGAAGAGCCTGGATTAGAGTTCTCCGTGATTGACTAATAAAGTCGTGGCTTCCTCTAGCCTTCTTTGGGCTTGTAAACGCCTTCCTGCAGCAGAGTTCTCCTTAGTGTTACATCATGGCTTAGGAAACGCATTCCAGTGCCCCTTTTCTGTAGTAACAGGAACTTAGCATGGTAGTAGTGATGTGTTTTGAACATTTCCCTTGTTCTAGGCACTGTGAAAAGTGAACAGTGTTTTTGGTAGATGTTGTTGAACAGAAGCTTAAAGAAATTTAAGTAATTTACTCAGAGTAACAGACTGGGCTTCCCAGTGGGGTGAGTGGTAAAGAATCTGCCTGCCAGTACAGAAGACTGGAGTTCTATCCCTGGGTTGGGAAGATCCCCTGGAGGAGGAAATGGCAGCCCACTCCAGTCTTCTTGCCTGGGGAATCCCAGGGACAGAGCAGCCTGGTGGGCTGTAGTCGTCAGACTTGACTGAAGAGCAGAGCACACGTATATGCACACTCAAACTAGTAAAGTGATCAAGTTAGGATTCAGATCCTAATGTCTGTCTTTTAATTCCTGTCTGCAGACATTACCAAACGGTCCCAAGGTGGGTAGAATCAATTGCCCCAGATTGAGAACTACTGCTCCAGTTTATGTTCAGTATGAGTTTTTAGAAGTAGAGTTGCTAGACCTAAGGTTTTATGTAATTTAAATTCTGATGGTGATTACCGAATTGTTCTGTATAGAGGCTGTACCCTTGTGCCTGCCAGTCGCAGTGTTTGAGGGTCTTTTCTTTTTTTGCCAATAGGACGGCTTATCAGAAACTTGTTTTGCCGCCTCACTGTGGTCTTCATTCACGTTTCTCGACAGCTGAACTTTGTCTGGGCTCTTAGTGCTTTCTAGGCACCATGTAGTAGCTTGTGGTCTGTGGATTTTGTGACATGCTTTGAAATGCCTTCCTTCCCATCCAGCCTCTTAAAGTTTGGTACTTAGTATTGTGGACAGCACCTGGGGTCCTCTGATCATAATGAAGTGATCATTGGTGCCATTTATTGAGATCTAACGTGTAACAGATGTGTACTTAGTGTGCTTTAAAGATACACTATCTCTGTGTCACCTAAGCACTTACTTTTCATACAAAGGCCTGTTTCTTTGTTTCTGAGTGGATGTGTGACATCTCCCTGGACAGCAGGTGTGGCCTCCTGAAGTTCAGGGTGTGTCACAGAGCCACGGAGAGCCAACAGAAAAGCAGTTTCTATACCAGGGAGTGTAGTAGTCCCTGCCTGGGCTTCCCAGGTGGCGCTAGTGGTAGAGACCCTGCCTGTCAGTGTAAGAGGTGAGTTCATCCCTGGCTCAGGAAGATCCCCCAGAGAAGGAAATGGCCACCCCCTCCAGTAATGCCTGGAGAATCCCAGCAACAGAGGAGCCTGGGGAGCTGTAGTCCATAGGATCCAGAGGGTCGGACACAACCGAAGCAGCTCAGCACGCACATGCCTGGTGATCGAGTCAGAATTGGTTTTAGAAGCCTTACAAATTTAAATTTGTAAGATCCCTCTGTTATTTTCTCTTCCAGAACTCTTTTTTTAAAAATATATATATAAATTGAAATATAGTTGATGTATAATATTATATGTTACAAGTGAACCATATAGTGATTCATAATTTTTAAAGGTTCTACTCCATTTATAGTTATTAGTATTATAGAATATTGACTGTGTCATCAATGTTGAATAGTATATCCTTGTAGCTTACTGTATACCTAATAGTTTGTACCTCTTAGTCACTTACCCTTTTACTACCCCTTCCCTCTCCCCACTGGTATCCACTGGCTTGTTCTCCAATCTGTGAGTCGGCTTCTTTTCGTTACTTCTCTAGGCTGTCTCTGTCTGACTTATGTCCCTTGGCATGGTGCCCTCCGAGTCCGTCCGCATCACTGCAGGTGGCAGCGTGTCATCCTTTTATGGCTGAATGGTATTCCGCTGTGTGTCCCCCACACCACCTCTGTGCATTCATCTGTTGGTGGACGCTGAGGTGCCTTCTGTATCTTGGCTGTTGCAAACAATGCCGCCGGGAACATTGCAGTGCGTGTATCTTTTTGAATTGCTGTTTTTTGTTTTCTTTGGATGTATGCCGAAGAGTGAGATTGCTGGGTCGCATGGTGCTTCTGTTTATAGATCGTTGAGGAAGCACTATACTGTTTTCCACTGTGGACATGCCAGTTCACGTTCTCACCAGCAGTGTATGAGAGGCCCTTGTCTCCACCCACGACTCTATTCTTGTTGACAGTCATCGAAGTGTGAAGTGATGACTATGTGTATGCCTTTTTGTGGAAAACGTGCCTGTAGGTGTGTGTGTTTACCACGACATGCTTTCATACCTAACGTGATGTGTGGCATGGAGTGTGTGCCCTGAGCTCGTCACCCTGAGAACTGAAAAGCTCTGAGAAGTGGCCCACTTGGGGGCTCCGGTTTGCACCCCGGGGTTAAAGAGTCTCATTAGCTTAGAGGTGGACCGTCAGCTTCCTGGGATGAGACCACCTTCCCTCCTGAAAGGCTCAGAACTCGTTGGTTCTTAGGGTTTCCTCGGACTGGCTGGACTCCTGGGGGAACGTTGGTCCAAGTGACTCTGGATTTGGCTGAAAGTAGGGGAGGTGAAGAGAAGGAGTGACTGTTGCTTTGAGTTGATGACTTGCCCTGCTTCTTGTCTTTTCTACAAGAGCATTTATCTAGACCCTGGTGTGACAGAGTGCTGATGTGAGCAGTTTGCCGTATTTCCAGAGATTGGAGTCCGTGTTGAAGGGCCTTAAGGCACCAGCACCTCGCTGTGACGGCTGCTCCGCGATCCAGCAGCGTGTTTGGGGGCCCATCTGATACCCACAGCTTTCTTACCTCATCCCTACTTCTAAGAATCCACGGGAGGATTGTTCAGCGTTGGCCACAGAACTTGTTTGGCTGGTTGCTGTTCTGTGTTCTGGAGTCTGGTACTCCGGGGTCGAGTCTGGGTAGGGGGCTAGGGACAGCGGGGCGGTTTGCTGCCTCTGAGGGGAGGAAGGAGTAGTGGGGTCAGGGGTCTGCAGGCTGCTGCTGTGAAGGGTCGCCTAGTAGATAGCTGGGGCTTTGCAGGCTGGGTCTTGTCACATTATCCTTTTTCTTAGGGCTGCCTATAAAGATGTAAACACTGTTCCTAGGTCGTGAACCTTATCAAAACTGGCTCAGATTTGGCCCAGGGACCTGGTGTGCCCATTTCTGAACTAGGTGAAGTAATTAGTTTATTGCTAAATGTGTTTACTTTCATGTTTTGAGGACATGAACCCAGAATAACCTTGGGGATTCTCAGTTGGTTGTGGTCCAGAGTTAAGAGATCTAAGCTCTGACTTGGGAAATAAAGTCACCCTGGTATCTGTCACCTTGGGCCCGTGGACGTCAAGGTGACCGTGGCTCCTGTGACAGCAGCTCTCCATTGGCACGGGTTGGGGAGTCGGACGGAGATGTGGCCCTGGGATTAGGCTGGAATTTGACAGGTTTAAGGAATACAGTGACTCAGCAGATTGACTTGATTTTAGTCTCAGAAATAGATCTAACTTCCTGAATGTCCTTTAGGACACTGTTAGAAATCTGGCGTGTACTGACAGCTTGACCAGTTTATAGAAATGGGCACACAGGTTTGTACCTTGGATTCTGAGAACACCAGATTCTGCTACAGGAATCCAGATTTGTCTTGTGGTTTCTCCCTGGTCACAAGAAGTTTTACGCAGCTGGCCCAGCATGGAGGAAGTGTTAACGCAGCTCAGGGTGTTTGAGAGATAGGAGGGCCTGGGGGTTACAGAGCGGGCCTGGGAAGTGGGGCGCTTGTCCACGGGCCTCCTCTGCTGGCTGCAGCCGTGCAGCCCCAGGCAGCTTCCCCCTCGCCGCCTCTGTCCCCTCACCTGTCCACAGCAGGGCTGACAGTAACTCCACTGTAGGGTGCGGTGGGAGTTCGGCGAGGACGGCCCGTGGAAGGTGCTTATTGTATGAGCTCAGTGTCTGTCTCGGTGGTGTTGCATAAGCGTTAGCGATGACCATGTGGAAGCAGAAGTGGAGGACCACTGCCCCTGAAACAGTGTTGTCTTAGTTTCCCTGCCAGGGGTGTGGGCGCAGTTAGGGGTCAGGGAATGGGGTCTGGATCTCCCCGGCTTAGTTCCCTAACTGGTAAAATGGAGAGAATACGTATTGACAGGTTGTGAGATAACATGAGAAAGGGCTTTGCGCTCTGTACTGCAGAGGACAGGACTCACAGTGAAGTCAGGCCCCTGCTCACTTGTTCCGTTTCTTGAACTGTTAAACGTACTGGAACCGAGCCAGAAGGAGATTGGTATGAGGACAGAAATGTTTGCCAGAGAAAAGTGAGAGGATGCGCCCACGTTTGGAACAAGGGACTGTATTAAGTGAAAGAAGCCAAGAAGGCTACATCCTGTAAGATTCCAATTAGATGACATTCTGGGAAAAAAATCTAACTGGAGACAGTGAAAAGATAGGTTATTTCCAGGGGTTGAGGGCAGGGAGGGATGAAAAATCAGAGCCCAGAGGATTTTTAGAGCAGTGAAGATATTCTGTGCGCTACTGTAATGATGGGCACATATCACTGTCCACTGTACATTTGCCAAAGCCCTTAGCATGTACAACCCCAAGAGTGAGCCCTAATGCAGACGGCCTTTCTAATAGAAGAGTGGGCGGAGCCCCTGGTGGTCTAGTGGTTAAGAATCCGCCTGCCTATACTGGGGACACGGGTGTGATCCCTGGACCGGGAAGGTCGCACCTGCCACAGAGCAGCTAAGCCCATGCGCCCCAGCTCCTGAGCCTGGACACAGCCCTTGAGCCATGCGCTAGTGAAGCCTATGTGCCTGGAGCCGAGCTCACAGCAAGGACAGCCACCGCAGTGAGGTACCTGGGCACCGCAGCTAGAGAGCAGCCCTTGTTCACCGCAGCCAGAGGGAGCCCAAGCCAAGACCAGCATGGCCAAACCCAGAGACAGAATAATAAATCTTTAAAAAAAAAAAAAAAA
>SJYA01003032.1:801936-858741 GCA_006410615.1 Neotragus moschatus | reverse complement strand
GGTGGGGGGATGGGGTGGGGGGGGCTCGGCCCAAACCACAGGCTCTTAGATGGAGTCAGTAGCTTCATGGTAACTGACTCGGCAACAAAACTCTGTTCCCCCTCACCGATCTTATCTGTGACTATTCTTTTTGCCCTCCAGCCTTCTCATTCCTCCAGTTTTAAAGACTAAATAGAGAAATCACAAAATGGTAGTGTCCAGGGCTAGCAGGCTTTACAAAGCAAGTAGTTGAGTTTTGAGCATTCTCCTATGTTGATGAATTGTTGAGAGGGTAAGAAGTGTAGGTAGGTAGGTCCTTTTTGTTTGCTTTTTCCTTTTTTTTTCCTAAGAAATGGGATCCTTCTGGGAAGTTCTGGGGCTGGCAAACCTCTCTTCTGCCCCAGCTGGTGGAGAGGTTTGACTCTCTGGCCTCTGCTTGCCTCTGACTGTCACTGGCATAGACTCTAGGGGACTCACCTTTGCTGGAGATTCTCGGGCTGAGACTTCTGAGTCCATCACCCGCGGTGAATGTGAGCCGTCCTCATCCTTCCTTTGTCTGTAGACAGAAAGATGCTAATGCTCACCATAGACACTGATAATCATAAAATACTTTTATATACAGTTGTGAAGGGCGTAGGCAGCGATGGTTAGATGGTCAGACCTGGCACCCTCTGCTGACTCCCTGTGTGCATGTAAGGTAAAGCAGAGCTCTCTGTCCCGTTGGCGCAGGTTCAAGGAGTTCCTGAGCAAGCACGTTCACCTCATGTGCTACCGGATCTGCGTCCGCGCCCTGACGGCCATCATCACCTACCACGACAGGTGAGGGTCCACGGGGCTCGGGGTGGCGCGGGGGGTGGCGCTGCCGGAACTTGGGGGACTGGAGCCCCAGCCAGACGAGCGTTCCAACATCGTCCCATGCCGATTCCCATTGCTCCTCGAACCTTGTGAACAGGAAGAACCGGCCTAAAAACGGCGGCATCTGCGTGGCCAACCACACGTCTCCCATTGACGTCATCATCCTGGCCAGCGATGGCTACTACGCCATGGTAAGGCCTCCCTCCAGGAGTCTCTAGCTGGTCAGGGCTGGGAGCTCTGTCTCCAGGGGGTGAGCGGGCAAGCGTGCTTTCAGACTCGGGCCCCAGCCTAGGCTGTCACCTTGGTTTCCGTGGCCTCAGGGGCTCCTTGGGACCTGGGTGCTGTAGGCCGAGTGGCCAAGCATGTGGGGAAAGTGGAGGTGGGCAGTGGTGGGGGGGTTTTCTTTTTTCCCCCAGACTTTACACTTTTTGTTTTGTTTTGGGGTGTAGCTGATGAACAGCATTGTGGTGGTTTCAGGTGAACAGCGGAGGGGCTCAGCCATACATATACATGTACCCGTCTTCCCACAAGCCCCGAGGTGGGACTTGAAGGGACAGGGTGCAGAGGCCTTGGACAATCCGCGCAGGGAGGGCATTTGGGCACGGGGGCTCTGCTTCACAGCTCTTCGTAAGGTTTTCAGTTGCACATCTGCTGTCACAGATTAGGAGAATTTAAATTCAGAGTCTAACCAACGGTGGTTTCTGAACAGTAAGGAACCTCTGGTTACCAGTAAAGCGTAGGGGGAGGGAGGTTGGGAACCGGGGACTTTGTGTGAGGATGGTCTTGCTGCCATTGCCCCTTCCTCTGCGAGCAGGTGGGGCAGGTGCACGGTGGGCTCATGGGAGTCATCCAGAGAGCCATGGTCAAGGCCTGCCCCCACGTCTGGTTCGAGCGCTCCGAAGTGAAGGATCGCCACCTGGTGGCCAGGAGGTAAACGAGCGACACGCGCGCACAGTCCAATTTAGGGGAAGTTGGGGCCTCCAGCCTCCTCCACTGAGCCTAGCTGCTTCCGTACCTGAAATGTGGACTATAGAAAGTACGGACACTAGTGTTGTTAACGAGTTAGTAGTGTTTTTATCCTTTTTTAAATTTAATTCCTTGAACTCATTGTCATAACAACCTATGAACTTTTAATGTGATTTCAAATCTCAAAATGAGCTCACTGTCACACGTGAAAGCACACTTTCGGCAATAGAGTAAATTGCAGCTGTGCTTCCAAGGAAGATAAAGGCAGACGTGGCACAGGTGAGGGTGAGAGCTTTTCGTAACTCGAAGAGGCTCCCCTGAGACCCGCTCCCTAGGGCCAGTGGGCTGCCCTGTTCCCTGCACTGCGTCTCAGGGCTGCAGGCCCACCCAGCATGGCCCTAGGAAGTCGGCGCAAGCGTTTCTCGAGGCTGCTCTGGCCGGTGAGCCCGTTAGACAGTATCAGATCAGAGCCACAGCCTCTACACTCAGACTCATGTGCTTCACTCAACAGTTGTTCATGCTAAATAGTAATCAACCCGGGTTCCCAGTCCTTAGGCCTTTTGTCTGTTGGATCGTGGGTTTATAAAATGGCTGTGCTCATTAGCCTGCCTTTATACCACACCCAGCATCGTATCTAGACCAGGGTATCGACAGACGTATGGATGGTGATGGACGTGAGGCTGTCTGGCCCTCCCTTCCATTTCTCTCTTCTGCAGGCTGACCGAGCACGTGCAGGATAAAAGCAAGTTGCCCATCCTCATCTTTCCGGAGGGTAAGCTGCTGTGTGGGGGGGCTGAGCAGGCAGGGGAGTCCAGGGCTGTGTTGGAGGAACCTGTCTTCACCGCCTCAGCTGGGGGCCCTTTAGGCTGGTCCTGGAACTGAAAGCTCAGGGGGCTCGGTGTGGACTGCGAGCACTGCCGTGTGGCCCCCCAGTGCAGGTGCCTCCTGTGTCTTTGCCCCCAGGCTGCTTGACCTTGTGACACAGTCCTCCCCAGGCCTTCCCAACCCAGCGGGGCCTCTGGCCCCCCGGGAGGTGGTCCCGTAAAGAGAGAAGAGGGAGGCAGGGCAGTGGTCTGCTCGCCTCTCTCCACCATGTGTTCCCACGCTGGGGAGGTGACAGGCTTATCCTCTCGGAGGAGCTGTCAGAAGAACTTTTAGTATTATATTGAATCCATAAACTGTTACTGATCTCTGGGGTAAAGGACCGAAAAGAAAAGCATTTTACCCTCTTCTGAATTTTAGGAACCTGCATCAATAATACATCGGTGATGATGTTCAAAAAGGGAAGTTTTGAGATTGGAGCCACAGTCTACCCTGTTGCTATCAAGGTAGGAGCCCTCTAAGCGCCAGTGGCCATCGTCGCGGCCGCTGCGGAGAATGGGCGGCTGCAGCCCATGCCACAGAGCCTTGGGGGCTTGGCAGAGCTCCCCACATGCTCCTCTCTGTTCATAAACCCACAGCTCAGAATGCACTCCACCTGGAGCGGGCTTCCTGTGGGGCGGGGACGCCCGGGGATCTGCGCGTTTGCTTGGAGGTGCAGGTGGGTGGGCAGAGAACGTGTCCTTTTCACAGGAGAAGGGAACAGCTCCTCTGCTTTGGCTCACGTGGCCACTCGTGAAAACAAAGGGACCTCAGGAGCCTGTCCCGTCTGCCCCACCTTGCAAGAACTCGAACCTCTGACTGTTCAGACCCGCTTAGAGAGAAGGGGCGCACTTTGCCGAGCTTCCTTTTTCCTCCTCGTCTCCCCTCCTAGCCCTTTGCACTTATAAATAGATGGACGTTATTATTCCTAAAAGAATGCCAAGTTACTCACATTACTACCTCTAAAAATACACAGCCTTTGTCACTGTGTTTAAAGTATTTAGGTTGACAGCTCAGGGTGAGGGTGAGTCAGAGTGGTGTTTGGGGTCTCACGGGCCTTGGTCGTCTGTAGGAACGGTTGTTGTTTTCACCTGGCGGCAGCTGGTGTAACTGGGGAGGCAGCGTTCCCCTGGTGGAAGTGCAGGCTCCCAGGCCACGCCTCTTTCTCAGGGAGGTGACAGGCCAGGCTGGCGGGGAACGAGTGGCTGCAGGGTGACCAACGGGTCCCCGGACCAGGGCTGCTGGGGAGTTGTTGAGGATGCTGGTCTGGAGGAACAGGAGAGACTCTGTCCGCAGGGTCTGCCATGGTCTGAGAATGGGGAGCGTTGGTGTGGCACCCATGCCATCCCACAGTATAGCATCCTTGGGGCTCAAGGCCTCCCCCTGGGTATCTATTAAAAACCAGCTGCTTCACAGAGGCCCGTCTTCCTCGCTCCGGAGTGTTGGGCGTGTTTTTCTGGCTGTGGTGAGCGGGGGCTCCTCATCCTTGCAGTGTGCAGGCTTTTCACTGCAGCGCTGCTTTTTCTGCGAGCACAGGCTCCAGGCGCACGGGCGCAGTAGTTGAGGCTCCTGGGCTTAGTTGCCCCTCGGCACGTGGGATCCTCCCGGACCACAGAAGTGGAGCCCATGTCCCCTATGTTGCCAGGTGCTTCTTACCCACGGTGCCTGGAAGCCCCGGCGGTGGGTCTTCACAGCTGCGTCAGCATCAGCTGGTGGGGCTATGAGCATGCCCTTGCTGGGTTCCACGCCCAGAGTTTCAGAGCTTGCATTTTGACCCCATCCTGGGTGCTGCTGGTGTTGCTGACCAGGAATGTCAGTAATAAGCTGCCCTCAGCACTTTCAGAGTGTGGACCCTTGGACAGCTGCATCCTCTCTGGAAGACGGGCATGACCATTTCCCTCCTTTTTAGGCTGAGGAGAGCCCCCATGTGATTAAGAACTTCTGCCGCCCAAGTAGTTTTCTAGTTTTTGTGAAGCCGTCATTGGTGACCAAACTTGGTAACCTCAGCGGTTCCCAGGCTCTCCCTGCATTTCCACCAAAAGGAAGCCGTTGTCTGATCTGGAGGAATGTATTGCTGATCTGAGTGTTGGCCTTGCTTTTCTCTCCACGGTGTGTGCGCAGCGTGGAACAGAGACTCAGGCCTCAACAGAGGGCTCTCACACGGGAGGCCAGGGTTTCTCTCCGGTCCTGCTGCGTGAACTGTGGCAGTGTTTCCTTCCTGTCCCACATGAGACGAGTTCTCCCGAATTTCCTATAAGTAAGCCTGAGTGCCTTCATTTCTGTAGTCGGGTCTGCAGTTAGGCGCAGCTCTCTTAACTTTCACTCTGAGAGTCATAGAATGCAGGCTTGACAGTCCTGCAAGAAAAGCATGCAGTTCACACCCAGCCCTGCCAAGCGTAAGCGGCTGCACTCGGGCGTCTCGGCCAGTGTCCCTCCCAGAGGACTCTGGGGGCACCCACGGGTGGTGGCCCCCGAGTCTCGTGGGGTCACGAGACTGCTTGCGCCGCAGTCACTCGGGTCCTGGGTGCTTGCGCCGCAGTTGTTCTCTGTCTAGCGTCGCGTCTCGAAGAACCCCAGACACCGCGGCGGCTCAGCCCTGGCCCTTCTCAGGCTTTCTCCTCGAGAACGCGGCCCCGCTCGCGACCTCTGTGTCACCTCCCATCCCGCCCGCCGCGCTGCACTCGTGTTTGGGAGAATGTGGGTCACAGCAGTGTCCGCGTCACCCATGATGTGCCCCTTGCTGGGGCCTCCACCAGAGGGGCGGGCAGGGGCAGCGTCCAACAGGCACTCCCCCGGGGAAGGCCTCTGTGCCCTGCCGCCCAGGAGGCCTCTCGGCTTCTCATGGGCAGCAAGCCCCGTGAAGGGTCAGGACAGGAGCAGAGCTTCCTCGTCGTCTGCTCCCAGGTCTGGGCCCCAGAGGTGGGCTTTGAAGGCTGGCCGTCGTGTAAGGAGGGCTCTCTCTCTCTCTGGGGAGCTGCGTGTCAAAGTGCTTGTGAGTGTGTGACGTGACAGGAGCAAGTGTGGGCACTCTGCTGATTGTTGACTCGGGGCTGGATCTGTGGCGTCGTGGTCCTGTTCTCTGTGCGCGGGTTGGTCGGCTTGAGGACCTAAAGAGTAGGTGCCGGACGCCCGTGAGGGAGACAGGACGCAGTGGGGAAGGGCCGCCTCCCTGCTCTGCTGAGGAGGCAGGCGCTGCTGGAGGCCAGCGGTGCCCGGGCTGCGCTTACTGGGGGAGCGTTCGGGTTGTGGGGCGGGGAGGCATGTCCTTCTGCTGACCTCACCCCGGGTTGGGGGCGCTGTTCGGAAAGGTTGCTGTTCACACATGCGCGCGCGCACACACACAGAGCGTGTTCACAGACACACATGTAGAGCACTATTGACACACACACAGAACTTGTACACACACACGCACACACACACACACAGAGGCTGTTCACAGACATACACGTAGAGCACTGTTCACACACACGGTTGACACACACACACGGGCACACACAGACACACGCAGCCTGTTGACACACACATACTGTTGACACACATGCAAACGCATATACACCTGCACACAGATATGCACACACACTGTTGACACACACTCTTGCACATGCACACACACACACACACACACACACACCCCTCCCTTTCGCCCCACAGTATGACCCGCAGTTCGGGGATGCCTTCTGGAACAGCAGCAAGTACGGGATGGTGACCTACCTGCTCAGGATGATGACCAGCTGGGCCATCGTCTGCAGCGTGTGGTACCTGCCCCCGATGACGAGACAGGTGGGTACCCAGCCCGTGCCCGGGGCCCCCGTGCTCTGTGCCCTGCGCCCGGCTCGGGGGCTGGCACGCGTCCTCTCTTGCAGGCGGAGGAGGACGCAGTCCAGTTTGCCAACAGGGTGAAGTCTGCCATCGCCAGGCAGGGCGGCCTGGTGGACCTGCTGTGGTGAGTTGGGCTGGGCTCTGCATGCCGGGTCTGGGGATGGGATCTCTGAGGTGGGTGCTGCCGGCTTACTCCGTCCATGCAGATGCCCCCTCCCTGGGTGTGGGGGGCACACAGCTGGCCAGGGGTGGGGTGGGCACAGGCTGCTGCTCGGGCACCCAGCCCTGCCGTGCTCTTGTCAGGGACGGCGGCCTGAAGCGGGAGAAGGTGAAGGACACGTTCAAGGAGGAGCAGCAGAAGCTGTATAGCAAGATGATCGTCGGCAACCACGAGGACCGGAGCCGGTCCTGAGCCCCGCCGCCGCCTAGACCGGCTCCACACACGGACTCAAGCATCCGAGCCGCCCGGCCACCCCGGGATGAGCCGCCTCGTGTCCCTTTCCTCCGAGTCCATTGGAGGAATGCCATTAAAGTCCCTCCCCACCGAGCCTGAGGAGCCTGAGTGCTGGGCGGGAGCCCGCATCCCCGCAGGAGCCTGGGACACAGTCTGAGGCCCATGTGCGGGGGACCTCGCCGGGCAATGCTGCCCCAGGAGTGCCCAGCCTCAGGGCCAGACTACGGGAGAGACTGTGTCTGCAGGGCCGGAGGAGTGCTGTTCTCCCTGCTGAGGGGCCGGCGCAGCCGAGGCTGGTCCTTCCACTCGGCAGCTGCCACGCTTGTCTGCCGCCAGACCCGGGGGTGGGGACGCCTGCCTCCCTGGGTTGTTGTGAGGGAAGGGCGGCCAGCCCAGTGTGGTGGTCCAGGGCTGGGAGCGGGGTGGGCGAGGGAGAGCCAGAGCCGCGCGGGGTTTTAGGGTTCGTTCCTGTGAGTCAATAAAGTTGTCTTTGATGGTGACTGAATTGAGGGGTTTCTCCCTTCACCCTCTCTCCCCTGGCTGTGACCCTGAGCAGCGGGTTTCTCACCAGCGTTGCGATTCTCTGAGTTAACCAGCATGGGGGCTTGGCTTCCAGAATGGGGCTTGTGGTGTTGGGAAGAAGGTGAAGCCCCCCTGTCAGATGTCTGCGCATCTCTGGATGATTTGGAATCCCCGACACTGTTGAGATAGTGTTTCCCCCCACATGGGTGCCGCAGGGTTGAAAGTGTGTGACGTGGGTGGGTAGGAGACAATCTGGAAGTACAGGTAGGGGGACCCATGCGGAGATCCGGGGGCCAGGCCAGAGCCAGGGTGGGCAGGCATGTGATGCCCTGCGGGCTTCGTGCAGCCAGAAGGAAGCTGTTGGTCTCCCTTGCCCAGCTGTGGTCACTGGAAGGCAGGTCCAAAGCCAGGCTCCTTCCTGGTGTCCATGTCCAGGCCTGACTGGGTTCAGCGCTCAGGACAGAGCTGCCTCTCTCCCGACTCGTCCGTCTGTCCATGCATCCGTGCCCACCGCCCACCCCCGCCCGCACTGGCACTGCAGCTCCCGCACCTTTGGGGGTCTTGCAGCAGCTGTGGGAAGTGTCACCTGGCCGAGCCGTCCTCTGGACTCGATGTGGGGAGGTGGTGGCCGTGGAGCCTGGCTCAGGGGACCTCAGACTAGCAGCGGCATCTCCTGTGACCTCAGTCTGACTCTCAGCCTAGCTGCTCCCTTCCTCCCTGAACAATCTCCCGTCTCCTCCCACACATCCCCTGCCAACCAGCGAGGAATTCTCTTTCTGCTCTGTTCTTCTCAAACCAAAACACTGAACAGTAGAACATCCTCTTATGAACTGTTTTACAAAATGTGCAAGAATAGTGATTTTTTTAGACTTTTATAGGCAGTACCGTTTGGTGGTTTAAAAGCTCTCTGGAATGATCTTCGCAAAAATCAGGTTCCCTTTTGGAAAAGTTTTCTGCCATTTGGTGCGTGTGCTTCATGATTGTCATAGGTACTTGGGAACGTGCTGGTTTTTGTTTTCTCGTGTTTTTTTCAGCACATTAGTTTGTTGCTGATAACACAGCAGAGTATTATAAGAACCTGATCTAGGATGGCTGTTATGTAGAGAAGTACTTGAGACTAACGATTATTTTTACTTTTACCAACTGAGAAAGGATGGGAATTAACGTTCCTATAAAAAGAAATCTCTGAAACTTCTATATAGTGCTTGTTATAAGCGTACAGACTCATCAGACTGCTCCATCCTTTTAAACTGGGGACCCTGCTGCCCCCCAGGTAGTCATCAGTTAGTCGTAATTGATTTGGGGTAACTGAGTCAGTCAGTCATGTTGGAAGTCAGACTAAACCTCTCGACACTTGGGAATGACAAAAACACATAGAGCAACGTGATATACAAAATGCACCCACTTCTGGGACCCTGGCAGCCATGAGGCCTGTCTTGGAGTAAAACCGAGTGGTCTTATCAGTGGGATGAGCTCTGGCTAGCTCTAAATCCCACCTGTGGACCTGCTGCCGGTTTGCCAATCGGGCCTGCCTTCTCTCTGTCTGTTCTGACCCAGAACTAGGGACTTGGGCTGGATGACCTCTAAGGCCCTTCCCATGTCTGAAATGCAATTTTTAAATCCGTTTTTCAGATTTCAGTTCTGAGCTCTGAAGTCGTCTAGGTTTAGTCATAGGTGAGCTTGGATCCCTTTGGTTCATGCAGAACATGACTCTAGCAAAACTCAACCCCTTCGGAGAGTGTCACACGTGTCAAGGAGGGTCCCAGGGTTTCTGGTGGTCATGGGGCTGGGTGGATTTGATTGTGGGTCTTAGAAAGATTTTTTTCACCAAAATGTGAGCGACTCCTTCCTCAGCTGTTTGGAGAAGGAACTTTGTGAAAAGGCAGGCAAAATCCCATTGAGGGGAAGCCCCATATAGAAGTCTGTTTCCAGGACAGGGCTCAGTGAGCAGTTTGGGATAATGTCCAACTTGGGGACCTGATTCTTTACTGGGTCAGACCCCGCTCCGGGTTGTTGACCTGCAGCCTGATGTGAAGGGGTGGGGCGGGGAACTGCTCCGCAGAACCCTGAGTGCCCAGACCAGGCAGCGACGAGCCCATGGGCATCAGCTGGGCTCAGCCCTTCTCAGCAGCATCTCCCCAGGGCACTAACCCTGCTGTCCTGCGAAAGTCTTCTGGGTCCATACACCCTGTTTCCTTCCTGAGTTGACCAAAACCTCAGGATCTGTGAGACTGTGACTCCCCACAAGTCCTTGACGACCAGATCCACCTGGGGTGTGTCCCAGGCAGCCAGACCTGAGTTCTCGGGTTGCCCTCGCCCCAAGTGGCTGGACGCCCGGGCTGAGAGGGCAGCTGCCCACACACCGACTGTGGACGGGCTCAGAGACGACCATCTTGCCATCCATCTTGCCCCGCGCTCACCCCCTCTCCCCCCGAGTCAATACGTCTCTCTCCGATGGGAAAGTTAATAAATTTTGCTCTAGATTAAAAGTATTGATCATTTCATTTGTAAACGATAAATAAAAAGGGGGGACTTTTCATCGCACCAGAGGTAGCGTCTGGTCTGTGTTGCGAGTGGAATTGCGCCAACCGGCTGGGGGGAGGGCTCCTTGTATGCATCCCGGCTGGCCGGCGCATCGATTTCCTATTAGTCTCCCAGCACCACCCAGTACCACATCATTCCAGTACCTGCTATTAATGGTCTTTTGATAAATAATCACTTGTAAGTCAATAAATTTTTATTAAACAGTGTGGCTCTCTGATTTATTAAAATCCGACCGTGTTTGTCTGGGAGAAAAGGGATGCTGAATTGAAGTGGAGGTTTTCATACATCTTCCTGACGGGTGAGCAGTCACGGCCACCCTCCAGAGAAAAACAATTGCATTTTAACAGAAACAAAACAGCCGAGTTTGGAACTTGGGNTCCCCTGGAGAAGGGAATGGCTACCCACTCCAGTATTCTTGCCTGGAGAATCCTCCTGGAGAGAGGACCCTAGTGGGCTCCAGTCCATGGAGCTGCAAAGACGAGTGAGCGACTTTCATTTTCACTTTCACATACCTGCGAGTTGACGCAGCCCTGGCCTTAGAGTGGAAGTCAAGGAATTTTGACCTTGCGTATGAAGATCCACAGCATTTGAAGCCATGTATTAATAAAATAGGAGAAGGGAATGGCAACACACTCCAGTATTCTTCCCTGGAAAATCCTATGGGCTACAGTTCACGGAACTGCAAAGAGTCAGACATGACTTAGCCACTGAACAGTAACAACCACAACAACAATAGCTGGTTCACTTTGCTGTATGGCAGAAACTAACACAACATCGGAAAGTACAGATACTCTTAATAAGAGTAATAATAAATGTTGCTGTCCAATTGCCAAGTCATGCCCAACTTTTCATGACCCCAGGGACTGCAGTACTCCAGGTTTCATAAATAAATACATAATTTGTTATTTAAAATAAACAATTTGTTATTTAAATAATAAATAAAAGGAGGAAAAAGGAGAACGGGGCATTTCAGAAGCATAGGCCCCCAATCGGCATTTGGAGATACAAAACTCAGGTCAGTGCATCTCTTGCGTCTAAGTTTTTCTGTTTGGTTTTGTTCACACTGTGACTTCATTGCATTGCGCCCGCTTTCTCTCTGTTGCAGAGCATGGGCTCCAGAGCACACGAGCTCGGTAGTTGCAGCCCATGGGCCTCTCGAGTTGTGCAGGTTGACTTGCCCGTGGGATCTTAATTCCCCAGCCAGTGATGGAACCTGTGTCTCCTGCCTTGGAAGGTGGATTCTCAACCACTGCACACCAGGGCAGTCCCCTGACAGTTTTTTTACTGAGCTCCTAGCTTGGGCCACACAGGGTGCTCTGCAGAAGGAAGGGCTGTCTACGCCCACTTACATGGTCGTACCCACCCTCCATCTTCTCACACTCCCATCATGTTCCTACAAGCCAACTGGAGAGCTTGTTAAAAATGCAGATGTGGATTTGGGAGGGTTGAGATGGGACCTGAGAGCCTGCCTTCCTGACAAGGTCCCAGGTGAGGCCACTGCTGCTGGAGCGTGGACCATGTCCAGGGTATCCAGGCTTCAGAGCAGGATGGATCAGGCAGGGGCTGGAGCCCATGGGGTCCAGGCCCGGAGATGTGCTGGGAAAGGGGGGGATCACTCACTGGATGAGGTCTGCCCTGCCTACAGACAAGTTTCTATAAAAGGCACAATTCTGTCCCAGAGAAACATATGTGCAAGCTGAATTCAGCCCTTGGCATCTGGCTTGGCACCCTGTCCCAGAGTCCAGAACCACAGGCTTTTATTAATAGTAGGTAAATAGATCTGGTCACACACCAAGCCTTCCATAACCTCTATAGATAGCGACTGGCTGGCCGGTGCTTGCATACTTTCAGGAGTGGGTATCTGTGACTTTGAATCTGCCTATCCCGCTGTACAGAAGACCCATTTAGGATGGGCTCTGCCACTTTCTGAGCATTGCAGGTGGTGCTAGTGATAAAGAACCCCCCTGCCAATGCAGGAGAAGAGACATGGGTTTGATCCCTGGATCGGGAAGATCCCCTGCAGGAGGGCAGGGCAATCCACTCCAGTATTCTTGCCTGGAGAATCCCATGGACAGAGGAGCCAGGCGGACTACAGTCCATGGGCTGGCATAGAGCCGGACATGCCGACTGAAGCGATGCAGCACTACCACTTCCTGGCGGTCTGAATTTGAGAAGGAAGGAGAGGGTGTCAGCACACGGATATGGGCGTGCCCACTGCAATTTATGCCTTGTAGGGGATTTCAGTGCATCTTCAGCTGGGTCTTGCTGACACCCATATCAGTTTCACTTTACAGACTGGACTTCAGGAGGTTGCCTAACTTGGTCACAGTGACCGAGACTACTTGGTGATGTGGCAACACAAACTGGGGACTGTCGGGGTCCACATCCCTCTCGAAATAACACAGGAGATGCTGTTGGGTGTCTGTGCAGGTCAGGCATGCCTGTGCGTTCTGATCTTGAAGACCCTGCAAGCCGTGTGTAATTAGTCCCATCTTACAGATGAGTAGACTGAGGCTCAGAGGCCGTCACTCCTCCAAGGACACAGAGAGTGGTGGTACGAGCATTAGAGCCCAGCTCTAATGGGACACAGTTCCCTCTGCCACACTCACGAAAGACTCAGGCTGGCTGATGTCTGGGGCAGGAAGAGGGGTTGCCGGCAGTGTGATTTTAGTTCCCAGTCTTCTCATTGATTGTAACCATTGGGATGTGGCCACTCAGAACCTGCTAAGATGCTGCCATCCTTACCTTCACCCTCGACCTACTCGGGACAGGCAGGTCTGGGTTCTTTCTACACTGGAAGCCACCGACAGGAGGGCTGGATGGGGCAGAGTCTTGCCTGCTTGCAGGAGCCTAGCCTGGGCTGCTGGCAGGGCAGGACTCTGCAACTCCTGGGAGCCCAAGCTGAATCGCTTTCTCTTTGCTCATCCCTGAAAAGCTTGTCATGTGGTCAGATTGCAAGAAGCATGAATATTCTAAAAGTTGTGCTGTTTGTCTCTTTGACTTAGCATATACAGGAAGGCCCTTTATGACCAGGAATAAAAAGGGGAAGTGAGGGGGAGTCTATGGCTTATGATTTCTTTATGATGAGTGAAGCAAAACAGTCCTGAGTTCCCCCCAGCTACACACCACACACACGTGCACTCGCACGTGCACACGCATGTCTGCAGAGCACAAAACTTGTCCCATGTTACCCTCAGCCATCTGGGCCATTCATTCCTGGCCCTTCTCCTCCTTCAGACTCCGAGTCTGGTCCCTGGGCGCGACCTGAGCCATGCTTCTCCATCACTTGGCACCTGTGTTTGGGAGCAGGGGTGCGGTAGGGGGACACCAGAAAGGCTGGGCTCCTTGGTCCTGAGGTTCCAGTGACAAGGCCCCCAAGAATTTGAACACTGGAGGAGATTTTATTTAGTTTAGCAAATGTTTCCCCAGCGGAAAAAATTTTCCCTGGGTTTAATACTGACCCCAAACAGCATGGACTTCCCTGGTGGCTCAGAGGGCAAAGCGTCTGCCTGCATGCAGGAGACCCGGGTTCAATCCCTGGGTTGGGAAGATCTGGAGGAGGAAATGGCAACCCATTCCAGTATTCTTGCCTGGAAAATTCCATGGATGGAGGAGCCTGGTAGGCTACAGTCCATGGGGTCACAGAGTCAGACATGACTGAGCAACTTCACCAAACAGCGTGAATTAGACAGGCAAGAATTACAGCTGTAATAGAGTGTTAGGATGGTAATATACTTAGAAAGAGAGCAAGAGTCTGCTTTCTTATCCCTGACTGCTTCCTTCATACCTGCCTCATGACTTTGCGCCTGTTGAGAGGGCCTTCCCCGGTGACTAGCGGTAATGAATCTGCCTGCAACGCAGGAATTGCAGGAGATACAGTTTTGATCTGTGAGTTAGGAAGATCCCCTGGAGTAGGGCATGGCAACCTACTCCAGTTTTCTTGCCCGAAGAATCCCATAGACTGAGGAGCCTGGTGATTAACAGTCCATAGGGTTGTAAAGAGTCAGACATAACTGAATCAACTTAGCATGCACGCACGAACGCACGCACACATATGTGGCGAGTCTCCTTCAGGCGACTCCTCCTCCCAAACGCTCTGCAACGTGCTCAGGAAATCCTGGGCCCCTACCTGGCCTCCAGAGCTTTTTTCTCTGTGGCTGTGCCAGAGGGTCCTCACGTCCTCCCAGTGGCCCCGCCTGCTGCAGCTCAGCCCCCTGTGTTAGCTCGTGGCCAGGACCACACAAAGGCGGTGTTTGCTTATCTCCTTCCCACCTTACAAGGAGAGAGACTGAGCATGGCCTCATCGCGGAGTGAGGCTTACACCTCAAAAGCATCCGAATCTTCTCGTCACCTTCTCCCATCCTCTGGGTCTGCTAGGGTGATGATGGTGAAGGGTTGGCGCCTCCGTTTCTGAGAGGCCCCAGGGCTGGGGTCTCCCTCCCGCTCCAGGCTGACTCTACCAGCCCGATTCTCCCACCCTGGGGGCTCGAGGGATCAGAGGACTTGCTGGGACAGCAGAGGAGGGCAGGCTGCTGACAGCTCGGAGGTCTTGCTGCTGTTGGCACAGGTGGTTTCAGCTGGAAGGTGCTGAGAGCACTTCTCTCACCTCTTGCAAGAGGCGGTAAGAGGCATCAGCTCACGTGGCCCCGCCCACTTCCGGGACTTGGTCTAGGGACTTCAGGGTGTCTGTTTTCCCATCCCAGCTTTCTGGTGGGGTCATGGGAGATGGTCAGGGCCACGTGGGAGGAGTTGTTGGTGTTCAGTGAGGTCTGTGCTGCTCTTCTCTGCTCTGGGATCTTTTCCTTAAGGTACCTCATTCCCCACAGATAAGTTCCCCCAGGAGGAAATTCCTGGGGGAAGTTCCTGGGGGAACTCCTGGGAGGACTCTTGGGGGTCAGGGACCCCGCTAAACGCCCTTGTGTTTCTCTCCCACCATGTTGTCTGGCCTTTACTAGCTAGACTTCAGGTTGCCCAATGCCCTGCAGGTTCCCTGACTCTGGAAGCAGAGATGCTGTCATCGGGAGGGACACCCCCCCACCAGCACACCTGGGACCCCCACAGCCAGCACACCTGGGACCTCACAGCCAATTTCACGGAAACACATGAGCCTTGGGGAGGGTTCTGGGACTTTTATTTTTACTTTTCATATTTTAAAACCCAGGGAAGATGGGCCAACTCTTGGTCCCTTTTGCTGCTGCATGCCTCTAAGGCCACCCCCTCCCCCTCCCAAAGCCCCAGCCCCTCCCACCTGGTGGACAGCACCCCTCTTTGCAGCACCCATTCCAAGGCCCTGCAGCAGGGCATCCCAGGAAAGTGAGGGTCGTGGGTTCCATGCAAGCCCAGGATGCCGTGCAGGGGTACCCCACCGGAGGAGCAGGGGTTCTGAGGTCCCTTCCGGCCCCGAGTGTCCCCCAAGGAAGGATGCTTCTCTCTCTCCAGAGGTCCCGTCCTTGCTCTGGCCCCGAGGGCTGCCCAGTGGGAGGCTCTGGGACAGCATTGCTGCCAGGAGTCTCTCCTGTTTTCTCTGCTTCTGTCCACAACCTTCCTCTTTCTCAGCCAGGGGCTTCTAATCTCCTCCTGTCCTGGGTAGAAGCGGGGGTGCCCTCTGAGAGCAAGGTGGAGAAAGGATCGCAGGAGGACAGCTCCCTCCGGGAGTGTGATCTTTAAGTTGGGGTGTGAGGGTGTTCCTTCTTGGCTAGAACCCATTTTCCCGCCCCTGGTGAGGGTAGTGGTCCTCCAGCCTGGGTTCAGCATTTAGCTGTTGCCTCTAAGGTGGGATCCTTCTTGTGCCAGGGTCTGGAGAGAGGCCCTGGACTTGCCTGCTCTTCTAATCAGCCTAGAGGGAGACCCGTGACTGAGCCAGGGAGGGAAGGCGCCCCCCCTCCATCCCAGCTACCACGGTGGCGTGTCTGGGACCCCGCGGCCAGTGTGCTGGCTGCAGAGCTTGGTCGTTCTCATCCACCTGTACTCGAAGAGTCTGCAGAGCTGGCGAGGCCAGACCTGGGCCCACAGAGGCGCAAGAGGGCGGAGGGGCCAGGCTCGCGTCTTGCTCTTGGTTCCCTCCCCGCGCCCCCCACGTGGAGGAGGGCAGGGCAACGCACTCCGGATTCGTGCCTGGAGAACCCCCATGGACAGAGGGGCCTGGAGGGCTACAGTCCATGGTGTCGCCAAGAGTCGGACACGACTGAGCGACTGAGCAGCGCACACTAAGCACGCACCCCCCGGGAGGCTGGCCTTTCCTTCCCCTCCTTCTTCCTCGCTGTCTCCAGCTCCTCTCCCTCCTCCTCTCCCTCCTTCTCCTCCCCTCCCCGACCCTTCCGCCTCCTCCCCCCGGCCCCCCCGCGCAGCCCCCGTTAGCCCGCGCGGGGACCGCGGGGACCCCGGAGGCGGCGGGCGGGTGAAGTCAGACGCCGTGCGCGCCCAGGCCGAGCATCGAGAAGGCGGCGCGATGCTTGCGCAGCAGCAGCCGGATCTTCTCGTCGTCCGAGTCGGGGTCCAGGGGCTTGTTGTACTCGTCGTCCTCGGTCTCTGAGGCCGCGCGCTCCCCGCCCGCACCCGCGCTGCCCGGGGCCCGGGGCGTGGACGACGAGGGCTCCAGGGCGCTCTTCTTCCGCCACTTGGTCCTCCGGTTCTGGAACCACACCTGGGACGAGAGGGGCTCTGAGGCTGGCGCGTGCACGCCCCTCTCGGGCCGGCGGCTCCCCGCTCCGGCAAGCACTCTGCATCCTGGACTAGGCTCAGCAACGGACCAAGTATTTTGTTTTTGTTTTGGAGAAGGGCAATAAAATAACTGAGTGCAGCAGCTTTTTCGGCTTCCCTGTAACCCTTCCGTGTGGTATACATCTTCTCCTTTGCCATCTTGGTATTGGGGTGGAAGGGGCTGAAAGGCTTTTAACCTCCTAGACGTGCACTGAACTTAATAAATAATTTCTCCAACAATAAAACTAACATATGCTTACTGCTGAGGATAGAACCCTGCAGAAAGGACCCAAAGAAACAGAGCCATGTGGAGAGGGCGCTTCCTCTCCAGCCAAGTGAGTATTGGGCAGAGAAGGCTGCCGGGGGACCAGGTATGGGGGGGACAGAGGACGGGGGGTGAGGGTGGTTTGGGGGCTCTGGGGGCCCAGACCGGGTCCCCAGCTGCCCCTGTGCCTCCCACTCCACTCAAGCCCATCAACTTGTCACAGATCTAGGCAGTTCCAGCACAGCTCAGAGCTAGCAGGAGATGGTGCCCAGATCCAAGGCCCCTTGGCACAGTGAGCCTCAGAGTTGCCAGGGTTGCCCCAGGAGCCCGAGGAAGCAGAAGCCTGCATACTCACTTTCAAGTGAGAGGTGTGCAGTGGCAGAGGGTACCCCCGCTGAGCCTTGCCTCTGGCTGGGCAGTGAGGTTCATGGGCAGTTGTGGGGAGGAGTTATATTCACTTTCAAGTTCTTTAAATTTATTTTATATTGGTGGTGAACCAAGGCCAAGGCTGCCTAATAGAACAAGCCTGAAATGAGTGCTGATCTGGCCCAGAGGCTGCCATCAGCTCTTTGAAGTTTCCAGCCTTGACCATGCAGCGGGAAACCTTGGTTTGAACCCTGGGTTGGAAAGAGGTTATAATCCATGGGATTGCAAAGAGTCGGACTTAACTGAACCATTATCACGTTCACTTTTCACTTTCAAGTTGGGTAATAAGACCCTACCATTGCCACCCCCACCCAACACACACAAGGTTGCTGTGAGGTTTAAATGGGCAGTTACACATCCGGCTCTCAGAAGAGGGTGCCACGGACGACAGCCATCGGGGTCATGGTCACTGTTGCGGTCTCCAGAGTTCTCGGGCAGGCGGTGCCCACACAGCTGGACAGCCTCCCACTGAGCTGCAGTTGCCACGAGCGCGGGGCTGCCTCCCCACTGGGCAGTGGCACGCCGTCCCAGCGGGCTCCTCACTGCCACACAGACAGCCTCTTCACCCGCCTGGACTCACCTTGACCTGCGACTCGGTCATTCCCAGCGAGTACGCCAGCCGCGCCCTCTCGGGGCCAGCTAAGTACTTGGTCTGCTCGAAGGTCTTCTCCAGGGCGAAGATCTGGTGGCCCGTGAAGGTGGGCCGGGTGTGCTTTTTCTTGTGAATGCCGTCGCCCAGGGGGTCCGCGGCTGGTGGGAGGAAGGAAGTGTGCCCTTAGTGAGTTGAATGTGGGGGAGTCCCAGGCCTGCCCTGCCCTGCCTGCCCCACAGGGTGAGCGCCCCTACCTAGAAGCTGCTGAGGTTGCAGGGTCACTGGGGCACCTCTCACCTGAGCAGCCTGCCTCTGCCTTGTCTGGGTGGGCGGGGACCGCAAGGGCACCTGCCCCCAAGCTGTAGCTAACTGCGGCCAAAGGGTGCTTAGAACTGCATCTCCCCGGGGAACATCCTTGCTCCTCAGGGGTGCTGCCCCCCTAAGGGGCAGGAGAAGCCTCCTCTGGGTCTCCAGGATGTCCCTTCAGGTCACCGAGAAGCAGATTTGATGCCTCTACCAACGATCAGGACCCCAGGGGCCTAGGAATTTCCCCCACTTTCTTGCTCTTGAAATCCCGTTTTCCAGGTTTCCGGGAAAACCAGAGCCTTAAGTTCCAGTGACTGCCTGGTCCCCAGGCCTGGGAGCCATGAGGCTTCCACCCCACCGGAGGGTCTGGAGGCGAGGCCTCAAGAACTGAGTCTTGTGTCATACAGCAGCTTCCCACCAGCTCTCTGTTTAACGTGTGACAATATATATGCTTCAGTGATGCTGTCTCAGACAGGGAGGGAGTTCAGCCCGGTGCTCGGAGACTGCCTAGAGGGGTGGGATGGGTTGTGGAGGTGGGAGGGAGGCTTAAGGGGGGAGATATATATATATACTTAAAGCTGATTCACATTGTTGTACGGCAGAAACCAACACAACATTGTAAGGCAGTTATCCTCCAATAAAAATTAAAAAAAAATTTTAAATAATATTTTAAAAATAAAATTTTAAAAACTTTAAAAGTAATAAAATTTTAAAAATGCCCCAAAAAGCGTCGGAGGGAGGTGGAAGAAATGACCCTGCCCATCCAGGTCAGCCTCTCAGGAGCTTGGTGTGGGGAGGGGAGGGGAGGAGAGTGTGGATGAGCCCTGGGGAAGCAGAAGGCCCATATGCTGGGCCTCGTTCAGCATAGTCTGACCCCCACATCCCACATCCTCGGGTCACAGGTGAGGAAACCGAGGCAGAGACAGGAGAGAAGGCCTCTCGAGAGACTGTCCCCTTTGGTCCCCTCCCCTTGAGTGAATCCAGCCCCTGACTCTCAGATGCTTTGCTGTGTGTGTGTGTGCATTCTGGGTTGAAAGGCAGGGTGCAGAGAAGGGGCTGTGTGTGTGAAGGGGGACATGGAGGGGAGGGTAAAGCACGCCCAAACCAGGTGTAAGATAGGCCCCCTGTGGACCTTGCCGTGTGCCAGGCCGATGGGGGCCATGGGGACCCCAGAGCACACAGGTGGGAGGCAGGTGTGCTCCAGGCTTTCCTGGGCTGCCCCAAGCCCCCGCCGCAGTGGAGGCCCCCCAAAGGGGGACAGAAGTGGACGCCCCCTCTGCTTCTGCCTAATGCAGCTCCGACAGCCACCGTCACCCCCCTGTGCCTCCCAGGGGAGGCCCCCCTGCCTCTCCACGACCCGCCAGCTCCCCCAGGCCCTGACTGGCAGCCTGAGGCCCCGCCCCAACTCTCTGAAAGTCACAGTCTGGGGAAGGGTGGGTGAGGGCTCCCCCACAACAAGGAGGGCCAAGCGGGACGGGGCTCAGCGGCGCCTCCTGGAGGCTGGGCGGCCTGCCTGCTGCTGTTGACCTGAACCTCCACCTTGCCAGGAGGGAACCAGCCCTCTGGATCCGGGCAGGACCCAGGTGGGGTTGGGGTACATTCACGTCCCTGAGTGCTGCCGGGGCGTGAAGGGGACTCTGCAAAGGTGATGAGGGGGGAAATTCTCTTCATTGGGATGAAGTCGTGACACGGCTCTGGGTAGGAGAAGTAAGGTGAGCAGGACCTTACAAAGGATGGGGTGGGCCGTGTGGTCCTCTCTGGACCCCAGGGTCCCCAGGAGGGCGGCTGGTAAAAGGGGTGGGGGCAGGGGTCAAGATGCCCATCCAGGCAAAACCGGGGCGAGAGGGGGAGGGGAGAACCCCACGCCGCCCCCCGTGGAGGGGCAGACCCAGGGTCTGCTCCAGGCAGTCCAACGGCTGCCAGGGGAACCCCCCCAACTGCGCCCCCACGAGCATCCGCTCCCCTCCCCCTCCCGGTACTCACTGCTGCCGCACTGCCGCCCGCCTCGCCAGTCCTGGCCCGCGTCTGCCCAGCAGTTCCGGGTCCGAGTGGGGTACTCGCTCCCCGCCTTGGAGAAGCTCCCCACCTGGGGGCCATAGTAGACCCCCTGGGAGCCGAGGCCACCGAAGCCGGCCACGTGGGGGTAGCCGGGAAGGAGGCTGCTGTTGGGCGCGGCCACGGGCCTGCTCAGGATGTCCGTGATGCCGTGGGGGGTCCCGGCCGGCAGCTGAGGACCCAAGCCCGGGGAGCTGAGCTTGTAGAAGGAGTTCTGCATGGAGTACTGGCACACAGGTGCCTTCATCTCCGAGAACTGGGCCAGCGGTGTGTTGTTTAGCAGGAAGGGGCCCTGCAGGTTGGACTCCATGTCCCCCCGCCCCAAACAGGCCAAGAGGAGGCCGGAACCTCAAATCCAGGCCCCTAGAGCCCTTGAGGTACAGTCCAGAACCCCATGGCAGCTCCCGAGGGTCAAATCGGCTCAAGCCCCAGGCCGGCCTCCCTGCCAGGTGTCCAGCCCAGTCCTTGCCCAGGTCCACGACTGCACCAGACACGGGAAGTCAGGTATCTCCAGGCAGGTGCCAGCCCCCAGCCCTTCCCCAGCGCCCCTGCCTTCTCCCCCTGCCTGGGGAGAGGCGGCTCCCCACGCTTCAGCTGAGGCCCCTTCTCTGCCTCAGAGTCCAGGGACCTCCATGAGAAGTTTCCAGTTCAGAGAAGCACCATTTCCCTGATAAAGATGGGGCCCATTAGAATACAGACCCGGGACTGGCTGAGCGGCCGGAGTCGCCTCGCCATTGGTGGAAACCCACTCGGGCCTCACATTGGCTTTTCCTAGACAAATTGCACTTTGAAAGATTGACTGTAAAATCAGCCAGTGTGTGTGNTTCTCCAACAATAAAACTAACATATGCTTACTGCTGAGGATAGAACCCTGCAGAAAGGACCCAAAGAAACAGAGCCATGTGGAGAGGGCGCTTCCTCTCCAGCCAAGTGAGTATTGGGCAGAGAAGGCTGCCGGGGGACCAGGTATGGGGGGGACGGAGGACGGGGGGTGAGGGTGGTTTGGGGGCTCTGGGGGCCCAGACCGGGTCCCCAGCTGCCCCTGTGCCTCCCACTCCACTCAAGCCCATCAACTTGTCACAGATCTAGGCAGTTCCAGCACAGCTCAGAGCTAGCAGGAGATGGTGCCCAGATCCAAGGCCCCTTGGCACAGTGAGCCTCAGAGTCGCCAGGGTTGCCCCAGGAGCCCGAGGAAGCAGAAGCCTGCATACTCACTTTCAAGTGAGAGGTGTGCAGTGGCAGAGGGTACCCCCGCTGAGCCTTGCCTCTGGCTGGGCAGTGAGGTTCATGGGCAGTTGTGGGGAGGAGTTATATTCACTTTCAAGTTCTTTAAATTTATTTTATATTGGTGGTGAACCAAGGCCAAGGCTGCCTAATAGAACAAGCCTGAAATGAGTGCTGATCTGGCCCAGAGGCTGCCATCAGCTCTTTGAAGTTTCCAGCCTTGACCATGCAGCGGGAAACCTTGGTTTGAACCCTGGGTTGGAAAGAGGTTATAATCCATGGGATTGCAAAGAGTCGGACTTAACTGAACCATTATCACGTTCACTTTTCACTTTCAAGTTGGGTAATAAGACCCTACCATTGCCACCCCCACCCAACACACACAAGGTTGCTGTGAGGTTTAAATGGGCAGTTACACATCCGGCTCTCAGAAGAGGGTGCCACGGACGACAGCCATCGGGGTCATGGTCACTGTTGCGGTCTCCAGAGTTCTCGGGCAGGCGGTGCCCACACAACTGGACAGCCTCCCACTGAGCTGCAGTTGCCACGAGCGCGGGGCTGCCTCCCCACTGGGCAGTGGCACGCCGTCCCAGCGGGCTCCTCACTGCCACACAGACAGCCTCTTCACCCGCCTGGACTCACCTTGACCTGCGACTCGGTCATTCCCAGCGAGTACGCCAGCCGCGCCCTCTCGGGGCCAGCTAAGTACTTGGTCTGCTCGAAGGTCTTCTCCAGGGCGAAGATCTGGTGGCCCGTGAAGGTGGGCCGGGTGTGCTTTTTCTTGTGAATGCCGTCGCCCAGGGGGTCCGCGGCTGGTGGGAGGAAGGAAGTGTGCCCTTAGTGAGTTGAATGTGGGGGAGTCCCAGGCCTGCCCTGCCCTGCCTGCCCCACAGGGTGAGCGCCCCTACCTAGAAGCTGCTGAGGTTGCAGGGTCACTGGGGCACCTCTCACCTGAGCAGCCTGCCTCTGCCTTGTCTGGGTGGGCGGGGACCGCAAGGGCACCTGCCCCCAAGCTGTAGCTAACTGCGGCCAAAGGGTGCTTAGAACTGCATCTCCCCGGGGAACATCCTTGCTCCTCAGGGGTGCTGCCCCCCTAAGGGGCAGGAGAAGCCTCCTCTGGGTCTCCAGGATGTCCCTTCAGGTCACCGAGAAGCAGATTTGATGCCTCTACCAACGATCAGGACCCCAGGGGCCTAGGAATTTCCCCCACTTTCTTGCTCTTGAAATCCCGTTTTCCAGGTTTCCGGGAAAACCAGAGCCTTAAGTTCCAGTGACTGCCTGGTCCCCAGGCCTGGGAGCCATGAGGCTTCCACCCCACCGGAGGGTCTGGAGGCGAGGCCTCAAGAACTGAGTCTTGTGTCATACAGCAGCTTCCCACCAGCTCTCTGTTTAACGTGTGACAATATATATGCTTCAGTGATGCTGTCTCAGACAGGGAGGGAGTTCAGCCCGGTGCTCGGAGACTGCCTAGAGGGGTGGGATGGGTTGTGGAGGTGGGAGGGAGGCTTAAGGGGGGAGATATATATATATACTTAAAGCTGATTCACATTGTTGTACGGCAGAAACCAACACAACATTGTAAGGCAGTTATCCTCCAATAAAAATTAAAAAAAAATTTTAAATAATATTTTAAAAATAAAATTTTAAAAACTTTAAAAGTAATAAAGTTTAAAAATGCCCCAAAAAGCGTCGGAGGGAGGTGGAAGAAATGACCCTGCCCATCCAGGTCAGCCTCTCAGGAGCTTGGTGTGGGGAGGGGAGGGGAGGAGAGTGTGGATGAGCCCTGGGGAAGCAGAAGGCCCATATGCTGGGCCTCGTTCAGCATAGTCTGACCCCCACATCCCACATCCTCGGGTCACAGGTGAGGAAACCGAGGCAGAGACAGGAGAGAAGGCCTCTTGAGAGACTGTCCCCTTTGGTCCCCTCCCCTTGAGTGAATCCAGCCCCTGACTCTCAGATGCTTTGCTGTGTGTGTGTGTGCATTCTGGGTTGAAAGGCAGGGTGCAGAGAAGGGGCTGTGTGTGCGAAGGGGGACATGGAGGGGAGGGTAAAGCACGCCCAAACCAGGTGTAAGATAGGCCCCCTGTGGACCTTGCCGTGTGCCAGGCCGATGGGGGCCATGGGGACCCCAGAGCACACAGGTGGGAGGCAGGTGTGCTCCAGGCTTTCCTGGGCTGCCCCAAGCCCCCGCCGCAGTGGAGGCCCCCCAAAGGGGGACAGAAGTGGACGCCCCCTCTGCTTCTGCCTAATGCAGCTCCGACAGCCACCGTCACCCCCCTGTGCCTCCCAGGGGAGGCCCCCCTGCCTCTCCACGACCCGCCAGCTCCCCCAGGCCCTGACTGGCAGCCTGAGGCCCCGCCCCAACTCTCTGAAAGTCACAGTCTGGGGAAGGGTGGGTGAGGGCTCCCCCACAACAAGGAGGGCCAAGCGGGACGGGGCTCAGCGGCGCCTCCTGGAGGCTGGGCGGCCTGCCTGCTGCTGTTGACCTGAACCTCCACCTTGCCAGGAGGGAACCAGCCCTCTGGATCCGGGCAGGACCCAGGTGGGGTTGGGGTACATTCACGTCCCTGAGTGCTGCCGGGGCGTGAAGGGGACTCTGCAAAGGTGATGAGGGGGGAAATTCTCTTCATTGGGATGAAGTCGTGACACGGCTCTGGGTAGGAGAAGTAAGGTGAGCAGGACCTTACAAAGGATGGGGTGGGCCGTGTGGTCCTCTCTGGACCCCAGGGTCCCCAGGAGGGCGGCTGGTAAAAGGGGTGGGGGCAGGGGTCAAGATGCCCATCCAGGCAAAACCGGGGCGAGAGGGGGAGGGGAGAACCCCACGCCGCCCCCCGTGGAGGGGCAGACCCAGGGTCTGCTCCAGGCAGTCCAACGGCTGCCAGGGGAACCCCCCCAACTGCGCCCCCACGAGCATCCGCTCCCCTCCCCCTCCCGGTACTCACTGCTGCCGCACTGCCGCCCGCCTCGCCAGTCCTGGCCCGCGTCTGCCCAGCAGTTCCGGGTCCGAGTGGGGTACTCGCTCCCCGCCTTGGAGAAGCTCCCCACCTGGGGGCCATAGTAGACCCCCTGGGAGCCGAGGCCACCGAAGCCGGCCACGTGGGGGTAGCCGGGAAGGAGGCTGCTGTTGGGCGCGGCCACGGGCCTGCTCAGGATGTCCGTGATGCCGTGGGGGGTCCCGGCCGGCAGCTGAGGACCCAAGCCCGGGGAGCTGAGCTTGTAGAAGGAGTTCTGCATGGAGTACTGGCACACAGGTGCCTTCATCTCCGAGAACTGGGCCAGCGGTGTGTTGTTTAGCAGGAAGGGGCCCTGCAGGTTGGACTCCATGTCCCCCCGCCCCAAACAGGCCAAGGGGAGGCCGGAACCTCAAATCCAGGCCCCTAGAGCCCTTGAGGTACAGTCCAGAACCCCATGGCAGCTCCCGAGGGTCAAATCGGCTCAAGCCCCAGGCCGGCCTCCCTGCCAGGTGTCCAGCCCAGTCCTTGCCCAGGTCCACGACTGCGCCAGACACGGGAAGTCAGGTATCTCCAGGCAGGTGCCAGCCCCCAGCCCTTCCCCAGCGCCCCTGCCTTCTCCCCCTGCCTGGGGAGAGGCGGCTCCCCACGCTTCAGCTGAGGCCCCTTCTCTGCCTCAGAGTCCAGGGACCTCCATGAGAAGTTTCCAGTTCAGAGAAGCACCATTTCCCTGATAAAGATGGGGCCCATTAGAATACAGACCCGGGACTGGCTGAGCGGCCGGAGTCGCCTCGCCATTGGTGGAAACCCACTCGGGCCTCACATTGGCTTTTCCTAGACAAATTGCACTTTGAAAGATTGACTGTAAAATCAGCCAGTGTGTGTGTGTGTGTGTGTGTGTGACAGAGAGAGAGACAGAAAGAGAAACAGTGAGCGCTCAGGAACCTCTGTTCATTCTGAGAAGGTCTACCTGCTCCTGGTTCACGTGAGCGTCTAAGAAAAAGTGGGTGCCTGGGGGAATGTCTCTGGGGCAGCTGGAGGGCACAGCTTCTCCCCTGTGGTCTCGGGAGATGCTACCCTGAGGTGCCCAGGCCCCTTTCTGAGCCGATGCCCAGGCTTCTTGGGGGAGTGTGCAGAGTGGACACGGAGGCTTGCTGCTCCTTCTCCGTGCTGGGATGGGTAAGTGGGGAGGCTGGGCTTTGGGGCCTGAGAGCCTGCAGATGGGAACCTGCCAGGCAGGCTGGGCCAGGGTGGGAGTGGGACCCCTCTGAGGGTGCTGGCTGGGTGCTCCCTAGGCTCTGGCTCCGCCTCTGGCTCTCCCTGATCCCCTCTGTCCTCCCTTCCGCCTCCAAGGACTCATTTGTGCTTCTGCCATGTTCTGCCTGGCTTGGCACCTGGGTTGGATGGGTTGATGACTTGAGATGGCCATTGATTCAGCAGTGGGTGCCTGTGCCAGCTTTTGGTTGGTGCTCAGTAAATATTTGATGGGTGAGACAAGATTGAGTCATAGGGCACCCATATGCCTTTTTTTTTCTAATAAATTTTTACAACATACAAGGCTCCACCAGGGTCTCTCTCTCGTTTTACAAATAGGGAAAACACAGTAAGTACTTGGATCATTTCTGCATGGAACAGCATCGTTTCCTGCAGTTTATTTTTATTACTTTCTTTTTTTTAAATAATTAAATTTATTTTTAATCGATGGATAATTGCTCTACAATATTGGGCTGCAGTGTTAGCCACTTAGTCGTGTCCAGCTCTTTGCAACCCCATAGACTGTAGCCAACCAGGCTCCTCTGTCCATGGAGTTCTCCAGGCAAGAATACTGGAGTGGCTTGCCATTTCCTTCTCCAGGGACAATTTTGTGCTGGTTTTTGCCAAACGCCAACATCAGTCAATCATACGTCCCCTCCCTCTTGAACCTCCCTTCCACTCCCTCCCTGTCCGCAGTTTCTTTTTAAATGCCCATCAGCATGTCGCTGGTTTGGACATGCAACATGACAGGGAACACAGTGGCTGCCAGACAGATGGACTTGTGTCCCTTCTCTGCCTGGCGGTCCCAGAGCCCTTTCCTTCCGGGCCGTGGTTGCCCTTTGCCAGGCAGAGACAAGCCTGCTCCTGGGTTTTCAGCAGGAGGCCCAGGGCCCAGGTTGCAAGAATGGCTCCCCTTTCACAGAGAGCCGGCTCTGCCCACACTTCTGTTATCTGCTCGGGCTGGAACTGGCTGTGACCCTGTCATGCCAGTGACGCAGGTTAAACACAAGAAAGACCTCACTCCGGAAGTTTGGATTAAACACAAGAGAAAAGGTTTTTTTAATCCGTCTGAGTTGGCTGGGCTACAAAGCTATCTATCACCACCCTTTGGGAAGCCATATTCCAGTTCCCCATGTGGCCGCCAGGACCCACCCTGGCAGTTGTGATTCTGAACCTGTGTCTTAAAATCCCTCTGGGTGATGGTGGTGCACAGCTCAGCTGGCCGCTTGGCCTGGATACTGAGAGAGACGCTTCAGAATCAGACTGAGGCTAGGGGTGTCCTAAGACCCTATAACTGTGACTTGGCTATATACCCTGCCTCCCACCCCCGCCAATGATGCGAACTTAGGAGGAGAAGCCAGAGTAAATAATTTCTTATTTCACGCCAAGGTTGACAAAGGCATTAGCGTTCAGTGGTCCCAGGATGACAGACTGAAGAGACTTTACTACTTGCTCGATCCTTTCCCCCGTTTGATGAGTGAGAAAACTGAGGCCAGCATGGTGGCTAGCCTTGCAAGAAGTGTTAGGAACTAGTTAGGATCAGAGCCATTTTGTTGGAAGTTCTTGAACTTTGGCACTGAGTGCAGGGCTCAGACACCTCCACAGGGAGCGCTGGGGGTCCCCTTTGAGTGCATGCCTGCTGTGGGCTTACCCACCTGCCTTGCCATTCGTGGTCCCCTCTGCTCCTCTCCAAACATCTTGGACTTGCCCCCATCGCATGGTCCTTATGGGGTGGGACAGCAATCTGCTCTACCAGCTGGGGCTGGTGAGTGGCCTCTCCCAGAATGGGTGGTCCTGATTAAGGGGCTGCCCATGTTCCCAGAAGGTGGGCAGCTGGGGTGCAAGCCTCCCTGCAGACTGATCACCCCCAGACTCCAGACTCCTCCAGCCCCGCTCCCCCCACCCCCAACTCCCTAAAGATGAGCCAGAAGGAGAGAGGGCGCCTGTACCATGAATCGATTTCTTTATTAATTTTGACATTTGTTCAGCTGGTGTAGGGACAATGGTCTATACATCAGAGAGGGGTGGGTAGGGGGGAGATTCCCTCCAGAGAACAGAGCCGTGTGGGAGAGTCAAGAAAAGAATCATTTTCATAACAATTTAAAAAAATCAAGGTAATTCCAAAACTTCTAAAAAGCGTCTAAGGTGCAGACTGCAGCATTCTCTAGGCATCGTGTGGCGACCCCAAACCCCTCCCCTACAAGCTCCTACTAGCAGCGGACGCGGCATGCCTCCGAGGGCCGGGGCCGGCGGGCCAAGCAGCCAAGCCAGACAGAGCAGGGGCCAAAGCGCAGCCGGGGCGAGGCCGGGGCTCTACGGGGGGCTACCGGATCGAGGCGCTGGGGCGAGGCAGGGCCGATGGCGGCGGGAGGCGGCCCTGCACCTGTCTTCCTCGGCCTTCAGCGAGTCCAGCCGGCCGGGGGCGCTGGAGGGATGGAGGGCGCCCGGGCCAGGCTAAGTGTCAGGCTGGCGGCGGTGAGGATGCTCTGCGCGCCGCCCCGCGCGCTTGGAGGACTCCCTCTCCCCGCGCGCCCCTTGGAGGCCGGGCCGACCCCGATCCCGCCTGGACCCACGGGAACACGTGTGCTCTGGGACCGGCCGGGGCCGGGGGGCGCTGGGGGGTGGGGAGCACGCTCTGCCGTCGAGGGAGCTTCTGTGCTACTTGGAAGGTTCGGATGTGTTCGGAGAACACCTCGGCAGAGCGGCGGGGAAGACGGGGGCTGGACATCCACACACAGTGTGGCCCTTGGGCGGGCGAGAAGAGCCTGCAGTCTCTCTCCGGGCCTGGAGGGCGCCGCGGGGCGGGCGCGTTGTGCTGATTCGGGCCTCCCTCTGCCGAGGGTCGGGGTCGGGGGCTCTGGTGTAACTTTAAGGCTCTTCCCTGATGGCACCGAGGCGAGGAATTTCTCTCCTTCCTGCCCTGACGGCGGGGGGCGCCCTGGGCCGGGAGGGTCTCCTTCCTGGCTGGGGCCTCCAGGTAGCAGCTGTCTGTCCCCCTGCGCTCCTGCCTGAGCGCCCTGCGCTGCCTCTCCAGGAGGCGGGGGGCGGGGGCACCTTGACTGCCCAGCCCAGCCCACCCCCACCCCCCGCCCCGTCCAGCCGGCTACCTGGACTTAACAGCACCAAGTTCGCTCCGGGAGACCTCGGGTGGCGGCTGACCTAAGAGCTGGGCAGGTTCGTACTCGCTAGCCCTATGCCCTTCCTTCCTCTTTCACTGAAAGACAGGCTGTGGAGTTCCTTCTCCTGCAGCCTGGAGAAGTCCTCAGGAGCTGAGCTGTTTGTGAGTGCTCTGTACATACTGCTAAAGTGTTTCTATTGGTTTGCATAGTATTTATTGTTTTTCATATACACAAGGCTTGATTACTGTACAGTTTACACTTTGAACACAGACTAGGATATAAGTGCTTGAAGGTATAGAAAACCTCTTCTCTATTGAACATGCTGGTGCAATCCTGGGACAGCCATCGGCCCTCCCCCAGCTGAGAGCAAAGACCCTTCCGGATGGGGTGCTGGCTCCCTTGGAGCCCTGAAGCTAAGCCTGGGGGGTCCTCGCCTCAGATTCTTAAGTCCCTGACACAAGGAACCCCCAAATGCATTCTGAAGGTAATGATTTTCCATTGGAAGATGATTAATACTGGCAGAAAGAGAGAGAGAGAAAGAGACAACATAAAAAAAATTCCAGTTTATCCACAGGAGAGTCTATACAGCCTCGGACATCACAGTAAAATCTGTGTGTGTATACTGAGCAGAGGGGAGAGGTGTGCATATGCGGGCGTGTTTGTGTGTCCTGATGCCGTGTTGCGCATTCTGGAAGGTTCTGGAAGGTTCGGTCCACCGGCAAGGATGGTCACACATGGAGCATGGAGGTGTGTGGGTGCGGAAGGCTGGTGGATGAGGGCAAGGGATTAATGTTGTGGAACTGATTTCATGTCTAGTTTTCTTTTTTTTTTTTTTCCCTTTTCAGGAAGCTCATTTTTTTCCCTTTCCAGGAAGCTCACATGGATTTCCTACAGAATGAGGTTGAGGGAAAAAAAAAAAAAGTACCCTGTAACAAGTTGAAATTGAAATGATTTTTAAAATATCTCATCCCAGCCACAAAAGAGCCCTTGTTTTGCTGTTGCCTTCGGCGCTCTCCTGCACGTGTTTTGCGTCCCTCTCTCTCTCTGCACACCCCCTCTTGCTGCTTCCGTCCACATTCCCCACAGAGATCCACCGTCGCTAGAGGCAGGATTGAAGACTGTAGGTCATGCGTCTACAGTCGTTCATGCGAATAGGTGACTAAAGGAAGTCCCTTACAGAGGTCATGCCGTCAGCCTCCAGGGACACGTGCGCGGGGCCTCCGGGCCAGCTCTCCTCCTGGGTGTGTGGCAGAGTGTGTGAAGTTCAAGGGTTGGGTGTCGAGGTGTGATCCTGGGGGAAACACAGAGAGAAGGAGTCACTTAGAAGAGGTGCAACCCCCAGCAAAAAAAAAAAAATAAACCCGCCATCCTGAGCTTTTGCGCTGGTGGCCCCTGGGCAGGAGTGAATCAGGAAAAGCGGCCTCCCCAAGCAAGGCAGGAGCTGCAAGGTGCTGAGCCCGGTGGGGCCCTTCCTGAAACCCCGGCTGGCCCGCTCCCAGACCCAGAGGCTGCCACTGGCTCCATGCCCTCAGATCAGTTCCCTGGACGGCACAGTCACCTGGGGAGAGGCCCCCGTGTACCCAGCCCCCAGGAGAGGGGCCGGGCTAGGCAGCACAGCTCCAGCTCAAACAGGCACGGGTGTCTCCTGTGTGTCAGCCTGCACGGAGTGGGCGTGGCCTTGGGAGCGTGTGGCCTCAAGGGACCTCAGTGCCGCTTCAGTTCTGTCCATGACTCTTACTGTCAGCGGCCTCTGGCTCCTCTCTCCGTGTCTTGTGGATGGACAGCCTCGACTGGGGCCAAGAGGTCTTTGAAAACCAGAGGCTTTCTCCCCAGGAGACAAGGTGTGTCAGGCTGGAAGGTGGCAGCTGTGCCAGCCAAGTGAAGTTGAACTCTGCAGCCTACAAGTCACAGCCACATGGCATGCCTGCCACCCCATGGGGCTGCATCTTCCAGCCTGGGCGGCTTAAAACTGGGGGGGGGCATAAAACTCCAAGTTTGCAAGATCGGCCACCTGGGGTTCTATTTGCAGGAATTTAACAAGAAGAGGAGCTGACAGTCTCCTAAGCGGGGCCAGAAGTGATACAGAAAGGCAGAAACTCATCTGAGGCACAGCTGTCTCCAAGCAGGGAGCTCGTCATGGGTCCTACCGGAGCCAGGGTTGGGGAGGAGGCTGGAGGTGACCAAGAGGAACTCAGCCCCGAGTGGCTCCCCAGGGATGGAGAGCGGGCTTAAGCTTCTCACCAGACCGAAAAGCCAGGCCTGCTGCCGCTCTGGCATGAGCAAGCTGTCACCCTGGAAGGGACCCCTCCACCACGGTCCATGTCCCTGTTAGCGAAGCCACCTCCTCGGAGTCCGAACCCCTGTGCCCGCTGCTGCCTGCCTTTGATCTTGGCTCCTCCATCAAGGATGCCATCCACTTTCCTCTCAGGTGAAGTTTGGCCCCTTGGCCTCCAGCCCTTTCCTCCAGGAAGCCCTCCTGAAAACTCCAGCTCCCCTTCTCTCTCCCCTCTTGTGTCACTGCCTGGCATGTAACGAACAGTCTGGTTGAGAGCATGAACTCTGAAGCCAGGCTGCCTGGACTCATCTCCCATCTCTGCCGGTTTCCTGCTGCGTGGTCTCGGGCAATTTACTTATACTGTCGGGGACTCAGTTTCCCTTGCTATAAAGCGAGGCCATGAGGAGGACGCAGCTCGTTTGACTCTGTGATGCTGGACAGCTAACCATTTAGGAAGCGCTCGGGACACTGAGCGGTACTGGATGCCGCCACAGTCAGGATCCGGAAACGCTCCGTCCTATCTGTCCTGTCTCTCATCTGCTTACCTCCCTGGCTGGAGTATCAACACTCTGAAGGCAGTAGCCAGCCTTTACTCTTCCTGTGGGGGGGCTTCCCAGGTGGTGCCAGTGGTAAAGAACCCACCTCCCAATGCAGGAGATGTAAGAGACTCGGGTTTGATCACTGGGTCAGGGAGATCCTCTGGAGGAGGGCATGGCAACCCACTCCAGTGTTTGTGCCTGGAGAATCCCACGGACAGAGGAGCCTGGCGGGCTACAGTCCATGGGGTCGCAAAGAGTCAGACANGATGTAAGAGACTCGGGTTTGATCACTGGGTCAGGGAGATCCTCTGGAGGAGGGCATGGCAACCCACTCCAGTGTTTGTGCCTGGAGAATCCCACGGACAGAGGAGCCTGGCGGGCTACAGTCCATGGGGTCGCAAAGAGTCAGACATGACTGAAGCGACTGAGCGGGCACATACATACCCTTCCCGTGGGCACCAGAGAGCCTACCCTAGCGCTGTGCACACCTCACATAAGAGCCCTTACAAAATCCTGAGCCTGGCGAAGATAAGCTAGCATCTTCCTCCTGCTCTTTGGCCCTGACACAGAGCAGAGAAGGTTCAAGGCAGAGAAGGATGATTCTGGGGTAACTGCTCTTCCTGTCTCTGGGTGAGCTCAGCTCCAAGAGGCACTGGGACCAGCCAGCAGCCGCAGGGGTGGCCAGGGAGTGCGGACCTACGGTCGTCACTGCCCTGGGTGCCCCTCCAGAAAGGTCTCACCCCCCAAAACGCTAAGACAACTGCCATCTGCAGCTCCAAGTGGCTGGGCAGGTCAGGCTCTTTCCCTCATGTCATTTCTCTGTGTGTGCCATTGGCCCCCACCCCTCCCAGCGTCTGGGGGTATCTCCTCTATCCTGCAGCCCCAGGCTCCATACCTGCGGAGGCTGGGGGTGAGAGTGGACTGTCACTTAAAAGAGGAAAGTAAGCAAAATATGACCTCAGCCCCCCTTGCCTCCTCCTACAGAGACTGTGCTGTGCTAAGATGCTTTAGTCGTGTTGACTCTTTGCGACGCCATGGACTGTAGCCCACCAGGCTCCTCTGTCCGTGGGATTCTCCAGACAAGAATACCGGAGTGGGTGGCCATTCCTTTCTCCAGGGGATCTTCCCGACCCAGTGATCGAACTCGAGTCTCTTAGGTCTCCTGCACCGGCAGGTGGGTTCTTTATAGGTTAACTTTCAGCTATTAAAATACTCTGGGCTTCCCTGGTGGCTCAGACAGTAAAGAATCTGCCTGCAATACAGGAGCCCCGGGTTCCATCCCGGGGTCAAGAAGATCCCCTAGAGAAGGAAATGGCAACCCACTCTAGTATTCTTGCCTGGGAAATCCCATGGACAGAGGGGCGTGATGCGGAGTTGCAAAGAGTCAGACACAACTGAAGCGGCTAACAGTTATTTACTATTAAAATACTTTCTTTGGTCAGAGCTAACACAAGGCCTTGCAACCACAGTGTCTCAATGAAAAGTGTCTCCTGAAAAAGGAAACAAAAAAAGCAACAGCTATCCCATTCATGGCACTGCCTAGCACCCAGCTGGGCAACTCTAACCTAGAGGGCATAGGCTGCCTGCTCCCTGCTGTGCCCTGGCAGTGTTGACACTCTGATTCTTGGACCTAGAGCAAAACCCACCAGCTGCTATTGCCTGCTGCACACTGACCAGGCTTGACTCCACCGCAATTATCTTGATGCTTCAGTGCAACTAGGAAGCTCCCTCCCCCACCTGCCAGAACTCATGCAAAATCCTTCTGCAGGGCAGGCGGGGCAGACTTGGAGTGGGCACCAGGGGTCGGGGTCTTCTCCCCTCTGGGCTGTTCCCCCGCTTTGAACCAACTGTCGCTGTCTCATCTCAGCTCACCTTTCAGGCGTCAAGTCTACAGCTGTGCCACAGCATCTTTAGGCAATTTGGGAAGAAAAACCAGAATGGGTCCTACTAACCTACTCTTCAGGACTGCGGTCCAGTAGTGCTGGGCAGGGCCGGGAGTCTGCACTGCACCAGGTGCCCACATGAGGGTGATACAGGGATGTGGGCGGCACTTTGAGAATCAGTGGACTGGGACTGGACAATTTAGAAAACACTTTCACGAACGTAAACCCACAGGATGCCATAACCACCCCACGGGGGGAAGATGCTGGGGCACCTGAGGCTTGGAGAGGTCAGCTGACCCGCCTGGGTCACGCTGCACATAAGACCTGCAGTTGGCTGAGTACCAGGATACACCGTGTATTCTCCTTACTCCTCACAGTTGCCTTCACGGTTACCATGGTTATTTCTAAGCCTAGAAGGAAATGGCAACCCACTCCAGTATTCTTGCCTGGGAAATCCCATGGACAGAGAAGCCTGCTGGGCTATATAGTCCACGGGGTTGCAGAGAGTCGGACACAACTTCGTGACTAAACAACAACAGCACCGGAGTGACGCGCATGCAGAGGGAGTAATCTCATCCCCCCTGTAGGAGACGGAAGCTTGCGGAGCAGGAGGAGCCAGGCCTGGACCCGGGACCCCTGCTCAGCTTCCACTCTCTCTCAAACAGTTAGTTCTCATTGTCTGCAGGGGCCATGTTCTCTCAGGTCGCCAGGACTCCTGAATTAGCCAGACCTGGACCACTGCTCCCCAGCAAAGTGCTGCTCAGGGTTCCTGCCAGCCTCTGGTCATGACATTTTTCAACCTATGAACACACAACCCTGTGTATCTCTGATCAAAGACAACATATTTAATGTACCACTGACCCTTGGACAATATGGGTTTGAACTGCACGGACCCACTTATACGTTGGCTTTCTTTTTCAGTAAATACAGTACTTGCATTTTCATTTCACAGGATCTTTAAATGAACTGAGGGTGGGGACAAGTTCGTATTGGATTACAGATCACAGCAGGTAGAGTTGAAAGAACCAAGGTTTGAACCCAGGATTCTATCCAGACTGTTCCAGCTTCTTGCCCTGGGGGTGAGTCATTCATCAAAGCCTTTGTTTTTTCAGGCAGACAGAGCAGTGCTTAGATTTTCAACTGCCTGGAGGGTCAGCGCCCGCTAAGTCCCAAGTTGTTCAAGGGTCAACTGGATATTGTTGCATTATTAATACTGAACTCGTGTCCTGCAGAGCTTTAACTCATGACTGAATGAAGCTCATCTAACACACGGATTTCCTTCACTCGGCCCATCACAGCCCTGCTGCTCTTAGCGACACTAGATGGCAGGACCATTTACAACAGCGAAATCACTCACCAACAGCACAAAAATGCAAAAAAAAAAAAAAAANCTGAGCCTGGGCCAGGAGCCCAAGGTCAGATGCTGCCCCCGGGCCAAAAAGAGGGGCTGGCTGCCTTCCAGGTTGAGGTCCCTAGTTACAGTCGCCACCACCCCACCCCCGCCCCCGCTGTGCTTTGAGGCTCACTGAAATACCAGTCAACAGGTGGTCTGCACGCTGTCACCTTAAACAGGCCTCTGGATCATCCCCCGGGGACCCAGGAGACCGTGAAGAGACAGTTCACCCACCCTCCCATCCGCCCTAGACTGGGAGGCGCCGGCTCTGCCCGCTCCTGGGACCGTGGACCAGGAGGTCTGGGACTCTCCCCGCCCTGGCGCTGGGCCTCCTGGGACTCAGTTTCCTCATCTGTAAACGAGGCAGCTGGGCACAATGACCCTGGAGGGTTTGCTTCTCCAGGATCCTGCCTTCTCTCCAGTCCTCCCCCGCCCCACGAAGCCGAGCACAGGCAGGCTCCTCTGCAGTATCGTCCCCAGGACTCACCGTGGGACAGGCGGGGCATAGACCCATGGTGGGGGAGTGGGCCTGGTGCTCTGGGGCAAGTGCGCACGGCCAGGAGTGGCAGGAGTGGGTGCAGTTCGACCACCAAGAATGCCCGGGGTGGCCTGGGGTTACAAACGCGCGCAGCAGCCCAGCCACCGGAGGCGTGTCCTTGGCAGGGACGCCTTCTAAATAAAATCCTGTTTAACTCCTGGCACCTCTTGGCAGCCAGCAGCCCCGGCCATGGTGGAGCCCTCCTGGTCCTGGGGTCCTCAGAGGCGCCTGCGAGGCTCAGGCTGGGACAGGGGCGAGGGGAGGAGCTGGCAGTGAAGGGGAGGGCGGAAGAGGACATGCGCGCATGGAAGACGAGGAACCGGAGAGGCGCGGAGCACACGCTGCGCGTGTGCTGAAAGTATCCATACGCATGTACAGAGCAGTGACTCGCGCTTCATACAAACACAAATTAAGATGAGGTCAAGGACTTCCCTGGTGGCGCTGTGGGTAAGAATGCACCTGCCAGTGCAGGGGCCACAGGTTCGATCCCTGGTTCAGGAAGATTCCACGAGCAACTAAACCCAGTGCGCCACAAAGACTGAGCCCGAGCTCCAGGGCCCATGAGCCCGAGAGCGGCAACGACTGAAGCCCACACGCCCGCGGCCCGTGCCCAGCAACAGGAGACGCCACCGCAAGGAAGAGCGGCCCCGCTCATCACAGCCAGAGAAAAGCCCGCGCCAATAAAGACGCAGCGCAACTAAAAGTAAACAAATAAATAAAATTATTATTTTTAAAAATTATGTCAAGATCATAACGGGCTTCCCAAGTGGCACTAGTGGTAAAGAACCCGCCTGCCGATGCAGGAGATGTAAGAGTGGAGGGAAGGATCCCTGGGTTGGAAAGATTCCCTGAAGAAGGAAATGGCAACCCACTCCAGTATTCTTGGGCTTCCCTGGTGGCTCAGATGGTAAAGAGTCCACCTGCAATGCGGGAGACCTGGGCTCAATCCCTGGGTTGGGAAGATCCCCTGGAGGAGGGCATGGCAACCCACTCCAGTATTCTTGCCTAGAGAATCCCATGGACACAGGAGCCTGGTGGGCAAGGATCCATGGGGTTGAATAGAGTCAAACATGACTGAAGCCACTGAGCAATGTCAGGGGGAAGTGTGTGTGTGCTGGAAGGTAATAGGCTATCCTGTCTGGTTTTGTATCCATTTGTAATTTTTCACAATACAAAAAGGTTTCAAAAAACACATTGAAACAGATGTACACAGAAATGGGGAGTCAAGACAAAACAGAAAAAATAAAGTAAGTAGCAGGGGACTGAACGGAGAGTGGAGGCCACAGCCTGTGCTGGAGTCACCCCCCTGTCCCAGCCTATCCCTCTGGGGATCCACCTGTGTGGGCACAGAGACCCCAGGGAACCCTGGCGACAATCCTTTCTCTACCCATTTACACAAGGGGGCCCAGGGGCCTGGAGAAGAGTAGATGGTTATTGGCCCCAAAGACTGGGTAAGACCCAAATCGGCCAGCGGCCAGGCCTCTGGGTTCTAAGTCCTTCTTCCTAAAACATGATGGAAAAATTACACAAACAAAACCAGCCCTCCAAAGCCCCTGATGCTGGGAAAGATAGAAGGCAAGAGGAGAAGGGGCGACAGGGGACGAGATGGTTGGATGGCATCACTGATTCAATGGACATGAGCTTGAGCAAGCTCTGGGGGATAGAGTGAAGGACAGGGAAGCCTGGCGTGCTGCAATGCACAGCGTCGCAAAGAGTCGGAGACAACTTAGTGGCTGAACAACTACAGAGCCCCCTCTGATCCTGTGACCACCTTGGGCATATGAAGGGCGGCCGGCGGTGGGGAGCGGGAAGGGGGCATCATAGGCGTGCCTGGGAGTCTCTGGATCCCCATCAAGGAGAGCCCGTCCCCGCCCTCAGAGGGGTCACGGAGGCCGACAGGTGGGCAGACAGAAAGAGAAGCCACCACCCCAACCTTTAAAGAGAAACCACTCCCAGCAGGGGTCTGAGCAAGTGAGCTGATGCCGGGGGCCTGGTCCTCCAGGTGGAGCATCGGGGGGCCCTGCCCGAGGGCACCCACCTTTACCTGGAGGGAGAAGGTGCTGCCAGCTTCCTGCGTCCACTCTTGGGGGCTGGGTGGTCTCTGCTCCCTGCCGACCTCAGACTGCTCTGCCGCAGGCCCTGGGCCCTCCTCGAGCTCTGGCGAGCCGCCAACGGTTCTCTGGAATGAGTGTGGGCCCAGGGGGGCCTCCTCTGGCCAGGAACTGTGTGCAGCCTCTTGCAGGTAGGAGACGATAGAGCCTTCCGCATCCCAGTCATGCACCCTGGCCCCCGAGAAGAGACAGAGGACACCAATCACCCCCAGCCTCCTCTCTTGGGGGTCCTCCCCGTCCGGAGCCTGCCCTGCCCTCTGGAGGCTGGGAGGGCATGAACCATCACACAGCATCTGCCCCGTCCAGAGAGATGCGGACGCCAGTGCTGCTGGGCCCTGTCCTCTGAGTGGACGGCTCCGCTCCTGCGGCCCCGTGATGGCCCAGTCATCGGGGGTCCCCACACCCGCCGTTCAGCCCCTCCATGTTGCTCCCACCCCACAGTCCTCACGCCGGGGCTCAGCTGGTGAGATGACGCCCTCGCCTCTCCAAGCAGGCTCTCCTGAGGCCTCCGGGACACATGTGCCGGCCCCTCCCTCCCTCGCTGGCTGTTCCTTCCCGGTGTCCTCTGTGTCTCCTCCTAACTTCCCTGGCATCTGACCCTGGAAGGGCCCAGGCTCAGTTCTCAGACCTCTCTCCCTGTCTACATCTGCTTCCCAGGTAAGGTCATTCAAACATGGCTTTAAGCCCACCAGCAGGTCCCCAACAGCTCTTCCCTGAGCTGCAGGCCTGTGTGTCCGACAGCCTCCTCGACACCTGCCCTGGAGGTCTCTGATGGGCATCTCGGGGGCTCAAGTCCTCAACAAGGGGCTCCTCCCCATGCCTGTTCCAGCCATCTCCTCACCCTGCAGTAGATGGCACCCTGGGTCCTTCGGGTGTCAGCTCAACCACACCCATGTCCTCTGGGACACCCCCTCTTTCTTTCAATTGCTACATCTTATTTGCCAGCAAATCCATGGGATTCCACTTCCAAAAATACGGCCTGAGCATGGCTACTCCTGGCCAACCATCTGGGTCCACGTCACCGTGGGCTCTTTCCTGCAGCTCGTCTCCCTGCCTCAACTCCTGGCCACATCTGGCTGTAGCCCGATCACCTTGGATCTCTGCTCAAAACCCTCTGATGGTTATCCATCCCACCCAAGAAGCACCACAGTCCTTCTAGGACCCCAAGGCCTGCCATGTCGGGCCCTACCACCTCCCTTATCACCCTGCTCCAGGCTCAGCCAGCTCCTCGCTGTCCCTGGATTGTGGTGGGTGTGCTCTGCTCCAAGGCCTTTGCACCAACAGGGCCTCTGAGGGCATCTCTGCTCAGATGCTCACAGGGCTCATCACCTGAATCCATTTACGTCTTTCCTCTGAGTCACTCTCAGGCGTCCCTGGCCACCTTCTCTATAATTCCAACCTTCCCCTTTCCTGTTTTATTTTTTCTTTTCCTTTCCTCCTTTATTTTTTCTTTTCAGCACTTGGTACTAACGAGCATTTCTTTTTTAAAATTAGTTTCCATTCCATTTACTTTATCTTTATTTTCAGCTTCCCCCCCCCNGACACCTGCCCTGGAGGTCTCTGATGGGCATCTCGGGGGCTCAAGTCCTCAACAAGGGGCTCCTCCCCATGCCTGTTCCAGCCATCTCCTCACCCTGCAGTAGATGGCACCCTGGGTCCTTCAGGTGTCAGCTCAACCACACCCATGTCCTCTGGGACACCCCCTCTTTCTTTCAATTGCTACATCTTATTTGCCAGCAAATCCATGGGATTCCACTTCCAAAAATACGGCCTGAGCATGGCTACTCCTGGCCAACCATCTGGGTCCACGTCACCGTGGGCTCTTTCCTGCAGCTCGTCTCCCTGCCTCAACTCCTGGCCACATCCGGCTGTAGCCCGATCACCTTGGATCTCTGCTCAAAACCCTCTGATGGTTATCCATCCCACCCAAGAAGCACCACAGTCCTTCTAGGACCCCAAGGCCTGCCATGTCGGGCCCTACCACCTCCCTTATCACCCTGCTCCAGGCTCAGCCAGCTCCTCGCTGTCCCTGGATTGTGGTGGGTGTGCTCTGCTCCAAGGCCTTTGCACCAACAGGGCCTCTGAGGGCATCTCTGCTCAGATGCTCACAGGGCTCATCACCTGAATCCATTTACGTCTTTCCTCTGAGTCACTCTCAGGCGTCCCTGGCCACCTTCTCTATAATTCCAACCTTCCCCTTTCCTGTTTTATTTTTTCTTTTCCTTTCCTCCTTTATTTTTTCTTTTCAGCACTTGGTACTAACGAGCATTTCTTTTTTAAAATTAGTTTCCATTCCATTTACTTTATCTTTATTTTCAGCTTCCCCCCCCCAGAACAGGGGCCCCCCACCTCCAGGATCCAGTGCCCGATGATCTGAGGTGGAGCTGATGTAATCAGAATAGAAATAAANTTTCTTTTTTAAAATTAGTTTCCATTCCATTTACTTTATCTTTATTTTCAGCTCCCCCCCCCCAGAACAGGGGCCCCCCACCTCCAGGATCCAGTGCCCGATGATCTGAGGTGGAGCTGATGTAATCAGAATAGAAATAAAGGGCTCAATAAATGCAATGCACTTGAATTATCCCCAAACCATCCCCCCCGCCCCCACTTCATGGAAAAACCGTCTTCCACAAAATCGGTCCTTGGTGCCAAAAGAGGTTGGGGACCGCAGCACAAGAACATAAATGTCTTGCAGGTGGCGACAGTGTTTTGCTTAAGGCCACAGCCCTGGCTTGGAGGCACCTGCACAGGGGCCTGGCACACTGTCGGGTGAATGAATGAAATCCATCTGTCTCCACGGGAGGGCTGGCCCAGGTCACAGAGCCCGCCGGCCATGCTCTGAGGCTTGGCCGCCAGGCCCCTGGTCCCTGTCTCGGGACGCCGCTGTCACAGCGGTGCAGTGGCCAGCACACACGGGCATCCGTGCTTGTTGAGCAAAGGGCCACTGCGGGTGTTTGGGAGGCCCAATTTCACCTTGGACCCTCACCGCTCAGCCTGCCCAATTTTCCTCAAGAATCAAAGGGTCCATCTGGGGCACTGAATGAATCCCGGCTATCCTGTCTCCTAAACGGCTTTGTTTTCCGCCCTGCTGGGAGATGGGATCACACTGAGCGGCTCCTCCCTGGGGAGGTGCCGTCTGCCGGGGCTTCTGGGAGGGGGACACGGGTGGGAAGGGGAAAGAGGAGCAGGTTTCCCATAGTCTGGCCGGACCTGAGCTCCACGGGGGTGGCCGAGGCCTCCTGGGAGCCCAGGAACCGTGTGCTTCGGGGAAACTCAGGAGCAAAGCAACAGGGAGGAGAGGGCCTCGGCCATGCCCTTCCTGGGCCAGCCCCAGAAGCCACAGTGATGCCTATCACTCGTCTGCTGGTCTGTCTCGCTCTCGCCCCGAGACCCCTCTGCTCTCAGGCCAAGCGCCAGGGTGCAGCGGACTGCCCACTGCACGGACGTGCCCTGGACACTCTGTGTCCACCGAGGTGCATGAGGCCCTTCCGCTTGCACTGCCAGCCTGGCTGAATCCCAGGCCTTCTCACAGCGGGAAGCGTGGCCAGGAGCTACCCAGGAGAGGAACCATCTTCAACGGCTGAAGCTTTGTTCCACCCAGATAAGTCCAACTGGCCTCACTCCTCCGGAGAGGCGTAACTAGAAAGGGCAGCCTTATCAGCTCCGTCACATGCAGGCCCTGTGACTGCCCACCCGCTCGCCTGGGCCCTCGAGCTTCCAGGTTTCCAATTATGGTTTGCTTTCAACAATCAACACAGCAGCGACTGGGGCCCAGGGCCCCCGGCTCTGCTGTACTGCCAGGGCCGTGGCTTGTCCCAGCCTGACAATCGCTTTCCCCATCCCAACACTCCCAGCCTCTCTCCTGGGGGCTGCACAGGAGTTGGGGGGAGGGGCAGGGAAGGACTGGCCTTTGCAGACCCAGCTCCACTCTTTATCACAACACAGAGGCCTGCGTGCAGGCTGGGAGGCACAGGGGCGAGCTGGCACCTTACTGAATTATTTCCTCCAGGGCGTTTGGCACACGAGGTTTTGGGGACAGCAGCATATAAAAGTCCCCCCTTACTCACTGCCAGGCACAGGACCCCCCTGGAAGCCTGGGAAGACAAAAGGCACTCTGCCCGGCAGCCCAGCCCTTGCCCTTACCTGTCCTGGCTCGAGTCCGTCGCCCAACTCACGGTGGGGGTTTCTGAGACGCGGGCATGTACCCTCTGCTGGCCTGAAACAAGAGACACTTCACGCTCTGAGTCCTGCCCTGCACTTGTGGAGTCCTCCTGCCTCTCATGACCTGGCAGCTTCTCTTCTGACCTCTGACCTTCCTCCTGGTCAAGCAAATCGATAAGGCCATTTGTGGCATCTGAATCCACCGTGTCGTCCTCCACGAGGTCCAGAGAGCCCAGCGTGGGGCCCCGGGGTCCCTCGGAGAGTGCCCCCTCCAGCTTCCACTCGTGCCCGGTGGCGTCCGAGTCCTCGGCCTTGCTGCACTCCAGAGAGGAGTCCTCAGCAGTGACCAGCGAGGGCGTGAGGCCCGCGGACCACACCTGCATGTCAGACATCTCCAGCAGGGCGTCATGCTCCGTGCCCGCCAAGGGGATGGCGTCTAGGACGGCCACCTCGTTCCAGTACTGGTCTGCGCGCAGCGGAGAGGGGAGCGCGTAGTGCAGGGAGGCGGGGGACAGCAGCTCGTCCTGCAGCGACGAGTAACCTGGATGGGCAGACAGAGGATGACGTGCTCCAGCGGCGCCCTCCGTCACGCGTGCGCACGTGCAGGGCCACGCACTAGCACGCACAGGCTCAGCACGATTGGGCATGCGCATTCCGGGGCGGGGGGGTGCCCAAGCCTTGCGGCTGCTGCCCAGGCACGTGGGCAAGAGGACAAGGCTCTGGGGCGCAGGGCGCGGGGCGCGGGGCAAGCCAGGGGTGGGGGCTGGACGCCAAGAGAAAAGGATGGAACGCTTGCTCTTCCGAGTCCAGAGCAGGGATCAAGACGCCTTGATCCAAAGGCTTGCGCCCGAGCCTTCTGACAGACTTGCGGAAGGAGGGGCTGTTCTCTCGTTGCACCCATGTCCCCTGGGCACAGCTCTGGGCAGGGGTTCCCTCTGTTAGGTAGGCACCTCCTAGGGAGGGGGCAAGCTCAGAGCCACTGTGGGTGACTGTGCCCTTGCTGGAGGTTGTGGGGGGCGTCTGGCGAGCACAGAGGGCATCTGCAGACCCCCTCGTGGTGGCCAAACGGGAAACCCCGAGGAGGTTTCTGATAGGGTCAGCCATCTGCAAGCAGCGGCGTATGGATTCCAGGAACTAAGAAGGGTCTAAAGTGGCATCGAGGTTGGGGGGGTTCCCTCCAGGGTTAACAGCCAGAGGCCGGGTCAGAGGGCCCACGAGGTGCCAGGCACATCACTGCTCCCTTGGAAGTCTGCCTACTCCAGCCGGGTCAGCTGTGAGCCCGTGGGCAGGGAGCCAGAAGGCCCAGGCCCCTGACCGCAGCCTGGTCCCATGCCTGTTCCCTGGGGACGTGCCTGGACCCTGACCTCAGTTTCCTGATTGGGTCTGGTGTGGAGATGTCAGGATCCTGTGGGGGGTGCAAGTGTGAGTGTGAGATGGGTGTGTGTGTTCGGAGCCTCAGCCCTCCTCTAAGTGCGCTGCCCTCGCTTTGGAGCCGATGCCGATCCACAGGCAGGGGAAGGGCTAGAAGCCAAGATTTTCCACTGGGTCCAGCTAGCCTGGGTCCTGGGAGTATGCCTGTGCCCACAACCTCTGAAGATCCGGCAGAGCCCAAAGGGACCTGCGGCGTGGGTGGGCTGCCCTGCAGGGCCTCCAGGGGCCCTTCCCGCAGCCCAGAGAGGCCCCTAACACAATGTCCACACTCTCCATCCCGCCACTCAACGTCACACGGCCCCCTCCACTGTGTCCAGGCTTTCCGCCCCTCTCTTGGCCAGACCAGTGCACCTCACGCCCAGCTGGGCCTCAGCTCCTGCCCTCCAGCTGCTAGACTTCTGACAGAGCTCAGCCATCCTAATTCACTCACTTCTCCCACCAAAAAATGCTGAGGTCTGCTTCCACGGCAGGGCCCGTACGTGCTAAAGGGTTGGGGACTATAAACACACACACACACACACACACACACACACGGGCAGGTTCTCTTCGTCCTCTTTCTTTCACGACATTTTCCCAATGATTCCAGCTCACCTGGATCCTCCACCTCTGAACCTGCCCCACAATCTTCCGAGCTGGTTCCCAGGACTGTCCACTCAGAGGACAGGGAGCCTGTCCCCGTTCAGAGCCTTCAGATACGGGAGGGACACGGGAGCCAGGACAGATGACCTCGCCCAAAAGTCGTGAAACAGCAACGGCTAACCAGGACAGGTGTGCAAGTTTGCAGGCCACCGAGCTCCGTGCTTGACTCTCCTCATCTTCCATGGGAGCCTTCCTCCTGCCTGATCTACAGGACTCCTACACGTCTACATGGCTTTGCATCCCCAAATTAGGAGAAGGGGGAAGAAACCATGGTGTCTAGGGGTGGTGTGAGCTGGCGGGAGGGCTGTGCAGTGACAGGGACCAAGGGAGCCCCCCCAGCTCTGGCCAAACTGGGAGGGACAAAGCGGAGGGTGGGGGATACGTGTGCATCCAAGCCTCCCACAATAGTGACACCGAGTCATCATGTGTGAGATTATGACCGACCTGGGAAACCAGCCACGGCCTTCCAATAATTAGTTTTCTTTTTGTTGTTATTCTTGAAAGCATTATTCCATTATTACCATTACTAATTGAGTTCTCTCCCATGAAAGTATATCCAATAGATCTAGTTTGATCTATTTTTATTTGTCACAACATTACTCCTACCTTATAGATGAGGAAACTAGAGATTTAGCAACTTGCTTAAGGGACACAGAGTGGTTCTAGATTTTACCAATATGGTATTTTAAAGATCGCTTCGTGGAGGTACAGCTGGCATATGATAAAGGCACATTATATGTATATATTTATAATTTATTTGGCTGTGCTGGGTCTTTGTTGCTCTGCAGGCTTCTCTCTAGTTGCGGCGATGGGGGCTACTCTCTGGTTACCGTGCAAGGCCTTCTCCTTGCGGTGGCTTCTCTTGTTGTGGAGCACAGGGCTTCAGGGTGTGCAGGCTTCAGCAGCTGAGGCATGTGGGCTCAGCAATTGCGGCTCCCAGGCTGTAGAGCAAAGGCTCAGTAGTTATGGCACACAGGCGTAGCTGCTCCGTGGCATGTGGGAGCTTTCCTGGACCAGGGATTGAACCCGTGTCCCCTAGACTGGCAGATGGACTCTCTATCACTCCGTGAGCCATGGAGGAAGCCCTAAATGCATGCATTTAAAGTNGGCTCAGCAATTGCGGCTCCCAGGCTGTAGAGCAAAGGCTCAGTAGTTATGGCACACAGGCGTAGCTGCTCCGTGGCATGTGGGAGCTTTCCTGGACCAGGGATTGAACCCGTGTCCCCTAGACTGGCAGATGGACTCTCTATCACTCCGTGAGCCATGGAGGAAGCCCTAAATGCATGCATTTAAAGTAGATAATCGGAGAAGGCAATGGGCCACTCCAGTGCTCTTGCCTGGAAAATCCCATGGACGGAGGAGCCTCGGAGGCTGCAGTCCATGGGGTTGCAAAGAGACACGGATGGAGCGACTTCACTTTCACTTTTCACTTTCATGCACTGGAGAAGGAAACGGCAACCCACTCCGGTGTTCTTGCCTGGAGAATCCCAGGGACGGGGGAGCCTGGTGGGCTGCCGTCTCTGGGGTCGCACAGAGTCGGACACGACTGAAGTGACTTAGCAGCAGCAGCAGCAAAGTAGATAATCTGATAATTTCAGACACAGGGAAACACCCATGAAACAAACCATCAGCACAGTGATGCGGGGGGCCGTTCACGTCCCTGAAAGTTTTCCTCAGGCTTCTTTGCAGCCCCTCCTTCCGCCACCCTGCCCCCAGGTAACCGCTCATCCGCTTTCTGTCACTGTTTTATCTAAATGGAGCTATACAGTGTGGAATCTTTGTGTCTGGGTTTTTTTTTTTAAACTCAGCTTAATTTCATCCATGTTGTTGCATGTATTGACAATTCATCCATTGTTTTTGCTGAATGACTAGGTCACACTGTAGGATATCTTTAACTTGTAAAGAAACCACCAGTTTTTTCCCCAGTGTCCCATTTACATTCCCACCAGCAGTGCATGGGGGTCCCAAGTTCTCCACATCCTCAACACTTGATATGGTGAGTCTTTTTCACTTTAGCTCTTCTTACAGGTGTGTAGTGTACCTCCTTATATCAATAGTTTTGATTTGTATTTCCCTGATGACTAATAATGCTGAGTATTTTTGTGTGTGCTTGTTTGCCATTGGTATATCTTCTTGGTTAAGTTAAAATCTCATGCTCATTCTAAAGCATGGGTTGTTTTTTTATTATTGAGTTTTGAGAGTTCTTTATATATTGTGGATACAAGTCCTATATCAGATGATTATTTGCCAATACTTTCTTCCAATCAGTAGCTTTTTTTTTTCCCCCATTTTTTTGTAGTGCATCTTGAAGGGCAGAAGTTTTTGATGAAGTCCAACTTGTTGATTTGTTCTTTTGTGTGTTGTGCTTTTTGGTATTGCATATAAAAGAGATCTTTGCCTTATCCAAGATCTCTAGTGGTTTTTTTTTTTTTTATGTTTTAATCAAGAACTTTTATAGTTCCAGGTTTAACATTTAATCTATGATCTAGTTTGATTTAATTTTTGTATATGATGTAAGGTATGACTCGAAGTTCATTTCTGCATATGAATGTCTAATTGCTCCAGCATGATATGTGGTAAAAACAATCCACTGGATTCTCTTTGCTGAATATCAGTTGTTCCTGCATATGTGGTTCTACGTCTGGACTCACTGACTTATCTGTCTTTATGGTGATATCACACTGCGTTGGTCACTGTCGCTTTGTAATAAATCTTGTTTAGTCACCAAGTTGTGTCTGACTCTCTTGTGACCCCATGGACTATAGGCCCCCCAGGCTCCTGTGTCCATGGGATTTTCCAGGCAAGAATACTGGAGTGGGTTGCCATTTCTTGAAGTCACTGTAAATCCTTCAACTTTGTCCTTTTTCAAAGTTGTTTTGGATGTTCTAGGTCTTTTCCATATAAATTTTAGAACAACTTTGTCCACTTTTCACAAAAAGGCCTACTGGGATTTGATTGGGCTGCATCAGACATTTAGATCATTTCAGGGAGAACTGGCGACAGCACTGAGTCTTCTGACCCATGAGAACAGTGCGTCTCTCCATTTCTTTGCTGTTGCTCAGTTGCTGAGTCGTACCCAGCTCTTGGCGGCTCCACGGACTGCAGCACGCCAGGCTCCTCTGTCCTCCACCACCTCCCGCAGTTTGCTCAGGTCTTCCTCAGTTTCTCTCACCAGGGTTTTGTCGTTTTCAGTGTGTATCTTCTACACCGTTTATCAGATTCACCTCCACGTATTGCTATTTTTTTCCGTGTTATTGTAAAGGCTATTCTTTTTTCAATTTCAGTTTCTACTTTTTCATCGCTAGTCTATAGGATTCAATTGATTTTTTTAATATACTGAAACTGTATCCTGCAACCTCACCAAACTCATTTGTTAGCTTCCATCAGGTCTGTATATATATCAAGTTGTCTGTGAACAAAGACAGTTACTTCTTCCTCTCCAATCTAGCTGTCTTTTATTTCTCTTACTTGTCTTATTGTTACCAGTAGCACCTCAAGGACAGTGCTGAACAGAAGCAGGGGTAGCGGGACTTCCCTGGTGGTCCAGTGGCTAAGACACCTCATTCCCAGTGCAGGGGGCCGGGGTTTCATCCCTGGTCAGGGAACAAGATACCACATGCTGCAACTGAGAGATCCCACACACTGCAAGGAAGATTAAAGAGCTGAGTGGCCTAAGACCAGATGTAGCCAAACAAATAAATACTTAAAAGAAAAGGAAAAAAGCAGCAGCAGGAGAAGCGGACATGGCTGTCTCGTCACTGAATGTGGGAGGAAAGCACTCAGCCTTTCAGCATCGAGTGTAATGTTAGCTTCAGGTTTTTTATAGATGCCTTTGGGTGTCTGCTCCAGTAAATTGCTACTCTTCATATTCACCTATCAGACTGTCCAATTTGGGGGATAGGAATTTGCCCTAAGTCCTCACTTCTCCTACAGGTTCTAGAAGAGTTACTGGTTTTTCAAAGTGTTTAGCTTTTTACTTGTTGTCAGCATGGTGTGGTGACATCCACGCTCCTTACATGCAAAACCAGGTGCTGATTTATTTTTGAATATTCAACTATCTTGCATTCCTTGGATGAACCCCACTTGATCACGATGCATTGTCCTTTTATATAGTGTTGGACTTGGATTTGCTAAAATTTAGAGCTTCTGCATAAATGCTCACTCCTTATTGGCCTGTAGCTTTTTCTTGAATGGCTTTCTTTCTTTCCTTTTCTTTTTGACCAAAAATCATAGGATGAGCTGGGAAATGTTATGCCCTTTAAAATTTTATGAGTGAGTTATTTCTTCCTTAATGTTTGCTAGCATTCGCCAGTGAAATCATCTAGGCTTGGAGTTTTCTTGGTGGGAATGTTTTCTTTTTTTATTAATTTGTTTTATCGAAGTATAGTTGATTTACAATGTTGTCTTAATTTTCTCTGTGCAGCAAAGTGATTCAGTTATATATATATATATATTCTTCATATTCTTTACCATTCTGTTTTATCATAGGATATTGAATATAGTTCCCTGTGCTATACAGTGGGACCTTGTTGCTTATCCATCCTGTACATAATGGCTTGCATTTGCTGATCCCAAACTCCCAGTCCACCCTTCCCCCAGCTCCCCTCCCCCTTGGCAACCACAAGTCCTTTCTCTATGTCTGTGAATCTGTTTGTTTCACAGATCAGTTCATTTCTGTCATATTCTAGAGTCCACACATAAGTGACATGACATGGTAGCTGTCTCTCTCTGTCCGACTTACTTCACTTAGTATGATAATCTCTGGGTCCGTCCATGTTCTGCAAATGGCATTATCCCATCCTTTTCACAGCTGAGTAATATTCCATTCTATATGTGTGCCACATCCTCTTTATCCCTTCATCTGCCGACGGACAGGTTGCTTCCATGTCTCGGCAACAGTAAGTACTGCTTCAGCAAACATTAGGGTGCATGCATCTTCAAATAATAATTTTGTTTGGATATACACCCAGGAGTAGGATTGCAGGATTACACGGCAACTAGTTTTTTGAGGAACCTCCGTACTATTTTCCATAGTGGTGGTGGCTGCTGCCGCCGCTAAGTTGCTTCAGTCATGTCCGACTCTGTGCGACCCCATAGATGGCAGCCCACCAGGCTCCCCCGTCCCTGGGATTCTCCAGGCAAGAACACTGGAGTGGGTTGCCATTTCCTTCTCCAGTGAGGGAAAGTGAGAAGTGAAAGTGAAGTCGCTCAGTCATGTCCGACTCTTTTCAACCCCATGGACTGCAGCCCACCAGGCTCCTCCGCCCGTGGGATTTTCCAGGCAAGAGGACTGGAGTGTGTGCCATTGTCTTCTCCAATAGTGGCGGCACTAACTTACAAATTGGTGGGAACGTTTTAAATTATACATTGAATTTCTTTACTATATTCAGAGTATCTCTTTCTTCCTATGTGAGCTTTGATAGTTTATATTTTCCAAGAACTTTGTCAATCTCACTTATGCTTTCAAATTTACTGGAATAAATTATCAAAGCATTATCATCCTTTTGCTTCCTATAGAATCTTTAGTGAGGTTACCTCTTATTCTTGATATTGGTAATTCTTTTCTTCTCTTTCATGATTGGTCTGGCTGGATGCTTATCAATTTATCGATCGTTTCAAAGAAGCAGCTTTCGGTTTTAATGATTTTCTTTAGTGTTTTCTGTTTGTAGTTTCATCAGTTTCTGCCTTGATCTTTACTATCTTCCTTCTGCTTACTTTGGGTTTAATTTGTTCTTTTTAGAATATCTTAAACTATTACAAAGCTGGAGTAACTGACTTGAGAACTTTCCTCCTTGTCTACAGTGGATGTTTAGTGCTATAAATTTCTCCCTAATACTGCTTTGCTGGCATCCCATACATTTTGGCATCTCGTGTTTTCATTTCCATCTGATTCAAAATACTCTCTAATTTCCCTTTTGCTCTCTTCTTTGACCCATGGGTTACTTAGAACTGTATTATTTAGCTTCCACATGTCTGAGAGTTCCTACATATCTTTTGGTTATTGTCTTGTAATTTAATTTACTGTGGTCAGAGAATATACTTTGAATGACTTAAATTCTTTGATATTTATCAAGACTTGCTTTATAGTCTAGGACGATGGTCTCCAACCTTTTTGGCACCAGGGGCCAGTTTCGTGGAAGACAATTTTTTTCATGAACCCGGTGCAGGAGATGATTTTAGGATGATGCANTGTGGTCAGAGAATATACTTTGAATGACTTAAATTCTTTGATATTTATCAAGACTTGCTTTATAGTCTAGGACGATGGTCTCCAACCTTTTTGGCACCAGGGGCCAGTTTCGTGGAAGACAATTTTTTTCATGAACCCGGTGCAGGAGATGATTTTAGGATGATGCAAGCGCATTACGTTTATTGTGTTTGATTTGCTGAGAATCGAACACCACGGCCGCTCTGACAGGAGATGGAGCCCGGCAGTGATGTGGGTGTTGAGAGCTGTAAATACAGATGAGGCTTCACTCACTTGCCCACCTCAGTCCTGCTGTTCCTAACAGGTGGACTGTGGCCCAGGGGTCGGGGACCTCTGGTTGAGAATATGACCTATGTTGGTTTGTTCCGGGCGCAATTGAAAAGAGTGTGCATTCTGCTGTTGTTGGGTGGGATGTTCTATGAATGTCAGTCAGGTTAAGGTGAATGACTGTGTTCAAATCTGTTTGGGTACTCATTTTTCTACTTGTTCTATCAATTAGCAAGATGGGGGTATTGAAATCTCCCACTATAACTGTGGTCCTGTCTGTTCCTCACTGTGGTTTTCTCAGATTTTGCTCATGTATTTTAAAGCTATGTTACTGCTGCATTAACATTTAAGATCGCAATGCCCTCTTGATGGACTGCTTAGCCTTATGAAACTATTTTATTTATCCCTGGTAACATTCTTTGTTCTGAAATCTACTTGTTTGGTATTACTACAGCCACTTCAGTCTTCTTTTGATTAGCGTTAGCATAGTTTATGTTTTCTTACCCTTTGACTTTTAAGGAATTTGTTTTTACACTTAAAGACATTTCCTATAGGCAGTATATAGTTGAAATTTACCTTTATATCTGCCTTTTCATTTGTTTTTTTTTTTAGATAATTTACAATAATGAGATTATTAATATGGTTAGGTTTAAATCTGTCATTTGTTCATTTCTACTTCTGTCCCATCAGTTTTTTTTTTGTTCTCTTTTCCCTTTCTTTATGCCTTTTTTTAAAAAAATAATAATTTTATTTATTTATTTTTGGCTGTCCTAGGTCTTCGCTGCTGCACAAGTCTTTCTCTCATTGTGGTGCGTGGGCTTCTCAGTGCAGTGCCTTCCCTTGTTGCAGACCACAGGCTCTAGGGTGCTTGGACTCAGTAGTTGCGGCTCCCCGGCTCTAGACTACAGGCTCGGTAGTTGTGGTACTTGGGCTTAGTAGCTCCATAGCATGTGGGATCTTCCCAGATCAGGCATCACACCCATGTCTCCTGCACTGGCAGGTGGGTTCTTTACCACTGAGCCACCAGGGAAGCCCTTTTTATGCCTTCTTTTGGGTTAATTGAAAATTTCCATTTTATCTCTTTGGATGGTTGATTACCTATGATTCTTTGAGTATTTTGGTAGCTGCTTTTGGGCTTCTAGAATGCATCATTAAACTACCCAAGTCTACTTTTAATTGATATGATAACATATCAATATGTTTGCATATAGTATAAGAACCTTATAATAATATACTTCCGTTTTTCTCTCTCAACTTTTTCAACTTTTGTACCATCGTTATAATACATTTTACTTTTATATATGTTATAAACACATTATATTATTTTGTTTAAACAGTTATCTTTTAAAGAGATTTAAATACTGAGAAAATTATGTATTATTCTTATAGTTAGCATTTTGGGCACTGTTCACTCCTTCATGTAAATCCGTATTTCTTTCTGGTGTTATTTTTCTTTTGGCCTGAAGGATATTTTATGAAAAAAAAAATTGCTTGTAGCAGTCACTTCCTGTTGACGACTTCCTTCTGTTTTTGTATGTCTGGAAATGTCTTTATTTCCGTTCATTTTTGGAAGTTATTTTTGCTGGGTATAGAATTCTAGATTACTTTAAAGATGTGTTCTACTTTAAAGATATTGCTCTGCTGACTTACATCCATTGTTTCCAGTGAGAAATGTGATGTAATCCTTATCTTTATCTCCTTATATAATGCATCCTTTTCCCCACCTTCGGCTACTTTAAAAACTTTATCACTGGTTCTGACTAATTTGTTTAAAATGTGCCTTGGCATAGTAGACTTCATGTTTCATGTGGTTAACGGAACTTCTTGGGTCTGTGTAATTACTGTTTTTGTCAACTTGGAAAATTCTGGGCCATTAATTCTTCCAATACTTTTTCAGACCCTTTCTCTGTTGGAAACTAATTTCACAAATATTAGGTCACTTGAAATTGCCCCATGGCTCAGTGATGATTTTAAAGATTTTTTGTTGTTCTTGTGTTTCATTTTGGAGAGTTTCTATTACTATGTTGCCAAGTTCACTTTTTCTTCTTTAATGAAATTTAATTCAGTGTATTTTTCAACCTATATCTTGTAGTTTCATCTCTAGGGTATTGGTTTGGGTCTTTTAAAAACATCTTCTAAGTTTCTACTTGACTTTTAGAACATCTGAAATAGTTATAATAACTGTTTTACCATTCTTGTCTACTAATTCTAACATCTGCATCAGTTTTAATTGATTGATTTTTCTTCTCATTATGGGTTTTGTTTCCCTGCCTCTTTGAATGTGTGTCTGAGAATCTTTAACTGGATTATTTGAATGTCAGACACTGTGACTTTTATCTTGTTGGGTGCTGGATATTTTGTATTCCTGTAACAATTCCCTAGAGTCCCTTGGACTGCAAGGAAAGCAAACCAGTCAATCCTAAAGGAAATCCACCTTGAATACTCATTGGAAAGATTGAAGTTGAAGCTCCAATATTTTGGCCACCTGATGTGAAGAGCTGACTCATTGGAAAAGCCCCCGATGCTGGGAAAGATTGAAGGCAAAAAGAAGGGAGCAGCAGAGGATGAGATGGTTGGATGGCATCACTGACTCAGTGGACATGAATTTCAGCCAACTCTGGGAGATAGTGGAGGACAGAGGAGCCAGTCTATGGGGTCGTGAAGAGTCAGACATGACTTAGCATTGAACAACAACAAATGACTCTTGAGCTTTGTTCTGTTATGTCACTGAGTTACTTGAAAACTGTTTGATCCTCTTGAGTTTTGCTTTCACGGTTAATTAGGTGGGAGCATTGATCAATCTAGGGCTAATCATTCTCCATTATTGAGAAGGACCACTCTGTGTTCCCTAGGCAATGTCTGTGACAATCAGTCTGACCGTTGGGAATAGATGATTAATAATCAACCAAAATGTATGGGGGACCTTCTGAAGCTCTCCAGAGTGCTGTCTCTGTGCAGCTGTCTCTCTGGGAATTCCAGCTGCCCTGATCTCCTTGGACTGCCAGCAACTTCTCCTTAACCAGGGGGTCTTCTGGATTTCTCTTCCTTCCTCCATGACTTAGAAACTCTTTTAAGGCAGTAATCCAGGCAATTGTAGGGTTCATCTCATTTATTTTCCACTTTTCATATATCACGACCTTTACTGCCTGATGTCAGTGTCTTGAAAACTGCTGTTTCATATAGCTTGTCCAGTTTTTGCTTGTTTTAAGCAGGAGGGATATGGTCAGTCCTTATTGCCTTATCTTAGCCAGAAGTGGACTGCATCTCAGACAGCTCCTCAGATATGGTTGGATAAGCATTCTGTCACTACTGGGAATCTCAGTAAGATTTGATTAAGGGTGAGAGAGGGTAATAACTCTGTCAGTCACAGTATGCCTGAGTCTCATTTTTGGTGACTTTACCACCTTGAAACTTCCTGGGCTTCACATGAATGGAATTTCACCCAAATGAAAGTGTATCCACAAAGAGAACTCATGCACACCCTTCCTCAGGACTTCTTTCTGCCTCATGTTTATCCTGGAGCCTCTTCACTGATCACAGGGTTTGGGGGATATGCTCCTTGCCCCCTCTCAATATCCAGAGGACCCCACTGACCCCCCACACCCCCCCACAAGCATGGATCTGAGGCTGTAGGTGGCCATACTCAATAGAGTAGGGATTCCTACTGAGCAGAGGCCATGCTCAGCGAGGACTATCAAGCAAAGTCTGGGTGGACTGGAGCACAGGAAGGTTGTCTGAGTCCTCTGGTTGAGATCCAGAAGTGCCTGTCTCCTGAGCAGTCTCTCGTGACCCTACCATACCTGGGTCACCAGCTCATCCCTCTGTCTAGAGCTGTCCCCTAGGAGTAGTATTTTGGGGAAATCGGATAACAGGCAATCAAACACACAGCCTTGGGCAGAACAATCCAGTAGTACCCACCCCCTGATTCCAGCCCCTCCTTATCTCAGCTGTCACCCGGGGTCTCTGTTAACCCAGATATAACGACGACCCTGATAATTTGATGTCGGCAGCAGATTTGACAAGGGGTGGACAGACAGCCTGACCTCAAACGGAAGCCACACTTCCCTAGCTGGGCTAAGAGTCAAAAGAAACAAGACATATTCTATTTCCAAGTAGACATTGCATCCAACCCATGAAATCAAATGGAGTTGACTGAATGGGATATGAGATATCCATCTTTCCCTTTCATATGAGAAATCTGTTTTATTTTTAGGAACACTTTTTTTTTTTCTTTCTTTGCTCTATGGGCAAGTTTTCTCCTTCACATTTACTCCCAGGCTCTGGGGTAATTCCCTCCTGTACAGGAGAAGCAACCTGGCCCTTCTGCCCCAGCCAGTCCAGACAAACCCAGCAAGAAGAGCCAGGAAGGAAGGATGAGAGACCTCAGGTTCCTATCTTCCTGAAACCACAGAGCAGCCAATCACTGCCCTGAGTGCCCACGGTGGCCAAGGGAGGCTCAGACGAGCAGAGGGCAGGGAAAGCACAAAGGAAACACCGGAACGCTGTGGCCATCAGCATGAGGGCCTGGCTGGCCCGGGGACAGAAAGCCAGAGGAAAGGCAGGGGGCAGCCGTCTGCCTGCTCTTCCACCTCTGATCCTTCCTGCTCCTCCTCTCCATGCCAGAAGGACATGGTCTTCCCGGAACAGGAAGGCAGAAGGCAGGAAAGACACACAAAGCTGGCTATGGTGCCCCGAAAGGCCAGGATGGGCCAAGCGAACGTCTGAGTATCTGCTCCGGCCTGGCAGGAGCAAGCACGCAGGGCACACGGCCCGAGTCTGCTGGGACACCCACGTCTGCCGGCACACCCGCGGGAGGGGGGGTTCGGAAGGGGTGACAGGTGACAGAGCGGCCAGGAAGCACAGAAGCGTTCAGAGTGTGTCTGCAATCAAAGCGGGGAGGACCCCTGGTCAACTCATCAGATCTCGGGACTCTTCTGCTCCAGACCGGCCATGGTTCTCCATCGCCCTCCCAGTAAAACCAGCGTCCCCACTGCGGCCTGGAGGAGCCGGCCTCCCGCGGCCTCTGCCCTCTCGTCCTCCTCTCTGGCCCCTCCATGCTCTGCAGATGCACCAGGCTCACCTGCTTGGGGCCCCTGCCCAGACTGCTGGTTGGGGCACTCTCTCCCCAGTTCACATGCCCACCCCGCCTCTCCCTCCAGCCTCTGTTCACATGCTACCCACTCCCACCCCAGGATCTAACCCCTCAATCCCATGCGCCAACCTTGCTTGACTCCAATTTCTTCCCCCCATCACCCTGCTAGCACATTATCTAACTCACTTCCATAAACTTTTGTTTGCCTGTCCCAACAGAAGGCAAGTTCCCTGAAGGCCGAGTTTGGGGGTTTGCTCCTTTTGGGGTCTGTTTGACTTATCTGCCTAGCTTAGAACAACCTCTGGTGGATGACAAGTGTTCAGAGAACATTTGCCAAATGAGTGGCCCAACTGGACTGCCCTTCCACAGTCATGGGGCATGGGGCCCAGGCCCATGGGGGTTAGAACTCTCTGCTTGGGTTTCAGAGTCTCCAGGCCCCACAGGAGTCCCAGGGCCAGAAGGGACATTCATACATACTTGGGTATATAACTGTCCTTAAAAAAAACCTTTTTTTATTGTGATAAGAACACTTAGCATGGGATCTGCCCTCTTGACAGGTTTTTTTTTTTTGACAGGTTTTTAATTGTTGTAATTGCCTTGTTTATCCTCATATAATTCTATGTGCCTGGTGTCCATAGATTTGGGGTACAAAACCCCCAAAACGCGCTGCCTTGCCTTGACTGAACCAACTCTGGGTTTCTGTTAATAAACCCAACCAAGTGACTGGCTATCTAGTTAAAAAAGGGAAAAGTGTCTTATCTCTTGATTTCCCCCAGTTTGCAGCATTTCTCAGCCACCCTCCCTCGGTCCTTGTGAAAGTGAGTCAGTCGCTTAGTGGTCCCTGTCATGTCCAGCCAGGCCCCCAAGGGGCAGGGAGAGGGCTGGTCTGGGAGCCCTGGAAGCTGGGGCTGAGAGCGCGCCTCCTCCCCGGGGACAGCCTGGAGCTTGCACAAACAGGCCCCAGCCAGAAGGGAGGCCACCTCACCCCGGGGGGGCAGGCCAGGGGTCTTCAGGAAAAGCATCTGGGGAGTGTGAGAGCCCTGAACCCCGGTCGCCGGGGGTGAAGGCAGGCAGTGAAGGCAGGCAGTACGGGCCAGAGCAGCAGCCCAGGTGAGGTCAGAGGCAGAAGAGAAAGGCCGCGGGATGCGGTCACCTGCTGAGCCTCGCGCTCAGGGGCACTGGACGCCAAGGTTCAGGGAGAGAGACCAATGTGAGGGGCATAGCATTCACTGGGGAGGCCCCTGCCCCCTGGCCCCTGCCTCCACTCTCTCACGAGCTCTGGTCACAAGGGCCCGCATGGGGGCACGCACGTGGGAGTGACCGGGATGGCTGGTGACCCAGAAGCGGGGGGGGGGGGGGGGCGGGGGGGGGGGTGGG
>SJYA01003032.1:765180-799554 GCA_006410615.1 Neotragus moschatus | reverse complement strand
GGGGGGTCGGTGGGCAAGCTGGAGGGGTAGGGTGGGAGCAGCATACTCTGCACCTGGAAAGCCGGTCCCCAGAACCGAATTGTTTTTTGAGGCCTGTAAGGAACCTCAGGTCTCTGATCGGACTTGTGGACTTTAAAGAGATAGATGGCCCAGCACATGGAGTCAAGAGATCAAGAGGAAAGGAAGGGTCCCAGCTCCCGCCATCCCAGCAGGAGGCGGCCGGGCTTGCCTCTGTGTGCTCAGATTATAGATGCTGTTGGAGGGGAAAGGGGATCTGGGCCCTGCTCCCCACATGGCCTGTCCTCTGCTGCAAGGAAGGTGTACTAAAGGCTGCAGAGGGGACGCTGGGGGCAAAGGTCAAGACCCCGTGGAGCGGGGTCACTGGAGGGGAAGGGGCTCCGTGCCAGGCCAAACCGCATCCAAACAAGTGATCCGGAAGGGATGGGGTGAGAAAAAAGGGAGACAAAAGCAAAAACCGGCTAGATGGAAAAAGCCCGCTTAGCCCCAGAGAAGGGGTAGCCCGAGGGCTTAAGGACACCTCTCCACTGGTCCCCAACCAAGACCTGTGCCAGAACCTCGTGCCTACAGATGGACGGGGGTTGCAGGTGGGCCTGCACAGAGCTGGAGGGCGTGGCAAGCAGGGGAGGGTAGCGGAGCGGGGGTGGCGGCTGCCCCTCCTACCCTGCTGGGCCCCCCGCCCCTGGGACCCCCATCACCTCTGCTCTCACCACTGCCCATCCAGAGGGAGACTGACCGGCCGCTGGGTGAGAAGGTTCCAGGGAGGGTCAGGCGGCGGCGGCTCGGCCTGTCCCTCCACGCCCGGGGGACACTCACCATTCATCTGGGAGGGGGACGACGAGTAGTCCCGGTCGGCGGGCCGGCGGTCGGGCTTGAGGCTGCGGCCCTGCCTGCCCGAGCCCTCCAGCATGTTCACAATCTCGCCGCGGTCGATGTTCCGCAGGGCGGCGTACAGGTTCTCCACTGCGGGCAGAGCGGAGGGAGAGGGCGCTCGCGGGCCGCTACCCAAGCGGGCCACCTGGGCCACCCGCGGGCTCTGAACTCTGGAGTATGTGTGTGTGTGGGCGGGGGTGAGGGGCTTGCAGGCCCCTTCTCTTCTAAAAGTCCAAACAAACTACCTCTAGGAGAAGTCGGGCAGACCTGGAGATGATGCAGTTTCCGTCCACACTATGCAATAAAGCCAGTAAGAGCCAGTAACCAAACTTTTTGAGTTTTGAGGGGCTTCCCTGGTGGCTCAGATGGTGAAGAATCTGCCGGCAATGTAGGACACCCAGGTTCGATTCCTGGGTGCGGAAGATCCCCTAGGAAAGGGAATGGCAACCCACTCCAGTATTCTTGCCTGGAGAATTCCATGGAGGGAGGGGCCTGGAGGGCTGCAGTCGGTGGAGTCAGACAACTGAGCACACAGTGCATGTGAAAGTTACATTTACACTACACTCTAGTCTATTAAGTGTGCAATAGCACTGTGTCTAGAAAAAAACTAGGTACATATCGTAAAGGTATTTTATGGCTAAAAAATGCAAACTTTCCTCTGAGCCTTCAGTGAGTCTTCGCAGTCACATAAGGACCCTGATCACAGGTCAGCGGGACAAATGCAGTCATCGTGAGAAAATGTGAAACGCTGAGAGAATTCCCCAAATGTTACAGACACAAAGTGAGCAGATGCTGCTGGAAATTGGCACCAACAGACCTGATGAATTTGGGAGGGGGCGGTGGTGAAATGCAGTATATTTGAAGCAAAGTGAGGGAGGCTTGGGTTTTGTTATCCTTTAACAGATCTTTTCCAAACCCCAACAGTGGTGAATTTCAGGCATGGAAAGGCTGTTTTTTTCTTTTTACTTTTTGTAACCCAAAAGGAATACTGGGGCTTCCCTGGTGGCTCAGCAGTAAAGAATCCACCTGCCAATGCTGGAAACATTAGGTTGGGAAGATCCGCTGGAGAAGGGAATGGCAACCCACTCCAGTATTCTTGCCTGGAGAAGCCCATGGACAGAGGAGCTTGGCAAGCTACAGTCCATGGGGTTGCAGAGAGTTGGACACAACTTAGCGACAATGACAAGAAGAATGCTACAAGAAAATGAGAGTGAGAACTGGACCCTGTCCTTTGGAAATCTTTGATCCTTGCCAGCTGATTTGAGATGCGGATGTATGCACTCAGTTTCTCTTCGTGTTTTGTGTTCGGGAATGTGATTGAGGAGCTGGGACGAGTGAGTCATATCTTCCCTCCAGATTGAAGAAAATACTAGGGGAACAAGAACTGCATCCGAAGGGACATCTGGCTCGGCTCTGAGGGGACAGGCCTCTTTTGAGAAATCCAACCAAGAGACACACACCCTACACAGATGCAGTCTTTTAGGGTCCTGGTGTGATTGCAAACTCATCCTGAGAATGGGAAGAGGTCATGGCCACGGTTCTGATGTGCCCTCCTGGCGGGACTGCCCAGAAGACCAGGGACCCTCAGAGGTGTGTGCCTGTGTGTGTGTGCACTTGTGTATGTGTGTGTGTGAGAGACAGAGTGTGCAGAAGAGATTGGTTCCAAAGGTCAACAGCACCCTGGGAATCTGGAGGGAGAAGTTCTGGGGAGAACTGCTTGGTGAGCTCCTGGCGGAGGCTTTGGGGAGACAAGGGTCCCAGCTGCACCCCTGCCCTCCCGGTACTGACTCTTGGCGTCTTGGCCTTCACGGGTGACCCAGAGGTTCAGCAAGGCCTGGCTCTGCTCCAGCAAGGAGTTGGGATTCTCCACGCGGATCCTGTTGATGTCGTCCACGCTGAACTGCAGCTCCCGGGCCAGCTCTGCACGCAAGGAACCAAGACCAGGGTGAGACCAGCTGGAGCCGGCCCCAGCCCTGAGCCTGAGTGGGGAGTGGGGCGCCCCGAAGAGTACCCCGAGATAGAGAACAGTCCCCTGTGGACTTGGAGCCTCCTTCCCCAGGATGCCTCGCGTAAGGTGACACCTGCCCTGTGGTATCCCCGGGAAATGCACCAGGAGGAGGCGTGACCACGGGGGAGTAATAAGGACTGGCTGAATGAACGAACGGACACTCGCTGTCGTCACTTGGAACACGGGTGAGGAGGCTGAGCCATGGAAGGTCGCAGGACCGGCTGGGGTCCCAGGGGAGGCCTGAACAGCGGGTGCCCTCGGCACTGATGGTGAGGCAGAAGCCGCCGCCCTTCCCTCGGGAAGCAGTCATAATGGAAACGCATCTGTGTATTTGTGTTTATTCAGGGAAAGGCGCTGTTTACATTTAAAACGGGAATACAAGTCCCCATCTAAATGCAAGGCACCATCGCAGAAGGCAAGCTCTTCCTCTCCCGCTGTCTTCACGGCTGTTTCTCGCAGGTGCTTTAGAGGAGAGCACAGGAGCTGAGTCTCATTTCAGGGATGAGGAAGACCAGCGTGGAAAGTGACGGTGAGAACCAGAATGTGCGTGTGCCACACACACCACACACACAACACTCCACGTACACATACACAACACACCACACACACACACTACTCCATGTACACACCACACACACACAACACTCCACATACACACACACCTCATACACAACACACCACGTACACACACCACNTTAACCCGAGTGAGGACTCTAGGACGGGTGACAGCTTCACACCAAGGCCCCACACGTCACGGCTCTCCTGTTTGCCCGAGCTCTCCCCTGCTTCCCCGTCTGGGCACTGCTCAAACCCTGGTGTGGCAGAGAGAGTAGGACAAGTCCTTTCTCTACCATTAACTTAGCTGTGTGACCTTGGGCAGGTTACCTAATCTGCCCAGCCTGTTTCCTCATCTGTAAACTGGGGATAAGAAAAGGACACCCCGTTGTAAGAATCAGGGGAGATGATGTCACTTGAGTCTTTTTATTTTCTATTAAAAAAAATTTTTTTTAAGATTTTTTTGTCTTTGATGTGAATCGTTTTTAAAGTCTTTATTGAATTTGTTATAATATCTCTTCTGTTTTATGTTTTGGATTCTGGGCTGTAAGGCATGTGGGATCTTAGTCCCCTGACTAGGGATTGAACCCATGCCCCTGGCATTGGAAGGTGAAGTCGCAACCACTGTACCACTAGGGAAGTCCCTCAAGCACTTTCAATAGCATCTGGGAGGTGAGGATTTTAATGAACGTCAGCTCTTAGTACCACTGGGCTGACAGCCTGCTGCTTCCCTGAGAAACACAGGGTGGTGTCCTCAGCTTTGAGGCAGCCTTCCAAGGATGCTTTTCAAGAGGGACTCAGAGGGACACGCCCAGGAGCCNCACTTTCAATAGCATCTGGGAGGTGAGGATTTTAATGAACGTCAGCTCTTAGTACCACTGGGCTGACAGCCTGCTGCTTCCCTGAGAAACACAGGGTGGTGTCCTCAGCTTTGAGGCAGCCTTCCAAGGATGCTTTTCAAGAGGGACTCAGAGGGACACGCCCAGGAGCCCCTCTGCAGAGACCACCCTCCTGACGGCTTGGGGCTCCAACGCCACCTCCCCCCAACCCCTGGAGGTGCCGACCCCCGAGGCATGCGCCTGGGGCGGGGCCCCCACCTCGACATCCCTGCTCCGGGCCACTTCCCTCCAACCCCTGGAGGTGCCGACCCCCGAGGCATGCGCCTGGGGCGGGGGCCCCCACCTCGACATCCCTGCTCCGGGCCACTTCCCCCCAACCCCTGGAGGTGCCGACCCCCCGAGGCATGTGCCGGGGGCGGGGCCCCCACCTCGATGTCCCTGCTCCGGGCCACCTCCACAAAGTTCTCGTGATGCTCCAACGTCTTGTCCACCCTGTCGTCCGTCATGCAGTAGCACCGCAGACGCCCTTCCCGGGGCTCATTCATCTTGGCAAAAATGACAAACTTGGCCATGTAGGGCACCGCAGTCAGTTCCTTGTACAGCTGGGTGGCAAAGTTCACGGCTTCAGCCGTCCGGGGGCAGTCCGACAGCCAGAACCTGAAAGGAGGGCAACCTTGAGCGGGTCCCTAAGTGTCCAGGGTGAGGGCGTCCCCTCCATCCAACAGGACAGGCTGTGAGCAGGGTGGTGGCCGCTCAGACAGCCCCAGTGGGCGGGGGGGGGAGGGGGGGGCGGCGTTTTCAGGTAGAGAAGGGGAGGGACAGTGGAGGACCCGAGGGCACAAGGTCAGCCTGAGTGCAGCCGCCCCCTGGGGACAGCGACACCCCGCCTCGTGCAGGGCCTGGGGAGCCGCAGGGTCGGGCCACAGGGTGGGGTCTCACCTGGCAGAGACGTTGGTGGTGAAGGTGGCGCACTCGTTGGCGTAGACAAGCTTGGTGGTCCCCGTGATGTCTTCCCACTGGGCCTGATCGGTTCCTCCTGCCACACATGTCAACAGGGCTGGGGGACCGTCTCCAGAGGCCGACATGGGGCGTGCACACCTGGCTGAGGCCCTGATCCCAGGCTCCCCCCACCCTACCACCCCGCACCCTGTGACCTCGTCCCCTCTGGGAGGACCCCCTCCTCTGGGGTCTGGGGGCTCTTCAGGAATGGGGAGACTCTACCCAGAGGCAGAAGCCCCATCCCTCCGAGGGCCCTGTCGCTCCCCGGCTCCATCCCCTCCCGTCTCCCGGACAGCAGGACCAGGACAAAGGGGGCACCCCTCACCGATGACGCTGCAGAGCAGCCGCAGGCTGGTGGTGTCCCCCTCCCCGCTGTCCCGGGGGTTGTCCATCCAGGACGGGGGCAGCGGGATGCGGAGGCCGATGGGGCGGTGGAACTTCCGGCGCCTCGGCTCCACGGTAACGATGGGGCTGAACGTGGCCTGGTTGCCCAGGAGTTTGGTGACCAGCTCATCAGGTACAGGCTGGGCCTGTGAGGTGCCCAAGGGGGATGCTCAGCCCGGAGCAGCCGAGGGGCTCATGGGTGGGGATGAGAGCAGCTGTCCCGACAGGTTCGAAGGTCCCCTGGGGGCGGGGCGGGGGGGGGCCCATCCTGCTGATGTCCTGCCCAGCTCCCCTGTCTGAGCCCCCACGCCCGTTTTCCTGATGCTCCCCACTCCTTGGGGCCTTGCTCGGCATTAGGCACCTGTCCAGGGAGCCACGTGGCTTCCCCTCAATGCTGACCTGGCGGTTTAAACACGCCATCTAGGGTTTCCTGCAACTTAACAGATGGCCCTATCCCAGCCACCCAACTCTCTTCTGAGCTTAAGGTCAGAGCTCTGATGGGATTGTTTTAGGCAGTGGACCGACAGGTAGAGATGTCCTGGGGGCCGTGAAGGCTATCTCCCAAGACACAGACTGTCTCCGAGGGCCCTGACACCCTGAGCCCGGGCCGGGTTGACGTGCCCTGGAGGGGCTGCACGCATCACCTGCAGGGCCAGCTTCACCCGCTTGGTGACCGCGTTCTCGGGGAAGGTGGCCTGCACCAGGGGCACCAGCTTGCTCGTCAGAGAGCCGCCCTCGGGGCCGATGGTGTCGTAGTCCTGGTAGAGCCGCGACATGATGACGAAGTACAGGGGGAAGTCGGTGGTGACAATGCGGCAGACACGCTTCTTCTCCAGCTCCTCCAGGCTCCCTAGCTCTGCAACCACACGCACACGCCCGCCGCGGGTCACCGCCGCAGGCCCCCAGGGACCCTCATCCTGGCTCCAGAGGCCCCCTCCGGCAGGGGTAGGAGAGAGTCTAGGCCCCGAGGGAGCAGCACAAAAGACCAGGCTGCAGGGGGCCTGGGCGCCGGAGCTGGGCCGTCCCTAGACTCTCAGGGCGTCCCCCAGCCCAGGCGGCCCCGCCAGCCCACCCCCAGCGCAGCCTCAAACCCCCTCCTCCAGGAGGAAGGCGCTGCTTGGGCCCTGGGCGCTCGCTCACCTTCGTCCATCCCGTTGAGGATCTGGTCCAGGCAGCTCTCTTCATAGCGGTTCTTGTGTTCCTTCCACACAGAGCCGTTTTCACTCCGCAGCACCACAAGCTCGCGGTCCCCACGGCCTTGGGAGGCGAAGTGGGGGATCTCCACGATGACAGGGCTGGGGGGGACAGAGGGTGCAGGGGAGGGGCTGGACGCAGGTGTGTGTGCCGTGTGGGCGACGGCTGTGGGCTCAGGAGGCAAGAGCAGGCAGGCGGGGGGCAGCGGGGGCCCCCCGATGGGCTGGTCCTCACAGTGGACAGACCTGTCTCAGGTTCCCGAGACACTCCAGGACCCTCTCATCAGGCCCAACCTCACTTCGCAGGGTGCATCCTGCCACGGCCACGTGGCTGAGGCTTGGCAGAATAACCCTGACCTTGGACTTGACTTTGAGTACCCATCCATGTCCTGGACTGGGGACCAAACTCCTCTGAGCCTCAGCGTCTTCCTCTGTCAGTCCAGACAGTGGCATTTCCTCAGGAGGATGGTTGTAGTCATTGGTGTTATTTAGTTAGTTGTGTCTGACTCTTTGCAACCCTACGGGCTGTAGCCCACCAGGCTTCCTCTGTCCACGGGATTCTCCAGGTAAGAATACTGGAGTAGGTTACCATGCCCTCCTCTAGGGGATCTTCCCAACCCCAGGATCAAACCTGAATCTCCTGCACTGCAGGCAGATTCTTTACTGCTGAGCCACCAGAGAAGCGAAGGAGGATGGCTTTGAGCGTCACATTTAAAGGGGAAATGAATGTGAAAGTTTTTAGCTGCTCTGCAGTCGCTGGAGGAAAGACGGGGACGGGGGCCGAGCCAGGCCATGGATGCAGACAGGAGGTCAGGGCTTCCTGGGCCAGGCCTGTGCCAGCATGGAGCCCGTGGTGCCTGAAGGATGCAGGGTTGCCAGGAGAAGCAGGTCTGTGGCAGGAAAGGTGAGGGGGGCCTCCAAAACCGTCAGTCTTGTCCTTGGGAACAAGGCTGCAAGGCTGTCTTCTAGGAAGACCGGGCGCTCCTTGCCCTTGACTCTGATCTGGAAGGGCTCCCCACCATCCTCAGAACTTAACTAAGGACCCCCAGGGGGTCCTCCAAAGTAGCTGTCTTCATTCCCTTCTAAGAGCATCACCCAGGACCTGAAGATGCTAAGCTCGCCCCAGGCACCAGCCTCCTATGTGTACCTAGGAGCCCAGGGGCTTCTAATTCTGACAAATCAGGACACAGAGAAAGCAGGCGGGGTGAGGACTCTGGGCTTGTCTCCCCTCAGCCCAGGCGCAGCAGGGACCGGTCAAGGGCAGGGGAGTGACCTCTCACCTCAGAAACTGGACCCCCGTGGGCCCCAGTGCGATGACCCTGCTGGCCAGGCCCTCCTCCTCGGCCAGCGGTGGCGGCGTGGGCAGCTTCTGGGGCTTCACCAGGCGGCAGGTGATGCGGGTGGGCGCCGCGCACGTCCGCGGCGGGACCACCACCCTCAGGCCGTTGTGCCGGCTGCCCCGCATGGAGCCCCCACGGGCGTCCACCATGAAGCTCACCAGGAACCTAGGGCACAGCGGGTCCGTGTTGGCCTCTCCCGGGCGGGCGGGCGAGCAGGGCCAGGGTCGCCTCCCGGGGCACTCACCCTGTGTGCACCGGGCTGGCCACAGGGCTGATGTTGTCCGAGGTCTCTGTGGCCGGGCTGCTGGGGATCAGAGAGTCTTCATCATATTCTTTGGACACCTGGGGACAGGGCGAGGGAAAGGCCAGCTGTTATCACCTGCGAGCCACAGCAACAGCCAACGGTCCCGGCCAGTGGACCTCTCGCGGAGGCCAGGGAGGCTCGGCCAGCCACCAAGGGCCCAGCGAAGGAGGTGCTACCCGGAACTCACTGACCCTTTGGGAGAAAGCTCACCCAGAATCTAAAAGGGGGCACAGGCCTCCTGGGACCTACACAGCTCTCCTTGGCTCAGGACCCTGGGCCAGGCTTCCGACACCAGAGCGAGTCCTTCCCATCCAGCCTCGGTCTCAGCTCACGTGCCACATGCACTTCCGGCCTGCCCCTGCCCCACCCGCCCCGTGAACCCTGCCACGTGAGCTCCACACAGCTCCTTTTCACACGCAAGTTGGCGCCGGAGCCCACGCCATCACCTACGAGCTGCTTGGCTCTGGGCAAGCCACGTGCACTGGGGCATCAAGGGAAAGAGAACAGATCCCCCCATCCTGGGGGTCAGGATGCTTCCCACTTCTTCCTCTGCAAATGGGATGGCTCCCCCTCCTCACGGTGATGCTGTAATTGCAGGACCTCAGGGCTGCCTTGTCCCAAGGCATGTCCATCGCGAGGACTCACCAAGCCTGTCGGTTCGGATCCTACCCCTCCAGCTTCATTCTCAACCTGGCCCGCCCTCTGGCATCTCCATCGGCCCAGGCGCCCATGTCCGTCTCATTCGCTGGACCACCCTGTGCATCGTCCACCTCTCGCCTCCTCTGAGAACGCTTGCCCTTGACTCTGATCTGGAAAGGCTCCCCACCACCCTCAAAGCTGCTGAGCCCTTGGGTAGTCACCCCCCTGCATTCTGACCCTCCTCAGCTGGACTATCTGCTCCCGCATCCTCCCACACGGGGTCCCCTCCAGGGCGCCTGGCGGGGCTCCAGGAAGCCCCTGCTGACTCGGTTCACGACTTAGGTTGGCCAGGGAACAGCAGAACCAGGTCCCCTTGGAGCTTTCTCATTGCTGTCTTTGGAAGCACCAGGCGAATGTGCCATGGCAGTGCCAGGGCCGTATCTGACCATATTATCTGACCATATCTCCCAAACGCCCCCCTGACCCCGCAGCATGACACCACTGTCAGCCCTGTGACCTGCCCTAGGGTGGGAGGGCTGACCGGACCGCATCACAGCCATCTTCTCCCAATGCCACACTTGGGTCCAGGGCTTCCGCCGCTGCTTTCAGACACACATCCCTTCAGGGCGGAGGAAGAGACCAGCCTTAGCTGGAAAACCGACACGTCTGGCTCAGTGACCAAGCTCAGGGCGGCCGTTTCCAACCTCTAAGCACTACACTGCTTCCTTCTGATCCCAGAAAACCTCTTTGCCCTGGGGGAAAAAAATGCCAGCTGGCATAAAAATTAAATCGAGGAGCATTACATTGTTTTAAGCCATCCCACCTATTTGGGGGACAAATTCCAGCAGCATCAAGGGAAGTCACAAATAGGGTATTAAAATGAGTAACAGCCGCACTGGGGACAGCTCTCCTTGGCATCCCCTTTCCACCTGGACTGGTATTTTTAAGCTCCCAGTAATCCCTTGGGGAACGTGAGGCAGAAAGTGGCCCGTTTTTATGGATGTGAAGCAAAAAGGTGCCAAGTTCCGGACTTGCCCGCAGCTCCACAGAGGTGTGGCTGAAGCCTGGGGTTCCCTCTCTGGTACCGGGACCCATGGCCCCCACGGGTGCAGACGGCGTGTCCTCAGGGCATGTGTGCAAGAGAACACAGGCTTAGCAGCCAGAACTTGTGTTGCCGGTTCTCAGCCCCGCTGAGACTAGCATGAGGGCGTCCCAGGCACCCTCGGGCTCTCAGAGACTCAGATCTCCGATAGCTGGGGTTATATGAGTGCTGGGGGCGCAGCTGCTGCAGAAGACTCCTGAAACCTGGGATCCGCGGGGCTTGGTAAGTGCTGTGAGCTTTATCAATTCTCCCCGTGCTTCAGGTCATCTCAGAGTAATCACTGCCCGGGGAGTCTGTTCCCCGCCAAGAGGAGGTAAGAGAAAGGACGCGTCTCACCTGATCTGGCTCGTCAGCTCTGATCACCACGGTCTCAGGTGTGACGCAGGGAATCCGTGGGATGGCTGGGGATTCCACCCTGTACGCCGAGGACATTGGGACATCAGGACACGATCCTTCTGCATAGCCCATCATCTTCCACTGGGCGCCTCAGTGAGACATTTCTGTACCCCCAGGATCACTTATCCAATCCGATCTCGCCCCCTCCACCATCTGAACCCCACTGGCACAGGTGCTACATCCTGGCCTCCCCCCCTCCACCTCTAGGCCTTTCCCCAGAGCCTGTCTTGGGCCCGAGTTGAAAGGCTGCCTCCTCCAGGAAGTCTTCCTGCACACACCACCCCAGTTTTGTAGCCTTAGTCCCCTTGTTGAGGGAACTCTCGCTCTGGCCATAACGTCTTATTCTACATCATGGTCTGACCACTGGATATGTGTTTTCATTCCACCAAATAACATCTGTAGGTTCTCTGTGGCCGCAGTCTTCGCTCTGTGTTTCTAACTGAAGTTCAATAATACTAATCACAGGTTCCCTTCTCCTTGGTCCATGGCCCTCATAAGCCCTGGGACCAAGCCGGCACATGTCTGTCTTTTCAGGAAACCCCAAAGGGCTCAGTGTTTCTACAAAGTTGTCGTTTTCACATTCATTCACAGAATCCCTGTGTGCGCCAACACACACACATGGGAATAGCTCACCGCATTCCCGAAGGGATGAGAAACACGTGCCAGGCAGATGCAGACCCTCTGTGGACGTTCCCTAATGGACCAGCTGATGGAGGGACGTGGCTGGCCTGTGAGCTCAGCTTAGCAATAGTTACTTTCTTATTATTTAAATTTTTTAATTGCATGAAAGTTTCTCTAAATTCTACGGTGCTTTACAGTTTCCAATTTTTCACACATGTGATTGCATGTACTCCTATAATACGTGTGTGTTAGTCGCTCAGCTGTGTCTGATTCTTTGCGACCCCACGAACTGTAGCCCGTCAGGCTCCTCTGTCCATGAGATTCTCTAGGCAAAGATACTGGAGTGGGTTGCCGTGCCCTCCTCTAGGAGATCTTCCCAACCCAGGGACTGAACCTGGGTCTCCCGCATTGCAGGCAAATTCTTTACCCTCTGAGCCACCAGGGAAACTCCATCCTGTAATAACCCACCCCCTTTTTGACAACGGTTTCTAATGGGATCTCCCTGAGTGGATTTTTTTCTGGTGCAAAACTGAGTGTTCGAAAGGGGGAGAGATGTGGAGAGAGTACTGAGGGCGCTGAGGGAGGGGAGGAGGCGCAGTGGGAGGCAGGGACCCCAGAGAGGCTGGCAGGCTCTGAGGGAGACCTCTGCCCCCGCCTGGCACCCCCGGTGCAGGGCTGGCTTATCCGAGACACTGGACCAGCTCTCTGTCCAGGCCCGGGCTTCCTGGAGCCTCCCTGCTCCGAATCTTCTACCCTGAGTCCGGGGAGGGGGACCGCCCCTCCCCGACGGGAGCATCTCTTACACTTGGTCCAGCTTCGGCACGAAGTCCAGCAGCTCTTTCTCTTCACCTACATCCCTGGCATCTGGCCTCTCTGCCCTGGAGCCAAGATCCTCCCCTGAAACCACACAAGTTTAAGTGAGTGACAGGAAGGAAATGCCCTCTTTCTTTCTAAAAAGTGTCTTTTCTGCTCCTCCTCTCAATGCTCGCCCCCGCTGGGGCACAGGGCAAGGTCTCTGATGCTCGAAGGGGACCATAGCAACATCTTCATCTTCAGCCAACAGCCCTGGAGCCGGGCAGCCAGTCCCTAACATAGACTGCACCAGGCTTTGGAGAAGATAACAACTCAATCAAAAGGAACTTGCTTCCTTTTGGGGACTGGGGGAGGGGTGGTGGCGTGCCTCGCAACATGTGTGATTAGTTCCCTGAACGTGCAAATTGCTCAGTTGTGTCCCACTCTTTGTGACCCCATGGACTACACGGTCCATGGAATTCTCCAGGCCAGAATACTGGAGTGGGTAGCCTTTCCTTCCTCCAGGGGATCCTCCCAGGTCTCCCTCATTGCAGCCCGGATTCTTTACCAGCTGAGCCACCAGGGAAGCCCAAGAAAACTGGAGTGGGTAGCTGTTCCCTTCTCCATGGGATCTTCCCAACCAAGGAATCAAACCCAGGTCTCCCACATTGCAAGGGGATTCTTTACCAGCTGAGCTACTAGGGAAGCTCTGACCAGGGCTCAAACCCACAACCCCTGCTCTGGAAGTACAAAGTCTTAACCACTAGACCACCAGGGAAGACCCGGAAGGAACCTTCTTTGCCTGACAAGTTCCACTTCAGAACAGCCCTTGTGGAGGGTGCTCTTTCTCTAAAGAGGTGCTTCTGTTCTTTTCCACACCACGTGCAACAGAAGAACAAACCCCCGTGGAACAGAGCCCATCCGTCTGGAGAGGCGCTGGGGACTGGTGTAGTAACCTCAGCGGCTGAGTCCGCATTCCCGAAGCCCATCGCCGAGAGGTTCAACCTCTGTCTGCAACCCCAATTCTGCCTCTGATTCTCTCTCCTCCTTGCCCTGGAGCGGGGGCCCTGGACCTCGCAGGGTCCTTTCCTGCCCCTCGGGGCCCCTCCTGGCCTTGTGATCAGGAGCCTACAGGATGGAACCACAGCAGCTCATGCAGTTATGACCGCAGACACAGTGGCAGGTAGCATGGACGCAGACGTGGACAGGCCGGAGGTGCCCGCCGGGCGCGGACCTCACAGGCGGAAAAGTCCTGTTTGGGCCAAGCTCCGATTGTTATGGAAAGCAGGGGTGGATTAGTGAGAGCTTGGGTTGCTGAGGGTGAAATGCACTCATGAGAAAGGGCCACAGGGAACAGAGAGTTTCATACCCATTATAGTTATATGAGCAGTTCCTGGAAAGCAAAGAAAGAGTCACGTTTAAGGAAGGACAGGATTGAAGTCAGGTGAAGTGACAGGTGTTTCATTCAAGGGCGTTCAGGAGAGCTTTTACCACCTAGCCCACCAGGCTACACAACCCCTGGGTTACCGAGATGGAAGGGGGCAGAGAGATAATCTGGTCCAGCTCTACCCTTCTTTATCATGAGGATTCTCTTCCAATTTAAGCGAGGAGACAGGTGTACTTGGGGCAGGAAAAGTACTATAAGTACCCTGCGGCCCACAGAAGTGGAAAATGCAGTCATTTCATAATGGATCCAACCCCAAAACTGACTGACCCACAGTGTGGTCTGAAGAGCAGCTGATGAAAAGGAATTCTTTCGCATTTTAAATCGAACAGCTTGCTATTCATTCAAAGCACAAGGAACACACCAGGTGGAATTTTATGACAGTTCCTTACGGCTCTGAGAGCTGATCTGAGCAGAATCACACTCCAGGTATGCTATATGCAAACACGCGTATTTATGCAACTTTCTGGGATTTTCTATTTTTAATCTCTGTGGTGTAGATTTTCTTCTCCTAAAATCACATTCAAGAAGCCCTTTCGACAACGGACAGCATCATTAGAAGGTGGTTCTGTCCAGCTGCGACTCTGACGACCTGGTGACCCGGGGTGGTGGCCAGAGGCCCCCTGAGTGAGTGTTCAGACCCCCGAGTGCCCCCCTTCATTCAGCCTGACTTGACCCGCACGCGGTATGGATCCCAGCCTGTACCTTCATCTTCAGAGACGTCCAGGATCTCATCCACTGTCTCTGGGACGCTCATCCGGTGCTTGTCTGTGATCAGCTGAAAAAAGAAAAAAGCGAGGAATTCAGCCCCAACACCGCAGTGGGCCCTTTCACCCAGCCAGCAGCTATGACAGTGGAGACCGGAAGGAGATGAGAAGGGAGGTCTGTCCCAAACGAGGAAAAGGACAGCTAAGAGGGTCTCTGGGGGTCTGGCAGGAACTGTAAGGGGAGATGAACAGAACCCCAGCTTCTGGTTGCCTGGTCGCTAACCTCAGCTCCATCTGGGCTTGGTCTGGTCGACGCCCCAACTCTTCTGCCCACCAGGTGGCAGTAAAGCCCCACCTGAGTAGGAGGACCCCACTCCACTGCACCCCCAACCCTCAGTTCTTTGGGCTTCAAGCTTCCCTCAGGACTCCCAGGACTCCAGAACATGCTCCACTTCCCGGGGCACCCCCCGGGGCATCCTGCAGGCTGTGCGTGGCTGAGGTGGGTGTGCAGGGGAGGAGTAGACGTACCTCGATGCTGGTTTCATCGGTGACAACCTTGAGCACGTCTGTTACAGAAATGTAGCCCAAGCGCTTGGCTATGGCCAGAGGCGTGGTTCCATTCTGGGGAGAAGAGCAGACGGATGGTGTGATCAGCCCAGACCCACACCCCAATTGTTCACACCCGGAGCAAGACCCTGCACACATGTGCGCCCAGACGCGTGTGGTCAGCAGCTCGAGGCTGCTGGGGTACTCAAACCGCCAGTGCTGGGTGTTCAGAGGAGATCTTGCCACCGAAGCCAAGAGCGGCTGAGAGGGAGGCGGTGGGAGGTCAGGGCTGGGGAGACACCAGCTGGGGTTTCAGGAATAGGAGGGCCCTGGGCGGTACTGCCCACAGCTCCCAAGGCTGGTTCTTCGGGTGTCGGTTACTGCTTATGGAAACAGTTCAAATAATCCACATACTTCAGTGAACTCTTCTCAGGCCAGCTGGAAATCACAAGTCACCAGAAAATAAGGGAAGGGCAAATTTCTACTTTGATTTTAAAGGGAAGAGCTAACTGAAACTAAATGGATAATGAGGCTTTCCTTCTTTTTTCTTTTTTTAACTTTTTGGCCATACCACACGGCATATGGGACTCAGTCTCCTGACCAGGGACTGAACCCACGCCCTTTCAAAGTTCTCTGCTCCCAAGGTCTACCCCATGCAGATTCGGCCCCATCCACAGCTATGGCTTCAGCAACCACAGTGACAATCAAAGGTCCTCACGCTCTCCAAGCTGGAAGCAGTCACGGAGAGAAGCCAGTACCTCTGACAGTCCCAATGCTTGGGGAGGAAGTGACCACTGAACTGTGCCCGCTGACGTGGCTGAAGACCCCAAGGCTCCCAAACATCAGGACCCACCCAAGACATTTGGTTCTGTTCACTCTCGTCACGCTGAGAACAGCTTCACAGATTTTAGCAGGGATTTTGCAGAAGGTTTTGACAACATTTAAATAAAAATAAAAGGGGGAGGGTAAGTGGTGCTACTAGGATAAACTTCCACCTTCCAGAAGGAGTCCCCATGCCCGGGGGAGCCTGTTCGGGCCCCAGACGCACTGGAGGCAGCCCCCGTGAGAGCAGGTGTCTGAAATCAGGGCCCCAGGCAGTACTCACCGAGCTGACCTCGTTTGGGGAAGCACCATGTTTGAGAAGCAGTGTCACGATGTCCGTATGGCCTTGTTGAGCCGCCTGGTGCAAGGGGCTGTATCCGAGCTGTAAAGCGGGTAGACATTGGGAGGATGAGCTAGCGGCAGAAACGAGCTGGCACTGCCCACCCGCCACAGAGCCTCTGTCTTCTGCATGCAAAGCAAAAAAAAAAAAGCATTTTCCCCATTTCTCCCTCCAGCGTCAAAGCTGAAAATTGTGGCGGAGCCCCACGGGTGCCCAGAGTGATTCTAGGTGCCTCTGAGTTTGGCACTGGTCTTGTTACCGACCAGGGTCCAGTTAATAGAAATAGATCAGAGGCCAGACAAGAAACTCAGGCAAGGCTTTCCTGGGGCCCCTGCTGCAGAGGGCATGGGGGTTGAAAACAAGTAACAGGCTTCTTTGCTTGCTCCCCAGGGGGAAGGGACAAGCTGGTTCCTGACATGGAGCGAGTCCAAGGGTCAGGCTGGAGGGGTGACTCAGGTGGTTTGCCTTTGGGTGGGGCGCGTGCACAGGACCCTGCTTTTGCTTCTGACAGCCTGTTTTCGCTCCCGGCTCTTTAGAAGGGGCAGTTGGGTTTTTGGTCTCTGTATCTTGTCGCCCATGACTTGCCCCAGCTGCTCAGGCAAGCGGCAATATTTAGTCCCTTATAGATTCTTTGTATTTTTGTTGCTGGAGGAGATGTTTGTCCAGATGCAAGCCTTGCAGCAAAGGGGGGTGGTCCCAGCATGTCTCTGTCTCAGGCATCCCCATACCTTGGTCTTGGCATTGACGTCTGCCTTGTGCTGTAGCAGAAATTTCACCAGCTTGATGTTCCCGTAATGACTGGCCACATGGAGTGGAGTGTAACCCATCTGGAAAGGAAGAGAGGAAAGAGGGTGACCAGCAGGGCTTCTGGGGACAACATGAGTCACTCTGAGCTGGACGAGAAGGAAACTCGCATGGTAACGGCGGTAAAGGGGAGGATGGATGAGGAGGCCTTGGCAAGGCTGGCAGCAGTTCCCTGGGGTCAGCTGTCCAGGCTGTCGGAGGCCAGGGGCCTGGGAGGGGCACGGGGCTTGGTGTTGGGCAAGCGCAGCGTGAGGTGAACAGGGGAGACTCAAGGGGGGCGGGCAAGCGGATGATGGGAAAACTGGCCCTGGGTCTGGGGAAGAGGGCCCGGAAGGAGGCGCCCGTGGGCGTTAAGTCTTGGTGGTAAGCGAAGTTCCCCAGATGAAGTATGGTGAGAAAAAAGTGGGGCTTGTGGAACTGAGGCAATAGTTACAGGGAGTTCAGAAAAGAGGGTGGGGAGGGGGCAACAAAGAAGGAGGAGGAAAGCCAGGAGAGATCCGTGCTGCCGAAGCCAAGACAGGTCCGTCGGAGAGCCGGGGAAGCTGGGAGGGCAGGGCCCTTGCATGAGAAGGAGGTCCCTGCTGACCCGGACAAGCCCCACCTTGCCCAGCTATCTGGGCTACCAGGTGGTACCGTCATGCACCATGAGGGCAGGAACTGGCCCTGGCTTGAAGTGAGTGGACTTTGGGTATTTATTCACTTGAATTTTGTCCACAGAGGAGGTAATTCTCACGGAAGCTGTTTCGCAGAATATTTTAGCGCTCCCTCCACAGGCTGACAGGCCAAGGCTCTCTCAGCCCCTAAGCGTCCTGGGGAGCCTAATCCCAGAGACCATCTGGATCCTCACCCTGCAGGCTGTACCTGAAGTGATGGGCTGGCTTTGAGATCTCTAAGGTCTAATAAAGGTCCGTCTAGTCAAAGCTATGGTTTTTCCAGTAGTCATGTATGGATGTGAGAGTTGGACCATAAAGAAGGCTGAGCACTGAAGAACTGGTGCTTTCCAACTGCGGTATTGGAGAAGATTCTTAAGAGTCCGCTGGATAGCAAGGAGGTCACACCAGTCCATCCTAAAGAAAATCAACCCTGAATCTTCATTGGAAGGACTGATGCTGAAGCTGAAGCTGCAATACTTTGGCCACCTGATGCGAAGAAATGACTCACAGGAAAAGGCACTTATTCTGGGAAAGACTGAAGGCAGGAGGAGAAGTGGGTGACAGAGGATGAGATGGTTGGATGACATCACTGACTCAATGGACATGAGTTTGAACAAACTCCGGGCGATGGTGAAGGGCAGGGAAGCCTGGAGTGCTGCAGTGCATGGGGTCGCAGAGTTGGACAAGACTTAGTGACTGAACAAAAGCAGCAACAAGTTCTAACTCACAGTATAGGATCTCTCAGGGCAAGATCCCAAAAGACTAAACTGGGCTGGCGAGAGAACCTCAAAGATCCAGAACATTCTTGGGTTTTAAGCAGGTTCCTGTAGAGGCTGTAGGCAGTTGGGGATAAAATACGTCTTGGATTTTTCTGGGAGCTTTTAATGTCACACTGCCGACTGGCGTTCCTGGTGGGCTCTGGAGGGGGCTGGGGCTGGAGGGGTGTTGCTTTGTCTCTTTCATTTAATACACTTGCCTTGCAGTGAAAAGGAACAAAATGGTGCCTCTTCCAGGAAGCCTCCTTTTCCCACCAAATGGAGAGACCTTCCCCTCCCTCTATTCTCCCTCTGGTTCACTAGCGCCCTCCTCGCACCGGACTTCACACCCGCTGTCCCTTTCTGCTCTTACATCATCTGCAGGTGCCTCGAGGCAGAATCCACTGTGTGCTGGGCACTAGGTTGTTCTCCATCCCCACCCCAGAGCCACCCNGAGATGATGTGAGCCGTAAAAGACTCCTCTTTCCTCAGGCAGTGAGCTCGTCCAAAGGAACGCACACACGCTCGAGAGAGAGCTGCCTCCATGTTAAAACAACATCAGCATTGGAATTAGAAAGGGGCGGGTTTGGTTTGGGTGCAGAGAGATTTGCATGTGAAATTCTACAAAATTGCCAGACTACTTTGGAAACTATTTTTTGCCATGGAAACAAAACCCATCTGTACAGGGTTTATGTGTGGATAAAGCTCTCTTTAAATACCATGGGACTGGCTCCAATTTCTTTTATATAAAGGGGGGTGGGAGGAGGAGGGGAGTCCAGCAGTTTTATTTTTAGAGGCAGGAGTAAGTCACGTCCCCCATGGGGCCGCATGCTGTCTGCACAGCGATGCAGGCTCTGCTACAACATCGCGGGGGGGACTGGAGCCCAAGGAGACAGGGTGTCTGGGAGAGGCCGTGTGCTGTGTCTGCAGGAAGGTGATGCTGTACATTTCAGACGAGCATCCGATCTGAGCGGGGAGGGCAATCTGAAGGCTGGCACAGATCTTCCCCGACCGGGTTGCGTCCCCACGGGGGTCCGCAGGGGTGGGCTGGAATCATACTCTGACCCACCCGAGACTCCTCCTGCTGAAAGGCTGAGCATGGAAGTTCGCTCACCAGCCCCAAAATCCGTAAATTATCCTCACTCTCACTTTCCTTTCTTCTGAGTCTTGACTGTCCATCTAACAGTGAGCGGAGAAACCGCATGTGTCCTTTGCCCCCAAGCCCTGCTCCCTCTCCTCACCCTCCTCCGCATGGCCACCAGCCCCCAAGGCCCCTGTGCCCTTGCAGATCTTGCCACCCTCTCATCTCATCCCGCAGGGGGCAGCCTGCCCCCGCCAATGATGCTGGTGTCCAGCTTCATCTCTGTACCTCGTTCTGTCCCCTGCAGTCCACTCTAACATAAACCCCACCTGCTGCCTACACTAAGGGTCCCTCGGGGGTGACGGACCCGCGACTCTGAGCATCTCAAGGGCTGGCATGAGGCTGGCCAGCGGCCACACATCCCCGTGGAACATATGGACAGAAGGAGCACCGCTTCAGAGCCTGAACTCAGGAGGAGAACAGAGCTGGGGGAGACTACCTGCCTTTAAAACAGGTTCTGCGCTTCCAGGTTCTGGCAAGTTAACCCCTCGCCCCAAATATTCTCCAAGTGTATCTGTACCCTGTCCGAGCATCAAGAGCATGAGGTCACCCCCCACCCGGAATGTTCTCCAGGGGGGCCCCTGTCCCAGCATCGAGAGCACGCTGTGCACGCTGACGTCTGACATCAGGCTTGGGGACACATCTGTTGTGTGAACGAATCCCCCTTCTGGGAGGTGACCTGTGGTGGGAAGTGCCTCCGCCTCCCGCCCTGCTCCTGGTCCCCCAGCAGCAGCCACAGCCCACCCCGGGGGGCGAGAGCAGGGTCCCGGGGTGGGGCCGGGGTGGGCACCGGCCGATAGGCTTACCCAGGCAGGGCTGTGCGGGGAGCCGCCCCGGGGCAGCAGCCGCTTGACGACGTCCAGGTGGTTGTGGTGCACGGCCACGTGCAGGGGCGTCAGTCCGCTCTGTGGGAGGACAGGGACAGTCTTCACTTGGGGGCGGCCCCCTGGCCAGGCCCCAGGAGCCAGGCCTAGGGGTCCGTGTTAACTTCTGCTACCCAGGAAATCCGAGGAAGAGCCATGTCAGAGCCAGGCCACTGGAGAACACAGCCAGTGGAACGTGGGCCACCTCCTCACTCCTGAGAGGGTCACCTCCTCAACCCTGGGGGGCCACCTCCTCAGTTCTGGAGGGTCATCTCCTCAGTCCTGAGGGTCACCTCGTCAGTCCTGGGGGGTCACCTCCTCAGTCCTNGAGGAAGAGCCATGTCAGAGCCAGGCCACTGGAGAACACAGCCAGCGGAACCTGGGCCACCTCCTCACTCCTGAGAGGGTCACCTCCTCAGTCCTGGGGGTCACCCCCTCAGTCCTGGGGGGTCACCTCCTACTCCTGAGAGGGTCACCTCCTCAACCCTGGGGGGCCACCTCCTCAGTTCTGGGGGTTACCTCCTCAGTCCTGGGAGTCATCTTCTCAGTCCTGAGGGTCACCCTCTCAGTCCTGGGAGGTCACCTCCTCAGTCCTGGAGGGTCATCTCCTCACCCCTGGGGGGGTCACCTCCTCAGTCCTGGAGGGTCATCTCCTCAGTCCTGAGGGTCACCTCCTCAGTCCTGGGGGGTCATCTCCTCACCCCTAGGGGGTCATCTCCTCAGTCCTGACGGCCACCCTCTCAGTCCTGGGGGTCACCCCCTCAGTCCTGAGGGTCACCTCCTCAGTCCTGAGGGTCACCCTCTCAGTCCTGGGGGTCACCTCCTGAGTCCTGAGGCTTACCTCCTCACTCCTGAGAGGGTTACCTCCTCACCCTTAGGGGGTCATCTCCTCAGTCTTGAGGGTCACCCTCTCAGTCCTGGGGGTCACTCCCTCAGTCCTGAGGGTCACCTCCTCACTCCTGAGAGGGTCACCTCCTCAACCCTGGGGGGCTACCTCCTCAGTCCTGGGAGTCATCTCCTCAGTCCTGGGAGGTCACCTCCTCAGTCCTGGAGGGTCATCTCCTCAGTCCTGAGGGTCACCTCCTCAGTCCTGGGGGGTCATCTCCTCACCCCTAGGGGGTCATCTCCTCAGTCCTGACGGCCACCCTCTCAGTCCTGGGGGTCACCCCCTCAGTCCTGAGGGTCACCTCCTCACTCCTGGGGAGTCACCTCACTCCTAGGGGTCACCTCACTCCTGGAGGGCCCCCTCCTCACTCCTCGGGGTCACCTCACTCTTAGGGGGTCACCTCACTCCTGGGGGTCACCTCACTCCTGGGGGTCACCTCAGTCCTGGAGGGCCACTTCCTTACTCCTGGAGGGCCACCTCCTCACTCCTGGAGGGTCACCTCCTCAGTCCTGGGGCTGACGGGGCAGTGCCCTCATCACTCTGGCTCAGAGGGGCCACCAGGTCTTTCTAGAAGGGCATAGCATTGTCAGGAAGATCAGTCCCCCTAGAGGCCACTCTCCCCGGGCAGCTGCCCATTCACAAGGTAGAGATGCCACCACCCGCGGGAAGCTGCGCCTCCATCCTGGCTCCACTCTGACCCCTGACCCCGGATGGGATGCGAGGTCAAGCTCACCTTCCCGGCGGCGTTGGGGTGCGCGTCGTGCTCCAGCAGCAGCTCCGTCATAAACACCTTCCCGTACTTGGCTGCCACGTGGAGAGGGGTAAATCCTTTCTGAGGAGAAACACCGGCCATCAGAAGCCTGGGAGCCCCTGCTGTCCTCCCCAGGGAAAGGGTCTGCGTGCAGCCAAGGAGGCGCCCNGAGGTCAAGCTCACCTTCCCGGCGGCGTTGGGGTGCGCGTCGTGCTCCAGCAGCAGCTCCGTCATAAACACCTTCCCGTACTTGGCTGCCACGTGGAGAGGGGTAAATCCTTTCTGAGGAGAAACACCGGCCATCAGAAGCCTGGGAGCCCCTGCTGTCCTCCTCAGGGAAAGGGTCTGCGTGCAGCCAAGGAGGCGCCCACCCCGGCTGGCACAGAGATGCAGGAAAGGGCATGGAGTGGGCGGTCCTGCCTAGACACCCGGACCTGCAGCCACCACCGCCCCTCTCCCTCTTGTGACGGAGCCAGAACCGCTGGCGCTGTTATTTGATGGTCAGAGAGCTGAGGGCCGGGGCTGGACTGTCATCCTTCTCTCATCCCAGAACCTGCACGGATTGTTCAGAGCAGACCCTGAGACATTCCATGATGAATGGATGAAGGCTGGGTAGGTGGAAGGAAACTACAGTTCAAGGCAACGCAGAGGCGGGACAGCCCTCCCCGGCCCGGGACCCATACCTTGGTCATGCACGCCTGGGACGCCTCCTTTTCCAGAAGGGCCAGCGCCGTCTCCATGTGGCCCTCTCGGGCTGCGATGTGCAGGGGGGTGTGCCCGGCAGTGGTGGCCAGGTTGGGGTTGGCGTTATTTTCTAGCAGGAGCTTCACCATGTTTGTGTGGCCGATGCGAGCTGCACAGTGAAGTGGGGTCTGGTCATCCTGGAACCCAGAGTGAAAACAAAGAACAGGAATGCTAAGATTACCTACCCCAACTCTTCATTTTACGCAGCAGACAGGTGAGGCCCAGAGAGGTTAAGTGACTTTCTCAAAGACACACGGCTAGTAAGAGGAAGAGCTGAGATTTAAGTCTCCAAGTTACAGAAACCAGTATGTTCTTTCTCATTTAATCCTTATAACTCTCATTTAGTCCTATAACAACCTTTCAAGTGAGTTCTTATTCCTACTTATTTGCCTAAAGCCTTAGCCTTCTCATCTGTAAAATGGGAATAATGGTATTGACCTCATAGGGCTGTGGTTAGGATCAAGTAGACCGCGTATATAAGAAGTCTCACCCGGAGTATGGTGGAATCAAGATTGCCGGGAGAAATATCAATAACCTCAGATATGCAGATGACACCATCCTTATGGCAGAAAGCAAAGAGGAACTAAAGAGCCTCTTGAGAGAGTGAAAGAGGAGAGTGAAAAAGTTGGCTTAAAACTTAACATTCAAAAAACTAAGATCATGGCATCTGGTCCCATCACTTCATGGGAAATAGATGGGGAAACAGTGGAAAAAGGGTGAAAAACTTTATTTGGGGGGTACAAAATCACTGTAGATGGTGACTGCAGCCATGAAATTAAAAGACGCTTACTCCTTGGAAGAAAATACATGACCAACCTAGATAGTATGTTGAAAAGCAGAGATATTACTTTGCCAACAAAGGTCCGTCTAGTCAAAGCTATGGTTTTTCCAGTAGTCATGTATGGATGTGAGAGTTGGACTATAAAGAAAGCTGAGCACCAAAGAATTGATGCTTCTGAACTGTGGTGTTGGAGAAGACTCTTGAGAGTCCCTTGGACTGCAAGGAGATCCAACCAGTCCATCCTAAAGGAAATCAGTCCTGAATATTCACTGGAAGGACTGACACTAATGCTTAAACTCCAATACCTTGGCTACCTGATGTGAGGAACTGACTCATTGGAAAAGACCCTGATGCTGGGAAAGACTGAAGATCCAAAGATTGGTTGGATGGCATCACCAACTCAGTGGACATGAGTCTGAGTCAACTCCGGGAGCTGGTGATGGACAGGGAAGCCTGATGTGCTGCAGTCCATGGGGTCACAAAGAATCGGAAGGGACTGAGTGACTGAACTGAACTGAACTGATCCACTGTGGTTCTTCTCATATGAAGACCTCAGAGACATTGTGGGTTCGGCCCCAGACCACGGCAATAAAATGGGTTATCACGGTAAAGCAAGTCACACAGATTTTCTGGTTTCCCAGTGCATACAAAACTATTTTTATATTATTCTCTGTTGTGTGTGCAGTGTTATTATGTTCATATATATACAGTAATTGAAAAATACTCTATTGCTAGAAAAATGCTAACCGCTTAGCAACCCGGGCTGCCGCAAACCTTCAACCCGTAAAAAACACATGATTCTCAAAGCGCACTAAATCAAAGGGCAGTTAAACCAGGGGGCCTGTCCTGTCTGAGTGTTTGCTTGTCTTTCTGCCTGAAGGCTTCCCTGGCTTTCTCTATGCCAAGGGTGATGGAGGGTCAGAACTGGGAAAGGGCAAGATGACTTTTCATCCCCTGTCCCCGCCACTCCCCGTTTCCCCCTGAAACGGAAGCAGTTGGTGGGCCAGATCTTTGTTATTGGGCCCAGGGCTGGGGGTTCTGTCACACGGTCCAAACCCAGACTGCAGTCCTGACACTCAACAGCACCTCTGTGGCCTGTGCAGGAGGGACGTCAGATGGTGACCAAAGCCGGCCTGCAAACTCAGCAGCAATTCTTTCCCTTTGTTCACTCAGTTCTTCTGAGATGCCTGTTATTACCACCAAGGGGAATCTCTTGTTTTCAGATTAAGTAACTCCTGATTTTCACCGGCAACACTTCCTTGAAAAAGTGACTTCTCTCCTGATACTGTGACTGTAACCATCAGGCATCCTTTCAGCTCCCAAACACTGCTCACTGGCCTTTTGTTTTCCTAAAGAAACAGCTCTGATCCCAGCACACATCTGGCCTTCTCAGAAGCCCTGCAAAGCAGAACCTGAGCATTGGGTGCAACTACATGGGCCGGACAGGGAATCTCAGCCCCACGAGCCCTGCAGCCCAGCCTCGGGGCCCCTCCTGCACTTTAAGGCTCATGTCTAGGACTGCTGCTGCCTCCTGAACCCACCTTGGCCTTGGCATTGACTTTGGCTTTGTTTTGGAGCAAATATTTGGCCACTTCCGTGTGCCCTGCTCTGGCTGCCATGTGTAGCGGGGTCTCCACTTTCTGCAAAACAACAAAATTATAGAAGTGTTAAACTCGCGCCAGGTTTCTAAAAGGGCACACACAGAGCTCCACGGTGCCAGCTTGGGGGGTTTCACCCAAGAGATGGAGTTGCCCCAGCAAGCAACAACAGCCTTTGGCCCGCTGACGCCTGGTGAGTGTGTGTATATGAGTGTGTGTGTGCATGCAAGATACACTTAAAAGTAAACCCCAGAGCAGAGGAATGATAATAAATGCACACAAACTCCTAGAATAACACAGAAGTTTCCGAATAATTGTCCAAAATAAAATCCCAAGACTTACAGACATGTAACAAGTTTCACTGAGATACAGACATTCTCCCCAAGTCAGAAGTCCCTGCTCTTCTGAGATTTCTGCCTCTGTCCGGGAGAGGAAAGCTTGGGCTCCTCGGAGCCCTCGGTCTCCAGCAAGGGCCGGCTTTGCCCACAGACTCACCACGTTGGAGACGTTGGGCGATGCTTCCCGCTGCAGCAGGCTCTTCACGATGGGCAGGTGCCCCATGAAGGAGGCCACGTGGAGAGGCGTCAGGCCGGACTGGAACAGACCAGATGGGAGTGAGACAGGAGCCCTCCCAGTTCCTCCAGAGACACAGCCAGAGGGAGCTTAGGCTTCCCTGCTTCTAGGTGCTTTGGAACAGTTTTCTCAGGAAAAGGAGTTCAAGGAAATGGGTCTGCTTCCAGAAAAAGGGTGGGGGGTGGGTAGGGAAAATCCCACTGCAGGGTGATTCTACCCATATTCACAAGTCAGAATATTGCATCTGACCTTGGACAGCTCCCTGAGCTCTGAGACAAGCTCCCGGTCTTATCCACCTGATTCATCCTTTTGAGAGTTCTAGACTAGTACACATGCGGACATGGGCACACACAGAGGCAGCCACAAAGGACAACTCTGGAGATGGCTATTAGAAGAAGACCCTTGGCTCACCCACAGGATTCCCCTTACCTCGGTGACCGCGTCGATGGAGGCCCCCATCTTCAGCAGCAGCTCCATGACACGGATGTGGTTCTTCTTGCAGGCAATGTGCAAGGGGGTAAAGCCATTCTGCAGCCCCACACAAAGGGAGACAGAAGAGCAGGGGCTTACCCGTGAGCCCAGGGAACACCCCGACCACCTCGCTGATGAGAAGGCGGCCTTGGGCCCAGCCCATCAGTGGTTCCCACAAACTGGAAGAGGCAGGNTCTGACTCTTTGCAACTCCATGGACTGTAGCCCACGAGGCCCCTCTGTCCATGGGATTCTTCAGGCAAGATTACTGGAGTGGGTTGCCGTGCCCTCCTCCGGGGGATCTTCCTGACCCAGGGATCAAATCCACGGCTCCTGCCTCTCCTGCTTTGCAGGCAGATTCTTTACCACTGAGCCACAGGGGAAGCCCACAACTAAGAATATTGGGCCCCCAAAGTCAGCAGGGCTGAGGTCAAAAAACCCTGACTGCCCCAGACAGTGCCCGGCTAGAGGGAAAGCTCAGGGAAAGCTTTCTGAATGAATGAGTGAAGAGTGGACAAGCCATCCTTGTGGCCCTGGAGGCTGTCCTGTCTTCTAGATTCGCCTCCTCTGGGAAGGGGCAGAGAGGGGATGGGGGCCATGGGCAGGCTCCATGCAGTGCTCCGGCCCCACCAGGAACTTCCCTGGGAGATCTCAGCCCGGGGCAAGGGAAGAGGAACCACAGTCCCAGGAGGGAATTTGCTTTAGGCCTGAGCCCCCTCTGCTTGAGCCCCAAGAGCACTGTGTGTGCCCCTCGGCCTGTTATGGGGGCTGTCATGAGGTGCAGAAACACGGCAGGCAGGAAGGTCATGGCTGCTTGACCGCCCGGCCTCAGGACTCCAGCCTTCTGCCTGCCGGGAGTCTCCAGGGTGGAGACTCAGCCCTGCAGCTCTGGCCCTCACCCCTCCGGCCCCTTCTCGACAGCCTCCCACTCACCAGGGCTCTGGAGTTGGGTTTGGCCCCTTTATCCAGAAGCACCTTGGCCACCCTGTGGTGGCCACAGTGGGCGGCCACGTGGAGAGGGGTCAGATGATCCAGGGTGATGTCATCAATCTCTGCGTTGTATTGCAATAGGAGTCGGACACAGTCTAGGTGGTCTCCCTGAGCCGCCATATGGATCGGGGACAGGCCATTCTGGTGAAGAGGGAAAGCAAGCAATTGCAAAGGAAATGAACACGGACAATCAGGGCACGGAGTCCAATCTCGCTTCCCATCTCCTCCCTAGCTGCAGCGCCTCCACATGGCTCTCGAGTGAGCCTGGTTTGTTCTGGCCTCCACACTCCTCTTGGTCTCGGATAGCAAACTTTCCCCTTCCCACTTGGCCAAATTCTCCAGGCCTGGAGGTGGTTTACGCAGCACTGGGGCAGCCTGACAGCTTTAGCCCCACCCAGGAAGATTAAGACCTCATATTAGAACTGAGGGCCTTCTAGCCCTGAAAGGACTTTGAGGACAACTAGTTTGTTTTCTTTTTAATATCCAGTCCACCCCAGGCTCTGAAGACTCCCTGACTGCTCAGTTCCTGTCTTTTCTGGAGCTTGGGTAAAAGAGACGAGGCCTGACCTAGAGCTGAACAGACAAATGACAGCCTGTGGCTCAAATCTGGCCCACTACCTGTGCTTGTCAGTAAAGTTTTATTAGAACAGGGCTGCTTGTTTACACATTATCCAGGGCTGCTTTCCCACTACAGTGACGGACTTGAATCACTGTGACCTTGACCATGGCCTGCAAAGCCTAAAAGTATTAACATCTGGCTCTTTAGAGAGAAAGTTAGCCAACCTTGATCTAGATAATAGAGCTGAGTGCCTCCCATGTGCCAGGCACTGGGGTCAACATTGCACACAATGGCTAAGTTAGCAGTATTAGCCTGTCTGTTTCTCAGAAATGGGATTCTATTCCGGGTCGGCCTGACCTGGAGCCCTGCCTAAAAGATGCTCCTCGCAGAAAGGAAGCCCACACCTTGGTTTTGGCTTGGATGTGTGCCCCGTGGTCCAGCAGGATCTCTGAGATTCGCAGGTGCCCATTCCGAGCTGCACAGTGGAGAGGTGTCAATTCATCCTTTAAAAGACGGTCAAAAAGAGAGAGCCCCAGAGGCGCCCATCAGAGGCCGCTGGAGAGAGCATCATCCCAGCCACAGGGGCACATCCAGTCCTTAAGGATCAGCTCGATGGAGCAGTCTGGTCTCCGGCTGCCCCTGCAGTCTGCTCTAGAGGCAGGATGCCCTTCCCCAGCTGGCCACGGAGAACCCACCTCTGGGAGTGGGGCCCTGGCAGGTAGCACTCCCTCCCCTGGCCTCACCGTGCAGCTTGCCGGCACCCACCTTGGTCCTTGCTTCTATCTGGGCCTTGCGGTCCAGCAGGAGCCGCACCATGATCACGTTCCCCCTGCGGGAGGCGATGTGCAGCGGTGTGATGCCGTTCTGGAAGGAGAGACAGACTGTCAGGATACGCCTCCTCCTGGGGGGAGGAGCAGCTGCCCTGTGGCCCCCACCCCTGTGCCCCCACCCCAAGACAGGCAGCCAGCCTGAGCCCACTGCTAGGACTCTTCTCGCCTAAGAAAGATTTCCAAGCCTCTAAGGACAGGCCAGCATGGTGGTTCATCCCCGCAAGCTAGCCAAGCTGGGTCTCCCGGTGAGTCAACAACATGGGCTGACTGCAATCTCTTAGAAACCCACCTGCTAGGAGCCTTAACAGACTCTAGGCTGTCGCACCTGNCCTAAGAAAGATTTCCAAGCCTCTAAGGACAGGCCAGCATGGTGGTTCATCCCCGCAAGCTAGCCAAGCTGGGTCTCCCGGTGAGTCAACAACATGGGCTGACTGCAATCTCTTAGAAACCCACCTGCTAGGAGCCTTAACAGACTCTAGGCTGTCGCACCTGCACTGCGAGGATGTCCTTGGTGCCACGAGAGGTGGGGGCACTGGATTCTAGACCCTCAGTCACCGCATGTATGTGGGCACCCCCCCGACCCCTGCCGCCCCTGAGAGCCTCACCTGGGGCGTGAAGTTGACGCTGGCTCCACGGTTGAGGAGCAGCTGGGCTACGTTGAGGTTCTCGTAATGAGCTGCGATGTGGAGGGGGGTGAATCCCGTCTGGGGCGCAATAGAGGACAAGCAGCATTGTACTGCGTGTATTGTCATTTCTACCCGGGATCAGCCCAGGCTCCGAAAAGCTGGCAGGACCAGAGGACCCCACACGTGGGCAGATTTGGACCGAAGGGGTCATCAGACATCCCACGGGAAGTTACATCCAAAAGTGAGGTACTGCCTGTAGGGGGGCGCCCAGTCTCTGGGTTCACATGGACAAACCACACACCAGGGTCACCTCCAGCCCTTCAGATGGGGCCCAATCCTCTGAACGGCTACTTCTGAAGAGATTTCATGAATGAGAGAAGCGTTATGGGGTTATGACTTTAATCTTCGAGACAGTTTCAGTCCCTACAGGGCTGCGATGACTCAGCTGGGTGGGCGAGGCAGACCTCTGACCTCTGGTGTGTCCCTTGCCATTACTCTGTTCCTGACCTTGCCCCACGACTAATAACCCAGGTAGAGTTCTCCAGATGGAACCCCATGACTTAGGGGTGGGGGGTTGGGGGGTGCTACATGACTGACTCGCTGCAAATACATCATCTCCCCTGGAGGGAGACACTGACAGCCTAAACTTATAGACGGTGCGAACATCGAACAGCGTGGGCAGGCGGTGGGCTGGCCAGGCCCCCGGGAGCTGCTCTAGGATCCCCTCTCCGTGTGGGGACCCCCGCCTCCCTCTACCAGGGGATGGCCAGGGAAAGAGCTGGAATACAATTCTAACACACCACCAGGGGTCAGGGGCTGGATTCCAAAGCCCTACTCTGGTCAGACACCCCTCCTGTCTCTCCAGGACACTGTTCTNGGCCCCCCACCGCTGCCCAGCCTCCAGTGTTGGTCACAGTGGGAATGACTGAGTCACCCCTGCGGCCATTTCTCTGGTACGCGTCTGGGCATCCCACAACAGCCAGGACTCTGTCTCTCAGCTCCTTGCAGGGTCTGACCCCGCCCTGGTTGGTCATCATGACAGAATTTGCACACCAAGCCATGTCCTAGGATCCCGTGCCCCCGTGACCCTGTCCTCCCCACAAGACATGTTCAGCCATGAGGCCGCGTCCCCAAGGTACTTACTTCTGTGGCTACATTTTGATTAGCTCCGTTTTCCAGCAAAAATTTAACCACCTCCAAGTGATTCTCCTGTGCTGCCATGTATAGGGGGGTAAAGCCTTTCTGTAAACCAAGAGGAAAAGCCGTTGGAATCCAGCCACGTCACTGACCGATGCTACGACCGGTGCAAAATCCTCCAAACCGAAGGACAGCTCTTCCGACATCCTGTTTCCACCCAGCCCTGGGGGCAGCATTCCCACCTGTGTCTCCAGCTGTCATAACTCAAGACACTTTGCAGTTGGTGTAGCGAGGTTACTGCAAAAGGCCTCCAGGTGGGGCGACCCTCCCCAGAGGTCTGCTTCTGCCCCTTCCAGAATGGTCAGCCTCTTCTGCGCGCACACACGCTCCACTAATTTCACTCCCTTCTTCACACCCCAACCCCCGCCATAATGCCCCTCCATACATAGACAAACCACAGCTAAACAAGACATATTATTCAACTTCAGGAACAGGGTCCACAATGACCCAGCCCACCGTGCTCACAATGCCCACTGAAGCAGGAAAAGGCAAGAAAGCGCTTGGAGACACCTGAATAAACCCGGATTTGGCCACACAGTGCATGTACCCGCCTCCACTCCCCGGGGTGAAGCAGACGGGCAGCCCCACCAGCCCCTCGGGCCCGAACATCACCTGCGACTGGGCGTTGACGTTGGCACCATAGTTGACGAGCTCCCGGACCACTTCGTCCTGACCCGCCAGGGCTGCGATGTGCAGCGCCGTGTTCCCTTTCTGCAACATAGGGGAGGACAGGAGGTTCCCGGGGCCTGCCGCAGCTGGGGGAAACATGCGCCAGCCCCGGGCAGGCAGCAGGCTTCCTTTATGGCCCCAGGGGGCACACAACACACACTGGTGTGCCTGACCCAGCAGACCTCGCGAGCGGCAGCGGAAGCCTAGGGAAACGCTTCCTGTCCTCCTGAAAAAACAATGCTCTGGAATAAGAGCGCCTCCTTCTCAGCTGATCGGCGGCACGCAGGCTCGGGTCCCATCATCGGCGGAGACCCGCTGAAGGACTGCCAGGCAAGCCGGCTCCTTGGATGACCAGCTCCTGGAAGGCCGAGGCTCTGCAGGACAGCGTGGAGCCCCGTGAGGCCCGGAGCTACAGGACAAAGGAGGCTGCAGATCCCGCGAACCAGCACCCTGTGCCGTGATGGTAACACCCACAGACTGAAGCCTGGACCAGAGCGGGCAGGGGATGGGGAAGCCAGAGGGTTGCTGCTGTTGTTTAGTTGCCTAGTTGTGTCTGACTCTTTACAATCCCGTGGACTATAGCCTGCCAGGCTCCTCTGTCCTTGGGATTTCCCAAGCAAGAGTACTGGAGTGGGTTGCCATGTCCTCCTCCAGGGGATCTTCCCAACCCAGGGATTGAACCCACATCTCCTGCCTTGCAGGCAGATTCTTTACTGCTGAGCCACCAGGGGAAGCCCGTTGATATTGGTAAAAGGGTAGGGGAGGTGATAAAACGGACTGTGTAATATATGTAGAAGAGAAGAAGAAATAGGAAATTAAGTGTGTGTGTGGGTGGGGGGAATAAACAAAATAAAATCTGGCAACAGAAAATCCAAACAAAACAGAATATGAATAATAAAATACAGCGAGTCAGAGATCAGCAGGCAAGAGAGGAGAGAGTCCTCCTTTCTCAGAAGGAACGCTAGATGAAAGTGAGGGTCACAGCTGTTTCAAAGTCAACTTTTCAGAAAGCTGCCTGTCTCCACTTCATTTAGCTGTTTCTCTGGGGTCTTATCTCATCCTTAAAACCCGGGGCGTAACTTTCTGCTTTTTCACACTGATTAACTTTCTGTAATGTGGTTTGGTTTTAGTCACTATGGGACTGTGATTCTTTCTTGCTTTTTCTGTCTGCCCTGTGATGGAGGAGACTGAGGCTTGTGAAAGCTTCCTGATGGGAGAAACCGGTCAAAGTAAACTTCTTAAAAGCTGAGAACTGAGAGCTGAGACTAGGAAGCCAGGCCGGTTCTGAGAAGGTGGGGGACAGGCAGGGTTTCTTGTCTGGCTCCATCCTGGGTGTGTGTAACTGCACTTTCTGGATAGGCTCAGGTCCAGTAGGCGTCATTTGTTTCCAGGACGCCTCCTCCCTGCCTGACTCCTTCCTGCTTCCCTGTGAAGTCCCTCTCGCTCATGTGACTCCAAGGGCACCTCCACTCCAGGAGGGGCAGGCACTTGACAACGTCCATCAAATAAGGACCACAGCTGCACCCATCTGGTCCTCCGCTACATAAGGAGCAGAGATTTCTCATGACCTCACTTTTTCTAGTTCAGGCGGATCAGCTCAGTTCAGTCGTTTGGCCGTGTCCAACTCTCTGCGACCCCATGGACTGCAGCACGCCAGGCTTCCCTGTCCATCACCAACTCCCAGAGCTTACTNCTACATAAGGAGCAGAGATTTCTCATGACCTCACTTTTTCTAGTTCAGGCGGATCAGCTCAGTTCAGTCGTTTGGCCGTGTCCAACTCTCTGCGACCCCATGGACTGCAGCACGCCAGGCTTCCCTGTCCATCACCAACTCCCAGAGCTTACTCAAACTCATGTCCATCGAGTCAGTGATGACATCATCGAGTTGGTGATGCGGCATGTAGTTTTAAACTATAGTTAGTTTCTAACTAAACTAATCCACTTGCTAATCCATCTTGGGAAACCCACCAAACTGGGATTTCAAATTCAACCCCGGCAATGGGGCCACTGACCAGTCACTAGGAACCAAGTGCCTCCCATGGGAGTCTGAGCACCAAATCCAAGCGCCTGGGGGGTGAGGGGCCCCCACAGGTCACCGCTGCCCCAGGGCCCCAGGGCTCAGGTTCTTGTCTCTACCACATGACATGATTCAGGCAGGAGTGCCCCCTGGTTACCTCCAGAACTTGTCTTTCTGATTTCTCCTTTTTGATAAGCAAAAGGGTTCTTTCTCAAATGTCCACCAGAGAGCAAGAGCCAGAAATGAGTATATAGATGCTAGTTAATAGTTTTTCTTAGAAGTCCACAGAGCCTACATTTAGAGGCCTTGGCACCTGGGTCTGACTCACTCCCTGTACCGAGAGGAACAGGGTGCTGGCACCAGAACCTTCTCTAGGAACCAGGACTGGGACCTCCGGGCCTCCCTACCTAGAAGGAGGCGCACTGTGTCCATCCGTTTATTTGCACAGGCCGAGGACGCGTGTGCCAGGCACCAGGCCAGCTCAGGAGGCATAATCAAATGTTTCTCTCCATCCGCTCCTTCCTGCCTGACCCACTGCAAAGGCTCAACCTATAAACCGACGTAGAGGAAGCCAGGGAAGGCTGTCGGGGCCCAGCTGTGGGTCTCAGCCGTGACATATTCAAGATCTGGGCCGAGGACAGCTCAGGTTGAGGAAGGGACCCCCCCTCACCCACACACTTGCACACACTGCAAGGCTCGGGAGGAAGGCCCCCAGCCTTGGGTTCAGAGTCACAGGGAGATGGATTTTTCTCTGCCCCTCCTCTTGGCATGAAGGAACATGCCCTCGAAGCAGCAGGAAAAATTACTTAGCTATATTTGGATCCACAGAGACCCAGTTTCTCCATTTCCAGGGAGTCCCAGAGCTCACGGCAGGGCGAGTGGCTGTGGTGGGTGCTGAGTGAGGATGGGGGTGGGGGGGTCAACGATGTTTGAGCACCACCAGCCTGGATGCTCAGCTGGCCTCTGGAGGTGGAGGTGGGAGGCAGGGAACAGGTTTGCTTCCCGCTTTTAAAATTTCTAAGCACAGTTTAGGAATCTATATTGGTTTTGGCTCTTCATTCGTGTCTTTTTTTAATCTTGCTCCTGCTTGTGAGACCCATCACAATTCCTCAATCTGTTGTGATTCTTGCTTTGCCCACGGTTTCAGCTTCACCCTTTTTTTTTTTTTTTTTAAACTCTCTCTCTTGGGCCCTCAGAAACCACGCCAGCTTATACCATCTCTATAAATAACAGACACACCAAGTGTTCGCTTGCAAAATACCAATCAAAGAGGGAAACTAGGAGCTCGTAAAACGTGCTGAAGTGTACTGTTTCTGCAGCTCCTGGGGGGTGCCAGAGAAAGCACAGCCAACTCCGCCCCCAACAGCCGATCAGATGGCCTTGTGCTTGCAGCCAAGTAGGCGAGAGCGTCAGAAAGAGCCACAGACCCTTCACCCACAGAGGAAGCGGGTGGAAACAGCCAGTATCTGTCATTTGTCTGTTGTCAGTTGCAAAGCCGTGTCTGACTCTGCGACCCCAAGGACAGTCGCCCACCCTGCTCTCCTC
>SJYA01003032.1:716703-763901 GCA_006410615.1 Neotragus moschatus | reverse complement strand
TTTTTTTTTTTTTTTAAACTCTCTCTCTTGGGCCCTCAGAAACCACGCCAGCTTATACCATCTCTATAAATAACAGACACACCAAGTGTTCGCTTGCAAAATACCAATCAAAGAGGGAAACTAGGAGCTCGTAAAACGTGCTGAAGTGTACTGTTTCTGCAGCTCCTGGGGGGTGCCAGAGAAAGCACAGCCAACTCCGCCCCCAACAGCCGATCAGATGGCCTTGTGCTTGCAGCCAAGTAGGCGAGAGCGTCAGAAAGAGCCACAGACCCTTCACCCACAGAGGAAGCGGGTGGAAACAGCCAGTATCTGTCATTTGTCTGTTGTCAGTTGCAAAGCCGTGTCTGACTCTGCGACCCCAAGGACAGTCGCCCACCCTGCTCTCCTCCACTATCTCCCAGAGCTTGCTCAAATTCCCGTCCATTGAATCGCTGACGCCATCCAACCGTCCCATCCTCTGTCGTCCCCTTCTCCTCCTGCCCTCAATCTATCCCGGCCTCGGGGTTTTTTCCAATCGGTCAGCTCTTTGCATCAGGTGGTCAAGGTACTGGAGCTTCAGCTTCAGCATCAGTCCTTCCAGTGAATAATCAATTTGTCATGGGGTTAGAAAATAAAATACCCTGTACACGTTCAGAAAGAGCAAGTCAGTCTATTTCACTCGTGAGATCTCTTCACCTTCGGGAAATGACATGAAAATTACAGACTTCTGCCTCAGAGATGATTCTACTTTCATAATATTTTGGTAGCTCACTTCATAACCATAAATTATGTCTGTTCCCAAAGTGTTGTTCTTCTTGTTCGGAGCTCGCGAGGCAGCAAAACGCTTGCTGTGTGAAACAAATCAGCGCTGTGCTCGAGGCCACGTTAAATAAACAGCAAATGAAAAATAAGACATAGAGGGGACCAGGCAAGGGAAAAAAAAAAAAACCACAGGATGTACGTAACAAAGGGAGAGGAAGAGGAAACAGTACTGGACATGGTAAACAGGGGTGATTTTTTGATTTAATGTTGTTTGTCTTTAAATGCTGGCTGAAGGGTGCTGGATAAACAAATAAGAGGCATAAGAAATGAAACTGATTTCACGACAAGTATAAACGCACGTGCAACATGTATCAATCCATCGATTTCATGATTGCAGTTTCCGGATTTAAGTCACTGTTGTTTATAACTGCTTTGGGGAGAAGCCTCCTGTTATGAGAGGTGTGATGCCAGCCATGCTCGGAGTAAAAGAGAACTCTATTCGCTGTTCAAGGGACCCAGTAAAGAGAGCAGATGGGTTTAGAAGTGATCAAGGAGCAGGGTCTCGGAATGATCAAGAACCTGCTGGAGAAGAATGAATGGGGGGGGGGGGGGTCTGGACTCTTCCGAAGCCCTCACAAATGACATAGTCACTAATACTCATTGATTTCTTTCTATGTAGACATTTTTCTATATAGTACCATGTTTAACTTTCATACCAATCCTGCAACTATCAGAATCCCCATTTTAAAGATGAGTAAACTAAGGCCTCTCACTGGTTGAGTCACTCACTTAAGGTCACAGAGTATGAAGCACCTCATCAAGGATTTGGACACAGGGCGCCTGCCTGTGACCTTCCAGGGCTCTCTGCCTGGGACAGTGTGAAGCCACTGGGAGAGGGGTTGTGTTTTTAGATTTATAGTCTAGCGATGAGGATAACGGCCCCCCGAATTTTTGTGGAAATGGGATCCTGTGCTTTCCAAGGGACTTCAGGGGCTCACAGACCTAGGAAGCAACTGAAAGAAGGAGAGGAATTCAGAAGCAGGACTGGGTTTCTGTCATGAAGGACTGGTTTCTACGGTTTGCAGGTTTGAGGCAGTGCATGAATTTTAGGGAAAAGCTCTGGCTCCCCAAGGGACGTACCTTGGTTGTGGTTTCCAAGATGATCTCTTTGTGTAGAAGTTCAACCACCATCTTCACGTGGCCCTCTTTAGAGGCCAGATGTAAGCCGTTCAACCCATTCTGTGGAGAGCAGAGAGGCAGGGAGGGTGGGGTTAGAGGGTCTGTGTGTCCTGCCGGTCCGTGAGGCTGGATCGAGGCCCCTGACCCCGAGGGGAAGCAAAAGGGCTGGAAGGGGAGACCTGAGGGACCCCAGAGGGGTATATCTACACAGGCTCAGGACTGAGCCAGTCCGGCTCCAGNTGGAGAGCAGAGAGGCAGAGAGGGTGGAGTTAGAGGGTCTGTGTGTCCTGCCGGTCCGTGAGGCTGGATCGAGGCCCCTGACCCCGAGGGGAAGCAAAAGGGCTGGAAGGGGAGACCTGAGGGACCCCAGAGGGGTATATCTACACAGGCTCAGGACTGAGCCAGTCCGGCTCCAGAGCAGGGTTTCTGTAGCGAGTCAGATGGAAAGAAAGAGGGTGGTGACAAGCCCCCCACCCCCGGGTGTGAATGAAGTGCGGAAGCTCTCATAAAACCAGCAGCGACCTTGAAATTCACATCTTAGCCGGGCGCAGGCACCACTTAACTGGGATGGTCTAGCTTTAACCCCCCGGTTAATTTTCACAGCAGCAACCAGAAACGGCAAAGCAGCAACACCCAGGTCTCCTAAGCTTTTGTAGAGCTAGATGTCTGTTTAGTAAAATAATGCGTTTTGAAAGAAGGTCATCTGAAAACTAAATACCATCAATCATCTGGCTGCAAGATTTCCTCTACAGAAGAGTCAGCATTAAAATAGCCCCATGGGGGGAATCCTCTGGCAGTCCAGCTGTTGGGGCTCCTTGATTTCATTGCCGAGGGTGCAGGTTCAATCCCCGGTCAGGGAACTAAAATCACACAACCCTTGCAGTGTGGCCAAATAATAATAATAGTAAGATAAAGCCAATACTTTATTTAAGAAATAGTTCTTAAATAAAGAAATAGTATATGATATCATTTATATGTGAAATCTAAAAAATAATACAAATGAATCTCTTTCCAAAACAAATAGGCTCATAGACACAGAATAAATATATGGCTAACCAAAGAGGAAGTTGGGGAGGGATAAACTGGGAGTGTGGAATTAACAGATACAAACTACTTCGCATAAAACAGATAAACAGCTAAGATTTACTATACAGCACAGGGGCTATAGTCAACATCTTGTAATAACTTATAATAGAAAGTAATCTGACAATATATGTAACTATATATAGGGCTTCCCAGGTAGTGCTAGTGGTAAAGAACCTGCAAGCCAAAGCAGGAGACATAAGAGATGACGCTTCCATCCCTGGGTCGGGAAGATCCACTGAAGGAGGGCATGGCAACCCTCTCCAGTTTTCTTGCCTGGAGAATCCCAGGGACAGAGGAACCTGGCAGGCTACAGTCCATGGGGTCCCAAAGAGTCAGGCATGACCAAAGCGACTTAGCACACACTCATATAGCTGAATCACTTTGGTATACACCCGAAACTAACAAATACTGCAAACCAACTATACTTCAGTGAAATAAAACAGCCCCTTGGCCACCTTGGCATTTCAAATAGGACCAAAACTTGTCTGACAGTTACATTTTAGGGGGGGAAAAAAAACCAAGCAAACATTTTTCAGGCCCAACTATCAGGCCACAAAAGCAGAACCCTCTCAGTCATGAGTTGCAGTTCCAGCCACCCTGGTGGAGTTCCTCTGGACCCTAGAGCCAGGAGCCAGCGCAGCCCACTGGTCCCCTCTGCCTCTGATTCTTTTGCCCTTGCACTCAGATGTCTCGAAACTTCCTGGCAAAAGCCGAATTCAAAGAGAGTTACTCAGAGCACAGATAAGTGACTACGTGAAGGCTGTCAATTCCAACGGAGAAGGAGATCTTGGAACCACGTAGAGAATGGTTTTCATCAGTGATCTCCAGCCACCTCCTTCCCCCCCAGCAATTCTCCCTTCTTCCCACTTTCCCCTTCCTGTCTCCTCTGCTGCTCAACTCTGTGCTCACACATCCCCTTTCAGGGGGTGCCCCGGGGCCACCTTGGGCTCTGGCCAATAAGAAAGACCCTCACCACCAGGATGGAGGGACTTGGTTCCTGCTGATGTGAGCAGAGGGGTCTCTGGCTGACCCATCTTCAAACACCTCTGTGGCTCCACCTCGGGGTCCTGAAACACCCACTCTCACTCTGCATCAGGGCATCATTTTCAGAAGATTCCAGTTAAAGCACACATATTCTGCCTGGGAGTGGTAGTGTTCCCACCCATGACAGATGGGTCCTGTTGCTTTGCTAAAACCACAGAGGAAAGCGCCGAGTGACCACTGCAGGCACGCGACACAGGTGCCTTGTGACGGGAGAGGGGACCAGAGAGTAAAGACGTGTACGAGGCCGTCTTGACGTCGGGGTCTTGGATGCAACAAATACAACGGGTGACTTGGTGTCAGAAGACAGCCACGAGTAGGCTTGAGGGCAGCTCGGGGTTGAAGTACACCAGCCCCCCTCAAATCATCTTGGGAAACACAAACTTGCAGAGAAGCAATTTGTCAGGTGACCTGCTGGTGGCCCTAGAAGCCACTCTCTCCAGCTTTGCATCCTGACTCAGTACTGGGGTGGGTCTTCACGGCAGAAGACTCCCTCCGTCCCCAGCACTGTGAGCTGCAATCCCGTCTACACACCCAACAGCCATCTAGTCTGGAAGGTTCGGGGTGCTCAGCGCAGGCATGCTGAGCATGGTTACGTGGGTACTTGGGATGGCGTGTGCGGTCACGGGAATCACAGTCTGCTCACTGCAGGGGTCTTGGCTGTGGCTGGGCGTGTGTGTGCGTGCGTGTGTGTGCACGTGTGTGTGTGTGTGTGTGTGTGTTGACTGCTAGGGTTTCAGTGGTGCTATGGGTTGCAGTCACCTTCCGGGGACAGATACTGGCCCTGAATATGCCTCAAAGCTGGCGAAGTGGCAAGTCTAGAAAGAAAACACTCACGTTTGCTGCTAAAGCCCCAGGGTGACTGTCCCTCCTCTGTGGAGCCACTGGGTCAGCGTGCTGTCTGCCCGGAGAAGGCTGGTGTCCAGCAGGATGCTGGAGATCCCCAGATGCTGAGGAAATGGAGGCCCAGAGCAATCAAATGACTGGCTCAGGTCACATAGCCTTTCTCAGGCGCCGCCACAGACAGAGCTGACCCAGATTCCCGAGAAGAAAGGGTTTGCGTTTTTGTTTCTTTTCAACTGGAGGGACTACAATGTTTCTTTTCATAGATGATGAAGGCACAGTTTCCCTTTGCGATTACCAGGCAACCTAAAGGGACTTCCCAGTCACCGTAAGCATCCCCGTGGGGCTGGCCACGAGTGCTGTAGATGGTCCTCAGGATTTTACTCCTTCACTGCCCTGGTCCCCAGGAAGCCCCTCTGCTTCCCTCCTTAAGTCACATGCCCCTCCCGAAGCTGCACTCCGGCAGAAGACAAGGGATGGTCTAAATAGATCAGCTTCTCCAATAGCTCTACTCAGCTTCCACCTCAGCTCCTGGTTCAAAGAGGTCTTCTTGATGGCTTCATTTTTCTCACTTTGTAACAGTCACCCTGAGGTCCTTTCAAGTCCATTTCTGGGATGATCTGAATCCAACGCCCTCACCAGGACTCCAGGGTAAGCCCCACGTGGCACAGCTATGACAAGTGTGCAAAAGGCCCCAGAGGTGTGTGCAGAGTAAACTCACACAGGTCACGGCTGTGACAGACTCCTGTCCAGCGACAGTCGCTTCAGGCCGAGCACACGCTTAATCTGCTTCAGTAGACGTTTACTGAGGACCTGTTCCGTGCGTGGCACCGTGCTAGGGAGGCCTGAAACACAAACCCTGAGTCCGGAAGGACTCTGTTCTACAGAGAAAAGAGGTGCGCAGACAAATGCGAGGTCACGTGAAAAATGCCCCAAATGCAGGGATAGGACCACGTGGCACAGACGGGAAAGGAGCTGCTTGGTTAAAGGGGTCACAAGGCTTCACGGAGGTCTTTTCAGGGCAGCCTGCACACAGCCACGAGTGCAAGTCCATTGACAATGGCAACGCGAGTTTGAATTCCAAACCCATGAGCTCAAACTCTAGAAACCATGTCCCCAGCCATTCTCATCAAGCGCTCTCCTCTTTCCTCTGTGAAGTAGCAGAATACAAGGGATGCACAAACCCCCAGACCCACTCCAGCAAGTCTACTCCAGCAGGTCTTCTCCAGTAGGTGGCCTCAGAGGGTGGATGACTGCTCACCTCCAGCAGCTGAAGTCACTGAAAGCCTGAAAATGACTTTACTGCACATGTAGACGAAGAAACTGGTGCAACTGACTTCTTAGAGGCGCAGCTAGTCTGTATAGGAGACCACGTTCAGTATTTCAAGAGCGTTTTATGAATAAACACCTCATTTCATACTACCTTTTTATTTCAGCAGATTTGTTATTGCTCAAATCCAAAGAGGGGAAGGGTGCAAATTCTGGGAGCTTCTTGTTCTTAGCTATAACTATGGACAGAGGCAGACTGTAATCTACCACTTTTTTAAAATCAAGATCATGTGCTGTATTGGAGTTAAATCAAAGTTCAAGTCATTCAGTTCAGTTCAGTCGCTCAGTCATGTCCGACTCTTTGCAACCCCATGGACTGCAGCACGCCAGGCCTCCCTGTCCATCACCAACTCCCAGAGTTCACTCAGACTCATGTCCATCAGGTTGGTGATGCCATCCAGCCATCTCATCCTCTGTTGTCCCCTTCTCCTCCTGCCCCCAATCCCTTCCAGCATCAGAGTCTTTTCCAATGAGTCAACTCTTCACATGAGGTGGCCAAAGTACTGGAGCTTCAGCTTTAGCATCGTTCCTTCCAAAGAAATCCCAGGGCCGATCTCCTTCAGAATGGACTAGTTGGATCTCCTTGCAGTCCAAGGGACTCTCAAGAGTCTTCTCCAACACCACAGTTCAAAAGCATCAATTCTTTGGCACTCGGCTTTCTTTATAGTCCAACTCTCACATCCATACATGACTGCTGGGAAACCATAGCTTTGACTAGATGGACCTTTGTCAGCAAAGTAATGTCTCTGCTTTTTTAATATGCTGTCTAGGTTGATCATAGCTTTTCTTCCAGGGAGCAAGTATCTTTTAATTCATGACTACAGTCACCATCTGCAGTGATTTTGGAGCTCCCCCCTCCCCAAAATAAAGTTTCCATTGTTTCCCCATCTATTTGCCAAGACGTTGGCTATGNATATGCTGTCTAGGTTGATCATAGCTTTTCTTCCAGGGAGCAAGTATCTTTTAATTCATGACTACAGTCACCATCTGCAGTGATTTTGGAGCTCCCCCCTCCCCAAAATAAAGTTTCCATTGTTTCCCCATCTATTTGCCAAGACGTTGGCTATGAGTATAAGGTTGCTGAATCTTCCTCAAACCTTTCCACCTGGTCCAGCTAACTTGACAATGACTCCACTCCATGCCGAATGGCAGACAGGCTATTGAGAGGGACTGTGGGGAGAAATCACCTATTCCTTCGCTCAAATAACTGGGTGTAGAAGATAAACAAGAAGCAGATGGAGGGATATTAGAGGGAAAGGTTCATCTAAATTAGAAACTGGGGAGCAAAGCAGCAGCTACTTGTGGCCGTTTTCTAACACGCGCCTTTCTCAGGAAAATGCCGGCTTGCCAGTTCCTCTTCTTAAAGACACCTGCTTCTGGGTCTCCACCTACATGCACGTTAGACCAACTGACTTTGTTCCAACAGCCCTTGCCTGCTCTGTCCTGTTTTTCTTTCATTACTCCTTTCCTCTTTTGTCCCAGTTTCGATCATTTCTACAGACTCATCATCAAGTTCTTTGATTCTTTCCTTAGATGTGTCCAGTCTACTCTTGGGCCTGTTGAAGAAATTTATCATTGCCAAGAAATTTTTTTTTTTTTTTTTCAAATTTCTAGCATTTCATTGGGCTCTTTCTTACAGTCGGGGCTTCCCTGGTGGTTCAGATGGTAAAGAATCTGCCTGTAATATAGAAGACGTGGGTTCAAACCCTGGGTTGGGAAGATCCCCTGAGAAGGAAATGGCAACCCACTCCAGTATTCTTGCCTGAAAAATCCCATGGACAGAGAAGCCTGGCAGGCCACAGTCCATAGGGTCCCAAAGACTGGGACAGAACTGAGTGACTAAGACCTTTCTACAGTTTTCACCACTCTGCTAAAACTTCCTCTGTTCATGAACGGTGTCCATTTCCCCCGCTGGATCCGTATTAAGCAGTTAGAGTCCATCTGCTAGTTCCAACATGCAGGTCGTCAGCTCTGAGTCTGGTTCTGCTGATGGCTTTGTCTATTGACAGTGCTGTGTTTTCTCTTACTCTGGGTGTGTGTGTGTACTGTAATTTTCAATTGACTGCCAGACATTATGCACAGAACGGTAGAGACTGGAGTCATTTGTGTCTGGAAGTGGGCATGCTTCTTCTTCTGAGAAGCTGTTAGCACAGGAGTGGAGGTGGGGGAGCTGAGCCAGTCCACTCAGGAGTTGGCCTGCGCCGGGGTGTTTTGTGACCCCTCGCGCACACAGCCTTTGGCAGCCTGCTGTCACTTTGAGTCCAGAGCGGGAGCTGGGATGCCAGAAGCCTGTTTCTGTGTTCCCGATCTCCTCTCAGCTTCCAGCCCATCCTGGCACGCCTGTGCCTCCACTGGGGTCTTTCTCCACACTCTTGCCCCGCTCCCTGCAGTCCCGCGTTCTTCCTTGTTACAAGGTCGGAGCAGAGAGCTTCTCTTCTGTCCTGGGCCAGCTTCAGTCTTAGGCAGGCTTTGCTCTTGGACCTCAAAGGTGGAAGTTTATTTACTTATTTATTTTCATCATTTCTTCCCCTCTTCTCCATAGCAGCAAAACCTGCCTTGTCTCTATACTTGGTGCTGAGTGATAGTTCCTTGCTCTCCCTCCCCTAGCAGAAGCAGACCTCTGCTTTTTCTTGGTACAAGACAGTTACTGGCCCCAGGCTCCCACCCTCCCTAGGGGTGCAGAGGTTGTGCTCCCCTTTCCTGCAAGGGTCTCTGCCTGTGTCCTGGGGCTGNATACTTGGTGCTGAGTGACAGTTCCTTGCTCTCCCTCCCCTAGCAGAAGCAGACCTCTGCTTTTTCTTGGTACAAGACAGTTACTGGCCCCAGGCTCCCACCCTCCCTAGGGGTGCAGAGGTTGTGCTCCCCTTTCCTGCAAGGGTCTCTGCCTGTGTCCTGGGGCTGGAAGCACTTCCACCCTCACCAAAAGCAGGGGCAGTGTGACTCCACTTCTCCCCTCAAGATGGATTTCTGTCTGGGGTCCAAAGGGGAGAAGTTTTATTTTTGCTTCACTTAAATGAAGAGTCTAGAACGCAGAAAAGGCTTTGTCTGTGGTCCCCTCCGCCCCGATCCCACAGTCACAGGCAACACCCGCTCTCCTGTGGTGAGCTCTCTGCTTGCCAGGGATGCTTTCTGATCTGATTTACTCCAGTATTTCTCAGGAGCACCTCGTGGAGGCCTGAGGTTCCAGACACGCTGCAGCCATGCTGGCCTGTTAGCCAAGAATCTGTTAAGACTTTGGCTTTATGGCAACTGCTTTTCTCTCCTGCATCTACCAAAACTGAAACGGTGGCCTCTCCTAGGAGCGTTTGTCCCTTTTAAGAATTCGGCCAACCTTGCTACCTTGCGATCTCAGCCTTCTGATGGGCTTAGGGGAAACTAATTCTGCAGAGTATCCAGGTGATTTTTTTTTTTTTTTTTTTTTTTTGCTGTTAGGGTGGGAGCAATGTTCCTCGAAGCTTTTCACATCCTAGAAACTCTATCCTGAGTCTCTGAGGCCACCTGGCCGCCATATGATCTTGTCCCACATGGTCTTAACACGGCAGACAACCATTTTAGGATCTTTGTGGCAAAAAGATTCATGCCAAGCATGCACACCTGGCGTTTTTCATCTGCCTTTCCTCTTTTTTTTTTTTTTTTCAGGTAAAATGTCAATTTAGTGGGTTCTTCTGAGCAGCAATCTGTCTGATGGGAGGGAGAGGAGATCTCAGCCAGGCTGTGTTTCTTTTAACATTTTTAAGAAGAAAGGGGAAAAAATCATTCAGCCTGAATGATTTAATTTGCAGTATTTTCTTGTACCAACTGTGAAAAATTCCACTGGCAAAACAGGCAATTCTAGACATTTGTTCCCAGTAAATGATCCCTCTGTTTCATGTCTCTGATTGCCCCAGTTACGCTAATTGATTTCTCAGTGTACAAATACAGTAGACGTGTCACAGGAAATTCAAACTCTCGTCCTGTCCAGAGTAGAGGACTATCCCCGATGGAGAGGCCATGGTGTCCGGAGACCCTTGGCCTCTTTGGAAACTCCAGAGCACCTCCAAGGCTTTCGCTGGCGTGCTGGTGTGGACATGCTGTGTTCCTTGCCTTTTCTCACACTTGGTGATTCTTTCACCTGCACACACAGCGGGTCCTGCCCGCACAGGTACAGTTTCTGGCTGTGTCCTAAGGGCCTTGTGCCCGCCTGCCCTCCCACCCACTGCCCCCCAAAACTCATGATTCTAGCCCCTACCCCTTTTCTCTGAGCGAAGCAATGTCTGCTCCTGTAGCGACTAGGAAGCGTGGTCTTTTTATTCATAAACACCTACTACCCTACTATTGATTGGGCTTCAGATTAACTGGCTGTGCTACCACCAGAAGCAACGGAGCCCTGGGCAGGGGAAGCTTTGATGGGGAAGGAAAGCAGTGGAGCCTGGAAGAACAAGCCAGAGTAGTGGCAGAGAAGGCCACGAAGTCAGGGACCCCAGAGGGGAGCAAGAAGAAGCCAGGGCAGGGCTTCTAGGTGACTTGACTTCCGGTGGTCGGCAAAGAGTGAGAGCCTCTCCCATAACGGACCAGGGTGCGCACACAGAGCATCTCACGCCTGTAGCTCTCGTTATAGCCTGCTTTCCCACTCACCCTGGGTCCTCTGTTAGCTTGCCATATCTGTCCAGAGAAGACAAGTATCCTACTCGCTGCTGCTGCTGCTGCTGTCCCCTGCAGAAGCTTAATTTCCCGAATAACAACTTGCTGGTGCGTTCATGGCCTCTGGCTTTGCCCTATTATTGGTTCTTATGCATCAAGATCACTGATGTTATATGTTTGCAGGTCTGTAGCCCTGGAACAGAGCAGGAAGTAAGAATCTGAAGGGGCCGCTGGAGAGGAGCAAAAAGGTCGAAATGGTGGCCATCCCACCTCTGAATCCTGAAATTGATGGGAAACAGAGGGTCAGGTAAGGAGAGGCAGAGACCACGGAAACCAAAGGCCAAGACGTCGATGAGCAAGCCGCGAGGCGATGGGGAAGGAGAGATGAGGCGACTGCTATCCTGGGCTCACGAGATAAGGGCTTGAACTAAGCTGCTGACAAAGAAATGGCTACAACAATGTAACTCTTGGGGCCTCTCCTCAAATTGCCTGCATTAAGTTTTCAGCCCAAACAGAAACAAAATCAAAAGGGAACGGGGATGTTCCCATCTTCCCTTTTCTCCCTCTTCCCTTCCCTCACCCCCCAGTCAGAAGATGCTGGCATCTGAGGATGCAGGATGGTGAACCAGAGGGGTGCCCTGTAGAGGCATCTGAGAGGGAGGCGGGGCTGCTCTGGAGTGCTTGGGAGGTGGGTACACAGGGCAAGTAAACAAGCGCTTTGACGGTGGTGCAAGTCAGTGGAGTCAGGCTTCTCACCGAAGAAATCTAAACCCTGGAAAGAGGAAAGGCCAGGAAGAGCCCTGAGGCCTTGGATTAAGATTAGAAGTATTGGCCTGACCGCATGGATTTTTAAAAACATGCACACAGACAGATGTAGAAGTCGTTACAGACGTGTGTGCACACACGAAGGCAGTAGCAATGGGCACACTGAGTGACCAGACTTTGGTGTCTCCATACCAGGCTCCACTCAAAGGAAACAGAGGCCTTGGATAAGTGACTGATTCAGGACTGGGGCAGGGAAAGTACAAAATGACACTGGGACAACTTGCACCATAAAGTACAGAAATCAAAAAATGATGTAGACATGTCAGAGAACACAGAAGCTAGCATACTGGAAAGCCTGCTAGTGGCCTGGTTCAGATTGGAACACCCGCGAGTATCAGACTACAACCCACCAAATGAACCCACGAGTCTGAACAAGTATAAATAAATAATGAGAAAACGAATCAGTAAGAAAGAAAGGAACGCTTATCCTTCAGTGGAACACCAGCTAATAAACGTAGAAGGACTGATGAAGACACAGAAGCACTCCTTGGAACCATCACAGTGTAACCAATGCAGGCAGAAGCTAGCCGTGTTTGCCAAGAATGGTGGCTGGAAGTCTGATGAGAAACAGATTTGTATTGGCAATACATGGGAATATTCCTCCCCAAGAAAATACTGAGCAACCACAAAGGGAAAAATCAATGATTTTACAGTAGAAAAACTTGGCAGACACCGATATCAAGGTTAACATCCTCGGATATGGAAAGAGAGCTTGATTTCTACGGGACCCTGCCAAGAATGGATGGCCTCAGCCTGGTCACCAGGAAACGTCTGCAGACACAGATGGGATTCGAAATACAGAATGGAAGACGGTCAAGAAGGTGAGACGGGCCAAAACTGAGGAAGCATTCCAGATCAAAGGAGACCAATAAGACGAGACAAGTGAGCCCGACGTGTACTCCTGGAGAGATCCCGTACTTATGTGGGAAAGTGTCCTGACTTCCGTATGGTACTCACCGGATGTTTTTAGCAGTGATGGGGAATGACACCATCTCTGTACATCTTACACACTGGCAGACAGGAAAGGTCAGAGGATCTGGGTGATGGAGGATTCTTTGTACTATTCATGGAACTTCTCTATAGGTGCAAAAGTTTAAAATTTTAAAAAGCAAAGCCAGGGGCTGGGTAGGAGGGAGCCATGGGGTAAGGGTAGCAGAGGCTGTCGGAGAAGCCGAGGCAGAGCTGGGGGTGACCCTGGGCGCTGGCTATGGTGAGAGAGGATGGGCGGCCCACTGAGGTTCCTGCACGCCTAGGACCAGAGATGGTGTGGGAGGCTGAGCACACACACCCCTGAGTTCTGCAGGCCCAAGAGGTGCCACCTTTATCAGAGTCGAGAGACCGTTCTAGGCTGGAAACCCCAGAGAGCAGCCTAAGCCCTGTGTGGGAACCAGCTGACGGGAGGGCAGGCCCCCCACCTGCAGCCTCCTCCTGACCCGGATATCATGTGACCACTTGGTGGGAAAGGTCTGCTAAAAATACATGATCCTGGATCTAATGCATTGGAAGCCAGAAAGAGCCGACGTGATGGCTGTCACCCTGGCGGGAAATCACCCTTCGTCTCCTTTGCCAGCCTGTCTCTGGTCCAAGACCGGGGAAAGGAGGAGAAGCTCAGAAACTGGGAAGAAGGCACAGGGTCCCAGAGGAACGCTCAGGACCAACTCTCAGCACGCCCCTTCTCTGCTCTATCACAGCCGGAGTTTATCTACTGACCTAGGTACTGTTTATGATTTTGGGTTTACTGGATATTCACAAAGAGGGAAACACCTGAACACTTTTCATTATCTTAAGAAGAAGAAGAAAAAAGAAACCCACACGTCTTTGGGAGCTCTGGGAGGAGATACTTCAACCTGGTCCCTTGTCCGCTCCTCGCTGGACACACTTGGGCAGCCTCCCAGCTCAGCTGTCTAGCAGCTGCAGGGGCTGGAGGCCCCTAGGGACATGCAGAAAAGGGTGGGCTCAGGGCAATGAGACAATGGAACTCTGAAATGCAGCTCCGCCACTAAGAATACCTGCTATGGACTGGACAGAGTGTCCATGTCCGAGATCTTGGCCTTTCTTTAAAAGGATAAAAAGAGCCAGCCCCTCAGAAGCAGAGCAGTGGGGTTTAGGGGAAGGACATCAGATACCGAGCAAAGCCCTCTCAGCTGTCTTCCTAATGTCTAGACGTGTCACTTCACCTCCGGGGTCTCCATCTGTGAGTCTTCAAAATGGCAGGCTTGCTTCCTCTTATTTTGTATTTTTTTAATATTTATTCATTTGGCTGCAACAGGGGTTAATCGTGGCATGTGGGATCTAGTTCCCTGACCAGGGATTGAACCCGGGCCCCTTGCATTGGGAGCGTGGAGTCTCAGCCACTGGACCACCAGGGAAGTCCCAGCCTGTTTCCTCTTAATTCCGCCATTCCAGAATCAAACAGTTGTGTGCACTCTCAGAAGACAATCAAGAGATAATGTTTCTGCTTGCAGAGATGCAGAGAAAGAAACAAGACTGATGCCAAACTGCTCACAGTGATCTGGGGGGAGCAGGGGCAGAAGGGGAGACTTACAGAAGACCGACTTTCTGTATTTATATAAAGGGTGACGTTTTCAGCAACCACCCTGTATTCATCTGCTGTTATATTAAAAGTCACGAAACAATGAAACCTAGGAAGCTGGTTCTCACAAATGCCACAAACGTGCTTATTAGAGAATTCACAGTCGAGTGCCAACGATGCCAGGACAAATTCACACGCCTGGTCTATTCTACTTGGAAAGAAAGCACAAACTGTGTTTACATTTCCTCTGTTAGCCAGGGAGGTAAATCTTCTTCCAAGGCCCAGATCCCATGTCTTCTTCTCCGTGACTTCCCTTGTCCCTCTCTCATCCCCCCTCTACCCTGTATTCCCAGCTCCCAAAGTTAGTTGCTCTCCTGACCATATCCCCAGGGCACTTGATGTTTCTACCTTATCACTGAGTCTACCAGCTCCCGTGTCTCTGTCCCCAAGTAGGGCTATCTTCTCCCTGTACCTCTGGTCCCAGTCTGGGGCCTGGGCGCTCACTGTGTGCTCCCCAGGCGTTGCAGAACTGAACTCACACGCATGCCACCCGACACGCACACAGAGCTTTCTTTTCAGTCTCTCGAAACGAAGATGGCGCATCTGGTCTTCACGTTATAAACTCGGAGCAGTCAAACCACTGAGTGGACTTTGGAAGCTGTGCTTCCCTTGGGATGTGTGCCAGATCATTCCTGATGATCCTGTCAACCTTTATAGTAGCCCTTAGGATCCCAGAGATGTCCCCACTGTTGCTACAAGTGGGCATCTTTATTTGCCTGAAGCGGGTCTGTTGACTCTTCCTTCACCAGGAGGGAAGGAAAATGAAAATAAAACCAGCACAAGGAAGGCCACCCAGAGAAGAGGGGGCCCGCTGCACAGTCAGCCCGTCCTCGGAGTTCGGTGTTGGGAGACCCAGGCCCCAGCCCAGGAAGACCTCTCTGCCAACCGTACTGATCAAGCGGCTGCTCTAGCATCCCCCACAGGGTGAGGTGGGCCTCCAAAGTGGACGTGCCTGGAGGGGCTTGAGAAGGCAGAGGCACTGGAGAACTGAAACCTGCAAATCTTAAACAGCACGGGTCACTCTGACTCCAGTCCAGCAATCAACTTCCTTTCAGACGATAAATTAGTCACTGTAATTAGCAAGATGACCATCAAATAGCTCATTTCTGCTGCGATGCAGAAGTAATTTACCTATTTAAAATAATTCAGGGGAAGGAGGTTTTCAGGTTCTGGCTTTTTCACAAACATCTTTTTCTGGTGGAAACTGGCATTCCAGGAGAGTCCCTGGAACTGGACGCTGGGGTATCCGGCACTCCCCTCATTCACCTGCACTACCCTCCTCCCCAGGACCACCTCTCTCCCGCGTGGGGGCTGCGACTACACATCCTTCCCCTCTCCTCATCGCTAATCCAGAGCTGCACGCCTCCAGAAGGCTTGTGCATGTGCCCTCAGTCGCTTCCGTCGTGTCCGACTCTGCCACCAGGCTCCGCTTGTCCGTGGGATTCTCCAGGCAAGAATACTGGAGTGGGTTGCCATGCCCTCCTCCAGGGGATCTTCCTGACCCAGGGATCGAGCCCAGGTCTCCTGCACTACAAGTGGATTCTTTACCCATGAGTCACGTGGGAAGCCCACCAGAAGGCTTAATGGTTTACCCTGTCATTACATGGAGAGACTTTCTGCGTGGGTTTGGGGGAGGGGTACAGGTAGAATTAGCAGAGGATGGAGATGAACACGATCGCTATGACGATCAGCAGTTCCCAAGAAAAAGATGATCCCAGAGGGGAATTCCCCAGGGTTCCAGAGGTTAAGACTCTTCAAGTCCACTGCAGGGGGTGTGGGTTCAATTCCTGGTTGGGGAACTAAGATCTTCCATGCCACACGGTACAGCCAAAAAAAAAAAAAAAAAAGGAAAGATGAATCCAGAGAAGCGTAACAGGCTGCGTATCGACCTTGATCCAGACGTACCTTCCTAGCCTGACTGCCCCCATCCTGCCCTCTTACATTTCGTTTCCCCCGACCTCACTCCCTGCCCACTCCCCTCGCCCGTCACCGCCTCTGCTCTGCAGCACCGCTCCTTCTCGCTACAATTCCCCGTGCCCAGCCTCCCTGGCAGACTCCCACTCTTTCTTCCGAGGCTTTCTCTGACTCACTGGCATCCTAGCCACCACCCCCAGACTGGGAGCGACGGGGGAGTCGACGCCGGGGCTCCCTCTAAGTGGCCATCACGTGGCTTAGTAGAGCAGCTCAAAAAGTGTGTGGAGTGAACGAATGAAAACAGCCTCTGTATGCCTCCTGGATGCTACTAGAGGTGTAAGCGTCTATTTCCAAGCTGGGCTTCTTTACTAGCCTCGAGTTCTTTGAGAGCAGGGCATGGATGAATTAAGTGTCCACCCGCATGCTGGGAGCCTTGTAAGCGCTCGGTATATGTTTGTAGAGCTAGTATATAGAGTGGGTAAAGAGCAAGGTCCCACTCTACGGCACAGGGAACTGTCCAGTGTCCTCTGGTGAACCACAGGGGAAAAGCACATGAAAAGGAATTTACGTGCATAACCAAGTCGCTCTGCTGAATAGCAGAAATGAACACAGCGTTGTAAATCAACTACACTTCAATAAAACAAATCCTTAAAAAGGAAAAGAACCAAATAGAAAAAAAAAATTCAGATAGATCTAAAATTTCTAGAATAAATGAACGCGCAGAGAAACTTCAAGTGGTCTTTGCCAACCCATCTCTCCGAATCCAAAGTCATAAAGCTCGGAAGACATTCAGAAGTAACCTCTGAACCTCAGCTTTCCGGACTACAAAAGTGAGAGCTGAATGCCCCGCCCTCCTCTAAGCTCTAAGTCTGTAATTTGGAAAGGTAGCAATGATCACAATCGCCAGAGCCCAACGCATCCTGATCGGAAGACTTGGCATTTGGCTGCTGCAGAAAAGATTATCCCGTGGCTCTTGTTCAGGTGCTCCATGTATCTGAGATGCTGAAAACCCTTCACCTTCAAGATAAACGAGTACCCAGCAGTGGTGGGCTGCGTGTGGAAGGCACACGTGGAAATTTAGGGAACATTGATGGAACTAGGATGGTTTTACACGCTCTCGTGGGCTGTGTAGGAAATTGTTTATGTTTTTGTGATTGCTCAGATGGTCGAGCTTCTGGCTTCGGCAGCAAATATTGCCACATATTTGACGCGTGTGGCTGGTGCCAAAACCGCCATCCTGCAAAAGAGTCATTATCCCGAGAGCGACTATTTCATTATGCTCTGAAAAGCGGCAGTGCTTACATTCGCGACGCCGTGGATGGACCTAGAGACGATCACACTGGAGGAAGCAAGCCAGACAGAGAAAGACAAACACCATATGATGTCACTTATATGTGGACTCAAAAAAAAAAGACTGCAAGTGAACTCACAAAACAGAAATAGACTCACAGACACAGAAAACAAACTCACGGTTACCAACGGAGAAGGGAAGGAGGGAGAGACTGAAATACATGCACCATCGTACACAGGGGCTTCCCGGGTGGCTCGGGGTAAAGGATCCACCTGCCAATGCAAGGAGACGCAAGGGACATGGGTTCGATCCCTGGGCTGGGAAGATCCCCTGGAGTAGGAAACGGCAACCCACTCCTGTGTTCTTGTCTGGAGAATCCCACGGACAGAGAAGCCTGGCGGGCTACAGCCCCTGGGGTCACAAAGAGTCAGACACGACTGAGTGACTGAGCACACAAGCACACTACCATACACAAAAGAGACAACCACTAAGGACCTACTGCATGGCACAGGGAGCTACAGTCAGTACCTTGTAACAGCCTATAATGGGAGCGAATAAAGAAAAGAACTGTATATATATTGGAGAAGGCAGTGGCACCCCACTCCAGCACTCCTGCTGGAAAATCCCATGGATGGAGGAGCCTGGTGGGCTGCAGTCCCTGGGGTCGCTAAGAGTCAGACACCACTGAGTGTCTTCACTGTCACACATTGGAGAAGGAAATGGCAACCCACTCCAGTGTTCTTGCCTGGAGAATCCCAGGGAGAGGGGAGCCTGGTGGGCTGCCATCTATGGGNCTGGGCATAGCTGATGTCAGGATGTGCCTAATTATGCAGCCATTCATTCAGCTCAGTATTGACCACATGACACGCCGTGTGCCAGGTGCTGTGGGCAGAGGCTGCCATGGACTTCGCCCCCCAGACACCTAGTATCTACTGGGACAGGTAAGACACAGCCACTCTGGGCGGCTGGACACGCCGAGCTGTGAGAGGTATGGAGTCACCTTCAGGCCCTGAGAACCACGGGGTCCTCACGATGGCCTCTGAGTTGAGACACAGCCCAACCAGTCCATTGCCATGTGGTAGCCCCAGTGATGAGAATGACACGGTCTTGGGCTGAGTGAGGGTCCCCAGGCCCCACATCCCATGCACCCTAGCCAAGGCGATGACCCTGTGACCCTGCGGAGGCAAGTCGCTGGGCTTTACCCTCTGTGCTATCTCTCCCTTATTCAAAGCCCCCTCGGGGTTCTGCCTGGCCCCTCCCTCACACCCCACCATCTCCCTGCTTCCATTTCTGAGTCCCGAGACGATCTTCCACATGGCAGTCAGGGTGACCTCTTAAATATTAAGTCAGACGGAGCACCTTCTGAAGACTTCCCGTCACCCTTGGAGCGAAGCCCAGGTCCTCGCTGTGACCCGAAAGCCCTTCAAGATTCAGCCCCAGCAATGTCCCCTCCTCCCCCTCCATGCCTCCCTTCCGTCTCTCCACTGCAGCCACCCTGTTCCTGCTCGTCCCTGAAGAAACCAACCCCACGCTGCCCCAGGGCCTTTGCACATCCTCTCGTCTTCCAAGACTGCTTGCCTCTGGAGTCCACATGGTTCTCCCTTACTTCTTTTCAAATCACCCCCTGCGAGAGGCCTGGCTTAACCACCCTCGAGATGAAACCCCACACCCCCTCTCCTCCACGGGCTGTCTCACTCGCAGGCGGTAGGTATCTGCCCTCTCGTTGCCCGTCNTTCCAAGACTGCTTGCCTCTGGAGTCCACATGGTTCTCCCTTACTTCTTTTCAAATCACCCCCTGCGAGAGGCCTGGCTTAACCACCCTCGAGATGAAACCCCACACCCCCTCTCCTCCACGGGCTGTCTCACTCGCAGGCGGTAGGTATCTGCCCTCTCGTTGCCCGTCTTCTTCACCAGCTGTAAACATTACAGATGTTGGCCCTTTAGACTGCCTTGCTCAGCACCCAACACTTGGCATAAACACAGGTGCATTGATCGCCACACGTGCTGGTTGACGCCGGGGGGTTGCATTTGACACACCTCTCCATCTTGAGAACTTCGCTTCCTCGAGTGCTGAATGGTTTCCAAATATCTATCTTTGGGTTGGACCTCTTATCTGGGTTCCAGGCTCAAATATCCGATTCCTCAAAGACTCTGTAAGAGGATCCCCACCCTGTTCTCGTCTCTTCACCCTGATTCCACACACTGGCTCCTAGTTCTTGGGTCAGTGAGTGGTGGTCACTCCCACCCACCTCCCAGCACAAGCCAGACATCTGAGGGTCCCTTCTGAAGTTTCCTCCCCCTTCCCCCACACCTGTCCAACTCATCCATCCCCACGGCCACGACCCTTACCTGGGCCACTGACACGTCCCTCCCAGACCACTGCCATCGTCTGAAAACCAGCTCTCCTGTATCCGCCCGTGGGTCCTGCCACCCACCACCCCCGCTCCTGCGCTTGAATCTGCAGTCGCCCCCCCTCGGCTCTCAGGGTAAAGATCGGCGCCCCTCACTGGGTCTACAGGCTGGGTGGACGCTCTACCAGGACACGTGGTGGGGTAGGAGGTCAAAGGCTGAAATGCCTCCATCCTTCTCAGTCCGTCCCCTACCTCTGCCGCTCTGGTTGCTCCAGCCTCGCCCCGGACCCTCCGCCTCACTCTGCAACCAGAGGATTCATGTGCGGTGGAGCAGGAATCACGCAGGCCCACACGTGCCCACACGCACACACGTGGCTTGGGCCCTGACCCAGGTGTTGGCCGCTGTGACCATCACCCCTGCCTCTCGCGTCCAGCCCCGAGGTCACCTCTCCTGCCTCATCTGGTTCCTGGTCTCTCCTTCCCGCCTGCAGCCGCTCTGCCACCCTCCCCCGTGAACTCTCGGGGCTCTTCTCCAGTTCTGGAATGTTCTTCCCCCCCTCCCCTCGTTAACCTTGACTCATCCATTAGCTCAATAGTCCTTCCTCCAGGAGTCTTCTCTGACCTCTTGCCCTACCCCGAGTCTCTCCTGCAGACTCTCCTGACTCCCTGTGACCTTCCTCCTGAGCTCCTAGCATAGCTTGTCTGCAGATCCGTTTGCATGATTACTCGATTAACAGTTCTCATAGTCAGCAGACTATGGGTCAGAGTGGATGTGGAGGATGGCTTTTATTTTTTAACTATTAAACCCCTAAAGCCCAGCTCTACACTTGAGGAGGTATCTGGGCAAGACATGGCCAACGTGGGTTTGAAGCTTGAAAAACGCTTGGATAAACGAAAGGAGTATATACGTAGAGATACTGGCATGGGCACGTGTAGCTGTGTGTCCTTGTGTGTAGATTTGTTCTTTTCAACAACCGTAATCATGGTGATAAAAATCAGTAGACAAAAATCTATGCACCAAGGAAGCTGCCCTGAATATTCAGATGTCTCTTATATAAGCCTCTTTCCACACTACTTAGAGTAATTATTTCCGATTATGGCAAACGACTCGTTCTTTCCACGAAACATCCTCTGAAAGTATGTTACTTATGTAAGGATCGGCGTTTGCCCTATCACTGTGATTGCAATCCATCAGTTCAAAAAGTTCCAACAGAAGCAAATTCTCGAGCTGTGACCCCAGGACAAGAGCCTGTGTTTTTTAATCTTCTCAGAACCGTGAACGTGTGCTCTAAAGAGAAGACGCTCTCATCCCCTAAGGGGGATGGGTCTGTGCACGTCACAGAGTCAGGGCGCTGCCCCAGGGGTGCACCAAGGTGAGCTGAGCTTTAGGTTCTGACCCACCTCGCCCCAGCCCCGGGTACCCTGTCATCCTCTCCACCTGTTCTCCACTCGGAGCAAAAACCCGATCGCCCTGTAACACGGGAAGGAGGCTTCGGCAACACTGGCGGTCCTGGGGCAGCTCTGCAGCAGGCACAGAGCGAAAGAGGAGGACCAGCGGAGCCCAGATCCGGGGGGATGCAGGGTGAAGGAGCTGCGGGACTAAGCCAGCAGGAGGGGATTTGCGCAGTGGGGAGCCCCTCTTTTAACCACCATCACCTCCCCACCCCCCCCTCCGCCCACTTTCCTTGTAGGCAGCAGTTAGCAGTCTCCTCTGGCACTAAGCCTATCAGAGACGGTGCCCATAACATGCAAATGTGGCCTGGGCACTGGCTGAGCCTGTGATGGACAGAGGAGGGGCCCTGCGGAGCGGTGGCCCAGGGACAGGCCGGGCGCATGGGGCCTCACCAGCAGCAGCCCCATCAGGAGAGAGCCCTGCCCGTGTGCTCAGAACCTGCCTGTGGCTCAGGGCTCAGGACCAGGCGGTTGGCCCGATCCTGCTAAGCGGCTCCTTGGAGAGTGGGCGTCTTAACCCCCGGAGGGCCTCTGGGGGGAGTGATGCTTCTCATGGAGAGCTGCCCTGCGGAGGGATGCTCAGCTGCATTTCTGGGCCTGAATGAAGGAAGCGGGGAGCTTGCCTCCTGGCCCCCCCAGGAGTGTGTCTGCAGGTACTCCCACCTGGAGGGAGCGGGGACACCACGACGGCTCACACAGTCCCTCTCCTGAGCCCACTGACTCCAGCACCCTCTCTCGGCCCCCAGACTTTGCTCCTCTGCCCCTTCCCATGAAAGAAATGGGGCCAGAGTGTCCATTTCCCCAATGGCAACCTTTCGCGCTGAACCTATCAACTCAGTTCAGTCGTTCAGTCGTGTCCAACTCTTTGTGACCCCATGGACTACAGGCTTCCCTGTCCATCACCAACTCCCGGAGTTTACTCAAACTCATGTCCATTGAGTTGGTGATGCCATCCAACCATCTCATCCTCTGTTGACCCCTTCTCCTGCCTTCAATCTTTCACAGCAAGAGGGTCTTTTCCAATGAGTCAGTTCTTTGCATCAAGTGGCCAAAGTATTGGAGCTTCAGCTTTAGCATCAGTCCTTCCAATGAATATTCAGGACTGATTTCCTTTAGGATTGACTGGTTGGATCTCCTTGCAGTCCAAGGGACTCTCAAGAGTCTTCTCCAGCACCACAATTTGAAAGCATCAACTCTTTGATGCTCAGCCTTCTTTATGGTCCAAGTACATCTGTACATGACTACTAGAAAAACCATAGCTTTGACTAGACGGACCTTTGTTGGTAAAGTATGTCTCTGCTTTTTAATATGCTGTCTGGAACCTCCCAGAATGCCTCAGGTCTGGGATGTTCAGGAGGAGGGATGACGGAAGCGGGGGCTTGCTTCTCCCCAACCAGTCTGCACCCCGAGCCCATCCACACGCGTGTCTCCCCTCTGGAGTCCACTCCATGGCTGCTGCTCCGTATCACTCACCCACCTCTGGTTTCTGTCCCGCACTCCCCACCCCATCCTCTCTGCGCTTCCACGTGTGGATTTAGACCACAGAAGCCCAACTGGATCCAAAAGGAATCTCGGCACGTGGCCCCATGCACTTTAAGTGGAGTAGGGGGCAGGGGGTGAGGCTGAGGGCCCGGGCCGCCAGGGGAAAACTTAAGCTGCAGTCTGGGTGTTTCTTCTGCTGGTTTGTGACAGTCACCCAGTCCAGCACCACACTAACAGACCCGGGGAAGCCCATGCTCAGTGAAATAAGCCGGTCAGCAAAGCCAAACTCTGCGTGAGCTCCCTGCCATGTGATTCCCAGAGACAGACAGGAGGGTGCTGGTCGTGAGGGGCTGGGGAGTTAGTTTGCTGGGTGCTTAGGTTCAGTTTCGCGAGATGAAAAATGAACTGGTGATGGGTATTGGTGATGGCCAGGGGTGTGACTCAGGCCACGGAACTGTCTACTTACAAATGCTTAAGACAGTCAACTCTATGTGAGGTGCTTCTCACCACAATCAACAACAGGTTTTTAATGGTTAGGATGGCTTTTTATGAAGCCAGAATGGGTGAATTTCTGCTCAGTTAGAAACAGAAATGGCCATGTAGCCGAACAACTCAACTGACTGGCAAAAACAGACAAGAGAAACCAAAGGCATCGGATCCACAGCCCTGGCCACACTCCGTCCTCTCCTCCCCAGGAAGCGCGCTCCTCTCGGTTCAGGCAGTGCCTCCAGCCTCGGGCCCCACACCTGCCGCAACTCTGTCCCCCTCCATCCCACGCACCTTCAGTTTCCTCCCCACACAGAGCCCCGTCACTCAGCACCANCGGGGAGGCTGCGGCGGGCGCGCTGGCCGAGCGGCCGGCGGGGGCAGCGTCCTGCGGCTGCTGGGAGGGCGGCACCCACGTCCAATGGAGGTGAGGCGCTCCCAGCTGCATGGCGTTGCCGCCCTGCCTCCTGCCTCCCCGGCCGCCCGGGTGAATGGGCCGCGGGGCCGGCGGGCCGGCCAGGGTGAGCTCAGCAGAGTCTATTTATGCCCAACGCCGCCTTGCACGTTTCCAGCTCTCGCTCCGCGTATGTCCTGAGATTCCAGCTCCTGCCGAGAGCGCGCAGCGGCGGAGGGAAGCCGCGGGGCCAGACTCTGTTACTACGTCTTCCTTCATCCTTCCAGGCTGACGCGGGATTTAGGGCATTGTCACCCAGGGCCGGAGGAAGCGCCCAGATTCTGCTCCCGGACCATCTTCCCCTTCTCCCGAGGTCATTCCGGGGCGGGGAAGGGGGGCGATGTTAAAGGCATGTCGGGGAGATGGGGGTGACACCCGGGATTATTCTGAGCACCCGCAGAAACACCCCGCGAGCTGTCACGGCCGCTGGCGACACCGCTGGCTCCAACATGCGTGTTTCGTATCGTGAGCCCAGCTTCACGCTCTCTGCAAAGAGCAGTCCAGAGAGCACAGAATTTTTCCCCACCCCTCCCGCCCCGAAGCAGGGGCACAGGAGGGAGGGCTGTGTGTTTGGGAGGCATCAACCCCCGTTAACTAACTGTGAAGTGAAGGACATTTGGCCATGACCTTATTTAACCCTCGCAGCCACCTCTTAAGCCAGAAGATGCTACTGGAGTTGTATGGGTGGACAAGCTGCGCCCGGAGAGGTTAAGGTCAGGTCCGAGGTTACTACTAGCAAACAAGAGGGTCCAGCCGACCCAAAGCCCTTCTATTAGCAGCACTGGCAAGATCCCCAATCCTAGTGCGCACAGTGCCAGGAGGGGACACCACGGGAGATGCTCTGAGGTTAGAAAAACTGACTGTTTTCCAAGGTAAGGTGCTCTTGCAAATTGGTGCAGCCACTGTGGAAAACTGTCTGGAGGTTCTTCAAAAAACTAAAAATAGAACTATCATATGATCCAGCAATCCCACTCCTGGGTATTTAGCCCAAGAAAATAGAACCGCTAATTCGAAAAAATGCATTCATAGTGGCACTATTTACAACAGCCAAGACGGCCAACCCACTCCAGTATTCTTGCCTGGAAAAATCCCAAGGATGGAGGAGCCTGACGGGCTACAGTCCATACAGTCACAAGGAGTCGGACACGACTGAGTGACTTCACTTTCTTTTAAGACGTGGAAGCAACCTATGTGTCCATCAAGAGAGGAATGGATAAAGAAGATGTGGTATAAAGAATGGGATATTGTAGTTGTGGTTATGTGCTCGCTAAGTCATGTCTGACTTATTATGACCCCGTGGACTATAGCCTGGCAGCCTCTTCTGTCTATGGGATTTCCCAGGCAAGAATACTGGAATGGGTTGTCATTTCCCTCTCCTGGGGATCTTCCCAATCCAGGGATTGAACCCGCATCTCCCGGACTGGCAAGTGGATGCTTTATGACTGAGCAACTAAGGAAGCTCGCAATGGAATATTACTCAGCCATTAAAAGAATGAAAGTTTGCCACTGGCAACAGCATGGATGGACCTGGAAGGTGTTAGTTACACTTAGTGAAATTAAGTCAGACAGAGAAAGACAAATAACCATGCATTTCCACTTATATGTGGAATCTAAACAGTAAAACAAATGAATGAATATAAAAAAAAGAGAAATACCTTCACAGATACAGAGAACTAGTGGGGAGAGAGGTCGGTGAGGGGGAAGATGGGGATACGGGAGAAAATTAAGAGATACAATCCACTAGGTGCTATATAAATAAGATATAAGGGTGTAATGTGCAGTACAGGGACTATAGCCAATATTTTATAATAACTTTAAATGGAGTACAATCTGTAAACATTCTGAATCACTATGTTGTACACTTGAAACTGAACACTAATATTGTAAATCAACTATATTTCAATTAAAAAAAAACAAGTAAGGTCCTTTTCAAAGCTATTCGACAATTAGGGGAAGGTCCCCAACAAAAGGGATAAATAAGGATCAAGAGAGAGGGACAGGAAGATCCCAGAAAAGAGTGACTTGCCGTGTATAATGCAATGAACTCCTGTGTGAGTGACAACATTGGTATTTGAAGACAGAGCATCAGAATTCTGCAGGCCCAAGAACCTCATCACCATTAGAGGACAGGCAACCTCTGAAAGGTGGAAAATATCACCTCCCTGTACCAAATACATGTCCCTGGGGAGGGAGATTCATCACAGGCCCTCCTTCAGGCACAAAAATGCACATATTTTAAAAACACGCGTTCTCTCACAGGTCTTTTGCTCTGGTGCCCCTTAAAACTGCCTCTCAGATTTGCTAAAAGCCTCTACACAGTGAGCTTCAATTAATAAATGATGGTTACTGGAACAGCCCTGATCATAGCCCAGCGCAATATCTCAAGGGATTCCAAAGCACTGTTCCAACATTAACATTTAGAGAGAGAGAAATGCCCTACTCAAATGGAAGAAGAACAGTACTTATAACCATTTCAAAAACACAAATACAATTGACTCACACAATGAACTGAAAAACAGAGCATTTTGAACAGCTGCATTGAAGTAGAACTGACACATTATAAACTACATATTTTCAATGTACTTGGTAAGCTTTTATGCATACATAGCCTTATAAAACCATCACTACAGTCACGAAAAGGAACCTCCAAGATCACCTCCAACAGTTTCCTCCTGCCTGTTTGTAGCCCCTCCCATTGGTCCATATCCTTGCTAATACTTGGTGTTAGTTAGTCACTCAGTCATGTCCGATACGTGACGCCATGGACTGTAGCCTGCCAGACTCTGTCCATGGGATTTTCCCAGGCAAGAATACTGAAGTGGGTTGCTGTTCCCTTCTCCAGGGGATCTTCCCGACCCAGGTATCAAACCCAAGTCTCCTGCATGGGCAGGTGGATTCTTTACCATCTGAACCACCAAGGTAAGCCCACCCCAGTGTTGATTGTAGCACTATTTACAATAGCTAGGACATGGACCCCCAACTTGGTATGGTCAGTCCCAATTTAGACATTGACTGTGTGGATCACAACAAACCATGGAAAATTCTGAGATGGGAATACCAGACCACCTGATCTGCCTCTTGAGAAATCTGTATGCAGGTCAAGAAGCAACAGTTAGAACTGGACATGGAACAACAGACTGGTTCCAAATAGGAAAAGGAGTACGTCAAGGCTGTATATTGTCACCCTGCTTATTTAACTTATATGCAGAATACATCATGAGAAATGCTGGGCTGGAAGAAACACAAGCTGGAATCAAGATTGCCAGGAGAAATATCAATAACCTCAGATATGCAGATGACACCACCCTTATGGCAGAAAGTGAAGAGGAACTAAAATGCCTCTTGATGAAAGTGAAAGAGGAGAGTGAAAAAGTTGGCTTAAGGCTCAACATTCGGAAAACGAAGATCATGGCATCCAGTCCCATCACTTCATGGGAAATAGATGGGGAAACAGTGGAANCTCTTTAGAAACCTGTGTGCAGGTCAGGAAGCAACAGTTAGAACTGGACATGGAACAAAAGACTGGTTCCAAATACGAAAAGGAGTATGTCAAGGCTGTATATTGTCCCTCTGCTTATTTAACTTATATGCAGGGTACATAACGAGAAACGCTGGGCTGAAGAAGCACAAGCTGGAATCAAGACTGCCGGGAGAAATATCAATAACCTCAGATATGCAGATGACACCACCCTTATGGCAGAAAGTAAAGAGGAACTAAAAAGCCTCTTGATGAAAATGAAAGAGGAGAGTGAAAAAGTTGGCTTAAAGCTCAACATTTAGAAAATGAAGATCATGGCATCTGGTCCCATCACTTTTATGGGAAATAGATGGGGAAACAGTGGAAACAGTGGCAGATTTTATTTTTTCGGGCTCCAAAATCACTGCAGATGGTGATTGGATCCAAGAAATTAAAAGATGCTTACTCCTTGGAAGGAAAGTTATGACCAACTTAGACAGCATATTCAAAAGNAGATGGGGAAACAGTGGAAATTAGTATCAGACTTTATTTTGGGGGGCTCCAAAATCACTGCAGATGGTGATTGCAGCCATGAAATTAAAAGATGCTTACTCCTTGGAAGGAAAGTTATGACCAACCTAGACAGCATATTAAAAAGCAGAGACATTACTTTGCCAACAAAGGTCCATCTAGTCAAGGCTGTGGTTTTTCCTGTGGTCACATACAGATGTGAGAGTTGGACTGTGAAGAAAGCTGAGCCCCAAAGAATCGATGCTTTTGAACTGTGGTGTTGGAGAAGACTCTTGAGAGTTCCTTGGACTGCAAGGAGATCAACGCTGGGATTTTTTTGGAAGGAATGATGCTAAAGCTGAAACTCCAGTACTTTGGCCACCTCGTGCGAAGAGCTGACTCATTGTAAAAGACTCTGATGCTGGGAGCGACTGGGGGCAGGAGGAGAAGGGGACGACAAAGGATGAGACAGCTAGATGGCATCACTGACTCGATGGACATGAGTTTGGGTGAACTCCAGGAGTTGGTGATGGACAGGCCTGGCGTAATGCAATTCATGAGGTTGCAAAGAGTCAGACATGACTGAGCGACTGAACTGAACTGATAGTCATGAAAGTGAAAGTGGCTTAGTCCTGTCTGTCTCTTTGCGACCCCATGGACTGTCCATGGAATTCTCTAGGCCAGAATACTGGAGTGCATAGCCTGCCCTTCTGCAGGGGATCTTCCCGACCAAGGAACTGAACCAGGGTCTCCTGCATTGCAGGCAGATTCTTTACCAGCTGAGCTATCAGGGAAGCCCATAAAAAGGTTACTGCTAACACTGAAAAAATTACTCTAGTCATCATGTTCTGCATCCTTGGCCTTTTCAAAATTCTGGCTTATAAATGAGTATCAGCTCACCAGAGAGAGTAAACATACTATGGTCTTCAAGCATTTACTCAGGAACTTTGACTCACTTCAGATGATAAAAGTGCTCCCATTAGTGCTGAGGTTCTCAGGATGTGGCCATCAAACCAGCAGTGTAAGTATCACCTGGGAACTTGTTAAAATACAAATTCTCAGGCCCCACTCAAGACTTAATAAAGCAGAAACTATGAGAGTGGGCTCAGCAATCTGGTATCTGAGGATTCTGATGCACATTTGTTTTGAGAACCAGGGAGCGTTAGGTATCCATAAAAATGCTTATACTAGCCATCTCTAGGCAGTGATTCTCAAACTTCTGAGTGCATCAGAATCTGAAGGGCTGATTAAAACAGACTGCTAGGACCCACTCTCCAGTTTCTGACTCATCAGAAATTTTGGATGGACCCAGAAATTTGCGCTTCTAGTAAATTCTCACATGATGCTGATGCTGCTGGTTTGGGGACCATACTTTGAGAACCATTTTTAGTTAGTTCAGTCACTCTGTCGTGTCTGACTCTTTGCATCCCCAGGGACTGCAGCATGCCAGGCTTCCCTGTCCATCACCAGCTCCCAGAGCTTGCTCAAACTCATGTCTGTCAAGTCGCTGATGCCATCCAACATCTCATCCTCTGGCATCCCTTTCTCCTCCTGCCTTCAATCTTTCCCAACATCAGGGTCTTTTCTAATGAGTCAGTTCTTCACATCAGATGGCCAAAGTATGGGAGTTTTAGCTTTAGCATCAGTCCTTCCAATGAATATTTANCAAGCTGAAACTCCAGTACTTTGGCCACCTCATGTGAAGAGTTGACTCATTGGAAAAGACTCTGATGCTGGGAGGGATTGGGGGCAGGAGGAGAAGGGGATGAGCGAGGATGGGATGGCTGGATGGCATCACTGACTCAATGGGCGTGGGTCTGGGTGAGCTCCGGGAGTTGGTGATGGAAAGGGAGGCCTGGTGTGCTGCGATTCATGGGGTCGCAGAGTCGGACACGACTGAGCGACTGAACTGAATAGATGTGTAGCAGTATTTCCTTGTTGGAGAAGGCAATGGCACCCCATTCTAGTACTCTTGCCTGGAAAATCCCATGGACAGAGGAGCCTGGTGGGCTGCAGTCCATGGGGTCGCTAAGAGTTGGACACGACTGAGGGACTTCACTTTCACTTTTCACTTTCATGCATTGGAGAAGGAAATTGCAACTCACTCCAGTGTTCTTGCCTGGAGAATCCCAGGGACATAGGAGCCTGGTGGGCTGCTGTCTACAGGGTCACACAGAGTTGGACATGACTGAAGTGATTTGGCAGCAGCAGCAGCAGCAATAACTAATGATGCTAGACATTTTTTCAGGGGCTTTCTTGCCGTCCACATATCTTCTTCTGTGATGTGTCTGTTCAAATGTTTTGCCCATTTTTTTTAACTGGGTTGTTTGTCGTCTTATTACTGAGCTTTTTTCTAGACAGCACATCTATTTTTAAAAATTATTTTTATTGGAGCAGAGTTGTTTTATGGTGTTGTGTTAATTTCTGCTGTACAGCAATATGAATCAGCCATGCATATACAAATATTTCCTCCCTTTTGAATTTCCTTCCCATTCAGCTCACCACAGAGCATTTAGTAGAGTGCCCTGTGCTGCAAAAGTATGGTTTCATTAGTGATCTATCATATACCTAGTATCAATAGTGTATATGTGTCAACGCCAACCTCCCAATTCCTCCCCAGGGCACAAACGCTGAGATCCTTCAAGTGAAATATTCGAAGTTAAATAGCAAAAATCTCCCAAACTAATTCTGATGCCCAGGGAATCTAACTCCGAAGCCCAGGGTTCTTTACAGCATAAATGCTATGGGTTATATTTTCAATGCAATCACAAAGAAAAAAGATAGTGGAACCAGAAACCGAATAAAACCCATGGTTCTGCTGAGAATGGGAAAGGGCCTGAGATGTTATCAGAGGACTCTGAGGACTCAGGACTTCCAAGAATTCTTGAGGTTGGTTGTGACCTCAGAAGGGTTGAGGTTTTTGCAACTTAGATATGCAGAGTCAGACAAAGCCCAAGAGGAGAAGGAAACAACTCCAGGCACGTTACTCAATGAAGGACCTGGGGTGACTGACACTGAAGAAGAGAAGGCACGGGGCTTCCCTGGTGGTCCAGCGGCTAAGACTCTGTGCTTCCATTGCTGGGGGCACTGGTTCCATCTCCGGTCATGGAACTAAGATCCCACATGCCACACGGCCAAAAAATTAAAAAAGACAGAAGGCTCAAGAAGATGGCTCTTAAGATGTATGCAACCCCCTCCAGCACTAGAACCCAGATCCCAGAGAGGGACGAATTATATGGCGCCCTTTCCCCAGCTCCCGTGGCCACCACGACTCAGCTATAAGCTTCCTACAGGTAGAGACAGCTTGGTCCATGTGCCCTGTATGCCCAGTCCCTCTCCCTCACTCCACACAGAGCTGGGTGGTGGTGGTGCCAAATAAATGCTTGCTGACCGATGTATGAATATTTCCAAGGGTCATAAGGAAACTGTCAATCATGGGGTTAACTTGATGTGAAGAAGGTTAGAGCAGACAGAAAAATTTTTCTCCAGTGCTAAGGGATGTGACATAATAGAATTCATTATTCAGAAAGAGCTGAATCCTTGCTCTCTGTGTGTGTGTGTGTGGGGGGGTCTTTGGAGTAGCAGAGAAATGTAACTCATCATTTGATACAGCACATAGAAATGCAGGATAAACTTGATGACTTTTAAGGGTTTCTTTGGGCTCTAGGGATTCAGAAATATAAGCCCTTATTTTTCCCTCTTAATGGACTGTCCCTCCCTCTTCAACCTTCTATTACTCCCACACCCTTAGACAAGAAGGAATCACACTGCTGCTTGTCCATTTCCTGTGTATTTTCATGCCTGAAGGCTGCTCTTCTCAATGTGTTTTTTTTTAAAAAAAAATTGGAGTATGATTGCTTTACAGTGTTGTGTTAGTTTCCACTCTGCAACAAAGTGTATCAGCTATATGTTTTATATATATCTATATCTCCCCTCTCTTTTGGACCTCCCCCCACCCTACCCCATCCCACCCCTCTAGGTCATCATAGATTGCTGAGTGGGCCCTCTGTGCTATATAGCAATTTCCCACTATCTCTCTGTTTTACACATGGTAGTGCGTTTACGTACTCATTTTTATTACAGGTATTTAGTGTGCCTGGGAGATCTGCCAGGAAAGTCACTGAAATCAAAGCAAACAGCCAACACAAAGGGGCAGAAAGGAATTGATGGGCTAAGGAAAAGATGAGGGCTGCTTGGGAAGGACCACTTGTTCCATCTTCTGGGTTCATGGCGTGTGCAGTTTTTTCCCGGTCGTGCTGAATATTTTACCAACTGTCTCTGCAGTTCCTCGAAGATGAGCCTAATGAGGTGCTGGAGGAGTTGTGGAGTTCTGTGCTCCGGGCAGCATCACCTATGCCAGGCGGAGATGGTACGGGGAGAAGAAAGGGACACGGCTCCCAGCCACCCTGCCACGGAATCCCCTGTGAACCTTAGCTCCTTCCACAAACTGGGAGAATGCTTCCTTTTGCTCGGAAGCCTGAAGCAAAGGATCTCCGGTGCTTGGGGTCCTCGGATGACCGCCTCCCCAGAAGCCTTTCGGGGGAACAGGAAGAGGCGGCTTACAGCAGGAGCCAGCCGTGACCCAAGCTGCTTCCTCTCTCCAGGGATGTCAAAGCTGAGACTCAGGGCAGAGCTGGGATTCCAGAGATGGCCCTCCTGGCAACTCACACCTGGAGCAGTGACTATGCCTCTCCCCCTGCAGGGAACTGGAGGACCCATGGGGCTCCTGTCCCTCCAGTTTTAATCCTCCTCTGCAGTCAAGTCAGGCTCGGTCCTCCCGGAATGGCAATGTCACGATCACCATCTGCTTTTCTGGGCAGCTTTAAACTACTCAAAGTTAGCAGGCTCATGTACTTTCAATAAAGGGAAACAACTTTTCTGAGCATTCGCATCCTCATGAGTGAAATGAAAATAACCTTCCCCTGCCCCCTGCCCCAGGTATTGTGCGAATAACGTAAAAATGCCCAGCACCGCCCCGGGCACGAAGTAGGTCCTCAGTGAATGGCAAGGATGCTCTTTTTCTTCCTTCCCTCTAGCTTCCTTCATGAAAGCCTTGGTCAAAGGTGACCTCCTCCCCTCCCACCCTGAGACAGGGGGTATGACTGATTTGGCTTCTACACTGGAAAATTAGGGCCCGGTCACTGCTTCTGCAAGGTCAGAACAGCCATGGCTGGGAACAGGATCCCAGCACCCCCAGCACGCTGCCGTGATGCTGTAGCAGCCGCACCTCCTGGGCTTTCTTTCGCTGCATCATTTTCCGTTTCCATTTTCTCTGCAGCGGAGGACCAGGTCTCAGGGTACACGTACAGCTGAAGCCTTGCTCCTGAGCCCAGCCTGGGGCCACAGCTCTTCCCCTGCCGACGAGGCTGCCTTTGCCCCCGACTATTCTTCTATCTGCTGGGCCCCGCACCCACACAGGGAGGTGCCCTGGCCCCGAGTCTCTGTCCAAGGCCGATAAGGGTGGGCGCCAGGGCTCCACCCTTTACTGAGAAAGGCAGGCTGGCTTATCTGCACCTGGGGCAGCGGTCAGCCTCCCCGGGACTCTGCGAACCTAGAGCGTTGTTGCTGCTGCGGGGGGAAATGTCTTCCCTCTTGGGGACAGCATTGCACCCTCCCACCCCGGCTCTCTCCCTGGTTAATTAAGGAGGGACTTCGCAGAACAGATGGTACAGCTGTCATGTTGAATAAACCGGGAAATCCAGTGGACCGAGAAATTCAGACCTGCAGAAGTGAGGAAAAGGAGAGAGGCAAGGGAAAGAGAGCCTGGCTTGCTCTCCTGTTGAACTTTGTGTGGGGAGTTCCCAGCAGTCAGTTCAGTGGCTGTGGGACCCGGAGTCCAGGGTCTATTTAGGGAGCTGATGGGAGCCGGGTGTCAGGTCCTACGATGCTGGCACTCCGCTCATCATGTTCCTTTTAAGAGGGTTGGCAGGCCTGGAGTCTATTTTTAAACCTACGAGAAGGTGCTACATGGATTCCAGGGAGGGCCAGCCTTAAACCCGAGCTCGCAGGGGGGAGGTGGGGAGGGTGCAGCTGAACCTCGGATTTTCCCTTCACCTACATACAGAGGTTCCCGTCTGTGCTGGAACTAGAGGCCGACTGTCCATCACAGGCCCCTCTGGGACTTGACCTTGTGGAAGCTGCGAACTCACCATGAAGCCTTGAGTTGCCTGCTAGGTCTGTGTTTCAGTATTGAGATTTTAAAAATATACGCCCTCTCAGTGTGAAAAATCAGCCTGCCTTTATATGTATCAGTCACTTCCCTCTCTTCTGGTTTTCAGATCAGAACTGGAAACCCCCTTTCCCCCTGCCCCTTAGTCCTGCGAGCCCACAGCCAAGCTTGCCAACAGGAGGAAGCCAAAAAAAAAAAAAAACCACCCTGACCTTTGAAGGGGTCTCTGTGCCCAGGCCCCACCCTGGAAATCCTGCCCTGTGCTGGAGAGAAGGTGGGGAGGGGGCTCGAGGGGCGCATCTGCAGGGGACAAGATTATTTCCCCAATAGTGAGAAGCCAACATCAGTTTCTCATCAACAGAATGTTTGATGTTCAATAACAAGTTTCAGCGGCAGTATCCGTTTCTCTTTTGGGGTAAGACATAGACCCGGAACTCCTAAAGGGTGAACTGCCTTGAGAACAAGCAAGTGTTTCTGCTGAGCAGCACTGGGGCCACCAGGCAGGGCGGTAAAGAAGCACTGAGGCATCTTCTCCTGAGCATCTCAGAACCCCTGTACCCCGCATGGAAGCAGCTGTCAGGACACGTCCCAACCAAACGGGAGCTTTGGCCAGGCTGGGTCAAAACAAGACGTGCGTGTTAGGATGATTCTGCCTACACACCGGAGGCTCCAGGAACGTTAGCCAGATTGGAATCTGAATTGATCAGTTCAGATTTGTAAATGTCACACCCGTGAAAAAATAGTCAGATGTCCAGGGCTATTTGGCCCAATTGTTCATTTCCCCGTAAGCCACGATGGTGCCTGTGGATACAGCCTAGGGACCACTGTGGTTTTCTGGGTGGGGAGGTTACGGTCCTAAGGTGGGCTGCATTGCAGACAAGGGGCCCCCACCCCAGCCCTTGGCTCCCAGCCCTTCCCCCACAGTCTCCATCAGCTGTCAATTGCCAGTCCAGGCCCCACAGAGCAACCCCACCTCCTCAGTCTCAGAGCAGGGAGTCAGGCAGGTCTGCAACCGTTCACATCTCTCTGTGGAGGCTGGGAGGGGGCGTGAGACGTCGTGAGCGGCGTCGGTGTCGTTCCAAGAGCATCCCCCATAGGCAAGTGCACTGGCCCACGTCAGAACTTCACACTTCACTTTCTCCATGGTGTGAGGTGCTAGCCACATTCAGATCATGTTGCCTGACTGCTGAGTGCAGAGCCCGGACCTGGGGCGGAAACTGCACACGTTTCTGAAAACACGTGTGCGAGGCGATGCAATGTGCTGTTGGATGGTTCCATTGACTAAACTAGCCCCAGTGCTTCCTCACATCGCAGGAATCTGCCCTGCAACCTGGGGGCGTGAGGAAGAGAGGTGGACACACTGGAGAAACTGTACAACCGCACTCACTTCTCAGGTGCACATGCTAACAGGGAAACCCTTGTTTTCTTTCAAGTAGCACAACGGGCTTGTCTATCAGTAATGAAACCCATCATACCAGAGTTTCTGAAGAATGGTCAAGTGTCAGCTCTGACAGCCCTGCATGGCTGGGCTTTATTTGAACAGTTCTCCCTAAAGAGACAGAGCCAGGAGGGGGTAAGGCCCATTGTTAGCTACGTGGAGACTTGCCCGAAGGATTCCAGAGTGGCCTTTGCCCCTTGAGTTTGTCCAGCCTGGGTAGCAAGGCTTTCCCAGCTTGGCAGAGACATCCACTAGGAACTGGGGCTTGGGAAGGTGATGCTGGGTGACCCCTTCCATGCTCCATGACCATGACACTTCACTGTCATGACAATTCGACACAGATGAAAAGGCAGGAGAAAGACATGACTCAAAAATAACGATAGCTGAAATTTACAAGCCAGGCACTATTCTAAGCATTTTACTTGTCTTAACACCTTTTATCCTCAACAACCACTCCATAAGGTAGCTTCCATCATTGTCCCCACTGCACAGAAGACAAAGCTAAGGCATGAAGACATTAAGTAATTTACCCAAAGTCACCGAACAGTGATACGATGCTCGGGGTGGTATGCAGAGCAGAGTGGCGGCGGTTGCTCTGAGTTTTGCTTGATTCAGTGAGCCAAAGGTGTGTTTAGGGTTTGTGACAAACACGAAATTCAGAATTTTCCAGAAAGAATTGTTCAGTCCTGGAAATCTGAGTGCAACTAGGACTGTCTATGAATGTGGCCATTCTCTATAATCAGAAAAGACCCTAGCCACTTCCCCAAGACATGTTCAATGCAGAAGTGTTAGACCACTGTTTCTATGAACCCAGGCCCCCAAAGTTTTTTTGTTTTATTTTTTCATTGAGTGTACTTGAGTTATTAGTTTCCAACATACAGCAGAGTCAACATTTTCAAGATTATTCTCCATTTAGAGCCATTATGAAATATTAGCTCTATTCCCCTGTGCTGTACAGTATATCCTTGTATTTTTTTATATGTAGGAATTTGTATCTCCTAAGCCCCTACCTGCACTGCTAACCACTATCTTGCTCTATGTGTCTGTGAGTCTGTTTCTGTTTCATTATATTAAAGGTTTAATAAGAGGTGGTTGACACTGTCCTTCCCAGAGGGTTAGGGAAATGCACAGACTTAACAACAATAAGGTTGACTTTAATCCCAGGCTCCCCAGTTGAGTTCTCTGGAATCATCACTGTGACTTCAGGGACACCCCTTTCCAAATCAGGCGAAGAGAGGTCCAGGCAACAGGTGCTAAGCCTCCCTGGCTGCCCTGCGTGCTCAGCCCGAGGCAATGCAGCCCTTGGGGATCCTCTGCGGTGGAACCAACTTTTCACCCCTTCCATTCAGGCCCTCATGGCCAAATGCTGACTGAAAAGATTTCCTCTCTCTCTTCCTGGAGCCAAAACGTTGCAAGGCAGTCAAACCCAATTAAACTACCACCCAGCCCACCGACCAGCCCCTGAAGGTTGCTGTTTTTCACAACTTGACAACAGGAAGGCAGGCTCTGTCCTTTAAGATGCTCTTAAGCTCCTTTCAACAGGGTACTTAGCGGTTACCACTGAAAAGCACCTTGGCAACTGCCTTCTCCTTCCCGGTGCTATTTTCTCTTTACTACCAAGGCAACAGGGCAGATGCTACACAGGATGTCACGTAGGGCTCATCACAGTCCTCTTAATAATTGAATAGAGACCATTAGCTTTCTATTTAATCCTCTTGTGAATTCCAGCTGGCTTCTCTTTCAAATATCTTTTCATACAGTATTTATATCAGTCCTTTTATGATTATTTAAATAAAAAGGTGAGGAAATAAGCTGTAAGTCATTAGGCCAATCTACATTTCTCCCTATCCGACTTCATTTGCAGAAAGCCCCAGCCACCATGGGTGAGTTCTGAGATTTGTCTCTCACTTAGACATTTCTCATCTGGATAATGATGAAGGCTGACTAGATAGTCCTTCTCTGAAACCTTGGCTTCAAATCTTTTTTAAAGAAATAAAATGTTATAGATGTTTTCATTCTCTTGCCATCTCCAAAATGTTATGACTTCATGAAGGCCTCATTTCTACTCTAAAATCACCCTTGATAGCCATTCCCTAGCTACTTTTCAGCATGGCCTTTCTTAGCGGGCCCCCCCACCCCACACCTTGAACCCCTAAATAAAGGTTAAGTATTAGACAAAGAAAGAGAAATGGGCAGTGAATCATTTATCGCTAAAACAAGTGTTATGTCTGTAATCACTGAGTTAGTTCTTGGCCATCAGAGATACATTTCCAGGACTTCTGAAATCGGATACCTAGAGGCCAAATCAGCATTTCCAAAAGAAAATCATTTGTCAATATCCACATCAACCTTGAGTCCTGTGAGTGTTTCTAGGATGAGGGTAGCAGAGAAAAATCATCCCTACAAGACAATGGCACTTATAGCCCTGCCTGTCTCATTCACCCTCTCTTCCACACTGAACTATGAACTGCTGAACTGCTGTGTGCGACCTGAGAACCCAACAGAAGACACAGACAAGCATCTTCTGTGGTTGGGAAGATTGCAGACTAGGAGAGGGGAAAGATATAGCTACATGGAAAATACACAGAACAATACACAGGATAAAGATTCAGTAAGACAATAGCTCAAGAGATACCCCATGAGTGTCTGATTAAAAGGCAATGAGGAAGTCCCTCAACAGANATCTTCTGTGGTTGGGAAGATTGCAGACTAGGAGAGGGGAAAGATATAGCTACATGGAAAATACACAGAACAATACACAGGATAAAGATTCAGTAAGACAATAGCTCAAGAGATACCCCATGAGTGTCTGATTAAAAGGCAATGAGGAAGTCCCTCAACAGAGGAACGGATTTTTAAAAAAAGATGTGGTACACATGTACAATGGACTGCTACTCAGCCATAAGAACGAAAGAACGCCATTTGCAGCAATGTGGATGGCTCTAGAGGTGATCTTATTAAGTGCAATAAATCAGACAGAGAAAGACAAGTATGTGAGATCCCTCATGTGTGGAATTCAATTGAAAAATGATGTGAAAGAATTTACTTAAAGAAGAGAAACAGACTGACGGATACTGAAAACAAACGTCCGGTTACCAGAGGGGGAACGTGGGAGGAGGGATCAGTCAGGAGTTTGGGATGAGCCTGCCCACACACTATATAAGACAGATAACCGACAAGGATCTGCTGTGNAAAAATGATATGAAAGAATTTACTTAAAGAAGAGAAACAGACTGACGGATACTGAAAACAAACGTCCGGTTACCAGAGGGGGAACGTGGGAGGAGGGATCAGTCAGGAGTTTGGGATGAGCCTGCCCACACACTATATAAGACAGATAACCGACAAGGATCTGCTGTGTGGCACTGGGAACCCTACTCTGTAGTCTACAATAACCTACAAGAGAAAAGAATCTGAAAAAGAATGAATATGTCTGTATGTGTAACTGGATCACTGACTTTGCTGTACACCCGAAACTAACACACCACTGTAAGTGAACCCTACTCCGATAGTTTTTTTCTTTTTCTTTAAGGCAGTAAGAGGTTCCGTCAAGAAGTACCAGGAATTCAAATCAAGAGTTGAGATCAGAGGGGAATAAGGCACTCAGGGGACTCTTTCGTCCAGTAGTGAGATCTGAACCAAACCTTAAAGGCTGCCAGTTTTCAGGCAGCCACCGGGATCTGTTTTAACAGTACCGATTTGATCTGAAGCCCCCTGTTTGCTAGGTGTCCAGTTCTAGAAGATAAAGGGAATACACACTTCATAAACAGAAGACAGGGATCCAGCAACACTTGTCGATTAAAAATATGTATATTAGTCAACAAAACAAGCATGCCTACTCTAGGGAATGGTGTGAAAACTACGTCAAAGAATAGTTTATTCCTAACGATAGTACAGCCTTCAGAGGTTTAAACGCCATGAGGCTGAAGGGAGCTCCCATCCCTCACAGAGATGTTTTGCAAGGGGAAGATAAGATGATGGTTGTTAGATGTGCTTGTTTCTTTAAAAAATATTTGTGTGCCTATTAGGCATCAGGACTGTCTAGGACCCAGCATGTCCTCAGACAGACAGACATCCTGCTCTCACAGACCTTGCCTTCTGGTGGGGAAGGGAAGGGGATAAGGCAATAAGACACATGTACATAAAACACAGAAGGAGCCTGTGGCCCTCACCCCCGTGTCCTCTGCCTGGCTTTTGTCGGTGGAAACACTTTAGCCGAAGAATAAGCTTAATCAGAGAGGTGAGAACATGCAGGCACAGGAGAGCAGCCAAAGGAGGCCAAATAATAACGTAGCCGTTGGGCACAGCCAAGGACCTTTGGCTCATTCTCAAGGGCTGTAGATGATATTCGGAGCCGTATCCTGTGAGCTCTCTGATAGATACTGAAACCCCAGGTGCAAGAGGTTAACTGCGTGACGACCAGACTGTGCCCATGACATCAGCTGCCACAATTCCGAGAACTGACCTCGAGAGATAGAAACAGACTCTGGAGCTGAAGAGTAACTGTTCTTAAAACAATCAAGGCGATGCTGGTCGGGCCACTGAGGACCAGTTTGAAGATGACTGTCAGAGCTGACTCTGCTGTTTCTGCATGAAGCCCCCTCCCTCCATCTATAAAAGCTCTTGTCCAGTGATAGTTGGGGGGGGGGAGTCGCTCTTTGGACAGGAGTCCACCCTCTCCATATTGCAGGCATCCAAAATAAAGGAAACATCCCTTTCCACCAACCTGGCCTCTTTAATGGACTCCCCAGGTAGCGCTAGTGGTAAAGAACCAGTCTGCTAATGCAGGAGATTTTAGAGACATGGGTTTAATCCCTGTGTCAGGAAGATCCCTTGGAGGAGGGCATGGCAGCCCACTCCAGTGTGCTTGCCTGCAGAATCCCATGGACATAGGAGCCCGGCGGGCTATAGCCCATGGGGTCCCACAGAGTCAGGCACGACTGAAGGGACTTAGCATGCAGCAGCAGACCCTGTCCGGGGGCCGACCAGGGAGGCTGAAGTCACGGACCTTTGCAGCCTCTTCCCAGGCCCTTCTAGGTCCTCACCTGGAGCCCAGCTAGCTAATCAGGCCAGATTGGAGGCCCAGGTTCACCTCCTCTTCAGTTGGAGCCAATATCTTTCCATGACTTCCTCTTGGACTCTGGATTCATAAATAGCAGGAACATTTTTCAAGTGCCCGTAGGAGTTTGTTGAGTTAACCTGAGTGACTCATTATTAGAGCATCCAGCTTCTTCTCCTCCTCGGGAAGGATGACTCATCCTTCTACACCCAACACCTGCCCCTCCCCCCCGGGGGGAGCTGGGGAGCAGACGCCTACCGCTTACTAGATTCTTCCCACCCACATGGTTGATGTTCCTGGGGCCACAGGGGCTGGTTTTCCTGGACTCCAAGGCCTGGGGGCTACAGTACTTGTTCAGGGATCATGTGTGTGCATCTGTGTTCATGCACGTATGTGCAAGTGTGCATGTGCATGTGTGTGTGTGTGTGTGACTGTGTGGCTTGTCACTGTCAGGGCAACATCAGACATGGAGATAAACAATGGGTCAGAGGGTGCTGAGTCTGGGGCTGGGTGTGGGCAGGACGCTGAGGAGGGCAGAGGACCGCTGGGTTCACCGCTGTCTCTTCCATTGTTTCTGTGGCCAGGTGTGTTACAGTTTGGCCAGAGAGGTCACTTGTAGAGGGCACAAGCTGGTGGGGGTGGGCAGAGGCCACATCACGCACACGCAGAAAACCAGAAGAGGTTTTGACATTGAACTTCTCCCCATGCCTCGCTGGGAAACGGGTGAAATCCCTTACCAGCTATGCCTAAGAGAAATGTCTGTGCCCTGTGCTTCTACATTTGTGGGGAAAGTCTCCCTCTCTGGGAAAAGAGTCCTCCTTTTGTGTTTTAACTGGGGACTCCATTTGGAAGGCTCGGGAGAGGAGAAGACAGGCAGTCAGAAGTCGTGATGGGGAGGGGATGCCCCTTGCCCTCCAGCCTCCTCAGCCACCTCCGCCATCCCAGCCCTCAGCCAGCTTTTCAGACCATCGCGAATGCACAGCCAGGACTCCCTGCCCTGGGCCCCTTCCTAACTGTTGTGCAATCCCCTAATTTCTGTGTGATCCGAGAAGCCTTTCAGGCCGGGTACCACAGGGCCCCAGCCCCTACCGAACAGTGGTGTCACCTGCCTTCTGCCTGGGGACCGCACCCCAGGGAGGCCAGCACCGAGGGAGCTGGCAAGACCACCTTCCGGGCTCCCTGGCCCTGTTGTTCAGGCTCCCTCTCACCACCGTCCTTTTCTGCCCTCATTTTATTCCCACTGCGCACTCTGCTGTTGCCTTCTGCCGAGGGATCAGCATGCAATCATTCCTAACCCCAGCCAGAGTGGAAACCAAACACGACTCAGAGAGAGCGGCACGCCCTGGATGAGCTGGAAAGGCACAGATTTGGGGACCCAGAAACCACCCTTCATCTTAGAGTCCAGAAAGATGGAGTGATCGGCTCAAGGTCATAGATCATAGCGGTAGTATTTACTGGACCAGAAGCCAAGTCTCCATCTTCTGGTAGAGCATGGTCTACACCCCTGGGGTCTGCTCAGAAGGCCCCTTCTCCCTCCCCTTCCTGGATGCAGGGTGTGCTCGGGAACCAGGAGAAGGGAGTGGGGGAAGGGAGGCACAAGATTGCCAAGGTCCAGAAGGTCAAGTTCAGGTCCCATCCCGGAGCTCAGGGCTCTGGAGGCAAGAGCAGGTGCTGGGGGCATGAAACAAATTCCTAGGGGCTGTGGGGGCCAGTCTGTGGCTGTTACCACCTGGCTTGCATGGGGCAGCTGGGGCCAGCCCCACTGCCTGAAGGTTAAAGGCAGAGTGGTCCAAATAGGGAATGGCACCAGGAAACCCAAGAACGCAAATCACTGGTACAAGAGCAGGAGCTCGGTCGTTGTATGCTGAGTCCTTGGTTTAGAGAAGGTAGACCTTTCAGATGCCAGACGCCAGCTTCTTCTGCCAGACACCAGCCAAAGGGGGCCTGGAGCCCTGTAGCACAGGGGTGAGCCTGCCTTGCCCTCCTCCCAAATAGGAGGGCAGCTCCCAGCCCACCCCAGTTCTAGGAGGCTGCCTGATGGAAGACAGAATATTTCCTGGAGGGCTGTTACACGAAAAGTGCACTCTCTCAAGGTCAAATACAGGGCCAGAAAAAAAGTAGGGGATGTACTAGAAACACCCATCTGTGTCGATGAGGATGTGCCTGGCATTCCCTGCGTGGTATTTCAACTGGGAGAGCAAAGAGCTGCCATCCTCCGGGCTTCCTCATATCACCCCCTGCTTGTCTCCTTTGATCTGTTTGCCAGCAAGCAAGTCACCCAACCACTCCAGTCTCCACCTCCGTAAGATAAAATCTTATTTCCCAGCGGAAGCAGCACTTGGAGTGAGTCACTTCTGCATTCTACAAGCCTGTCCCTAAATATCTGTATGCCCTTCACCTGGGTATTTCCTAACACCCGTGTAAGGGAAGGTATTGCCTGCTGAGAACCATCTCTCAGGTGGTGGTCTCAGATCCTTAGAGAATCAAGGTCTAAGCATTTTATTTGAATCAAGAGATAGCATATTGCAGCCATTAATTTTTACACTTGGAATTACGACCTCTCTATCTCTAATCACCCATGCAAATCTAAGTCAATAAGATGTCAGTCTGGATCCCCAAGTAGATGAGAGAATTCCACCCTGTTCACAACTTCAAGGATTTCATGGGCTTGATCCCTAGACATCAGTGTGTCAGAAAGTCCTAAGATCCTTAGCCACCATATATACTCAGTGGTAGAGGCATTCCAAAAATAGCCACACTGGAAAAAGCTCCTCTGATTATTCCAAATCCATTTCCCATGGAATGGCTTTCTCATTTCCACAGAGAGCTATGAAACCAGCCATGTGAGTGTTGAGGCCCACAGACCCAGAGGGAGAAGGAAATTAGACCGGCATTTAGACAAGTCAACCCCCTAACAAATAACAGTGTGAACATAGCACCTGGGTTCAATTCCTGGGTTGGGAAGATCCCCGGAGAAGGCATAGGCTACCCACTCCAGTATTCTTGGGCTTCCCTTGTGGCTCAGCTGGTAAAGAATCTGTCTGCAATGCGGGAGACCTGGGTTTGATCACTGGGTTGGGAAGATCCCCTGGAGAAGGGAAAGGCTACCCACTCCAGTACTCTAGCCTGGAGAATTCCATGGACCGTATAGTCCATGGGGTTGCAAAGAGTCGGATGCGACTGAGCAACTTTCACTTTCACTTTTGATGCAATAGCAAACTGTATTTAGTGGATTCCTTCCTAAAACAAAACATCCTTTGGGAATGTAAAGAATCAATTCCATAATAGTCCTGTTTGGGATGTGGGAACTTTACTATATTTTCAGCTCTTCAGTTAGACCTGTGAAACAATTCAAGGCTACCATCTACACACAGACACTCTTTTAAATGATTGACGTTTGCCATTAAATTCACAGACAAATATGAAAGGCGAGGAGAAAATCGGAAGCATTTTTAGATACCTTCAGCATGTACAGTACATCTGAATCCATTCTGTTAAAGCTTTATATTTTTTTTTTTGCCTTCCGCAAAAGTTTTCATATATAATAATTTCCCTATGCACTTGGGAGCTAGTCACTTAAAGAAACCCCGCGGTGAAGCTTTTGCAAATTAAGTAAACATCCTACCATGCATTTGTGCTTTGAGTTCAGATGGGGACACGCTTCCTGAGGTGCTTCTGCTTTGGTTTATGGGGGGAGACCCCTGCGTACCAGGAAACCAGTAAGGCTCCACTGAAGGGATGAGAAGTAGGGGTGATGGGAAGGGTCTGAAAGTTGGGCCAACACGACCCTGCCACAGGGCTACCCCAGCACCCTGGGGTCAAAGGTTTGGCTGGTGGGCTCAGGAATTCCAAAGGAAATGCTGCCACAGGACCCAGCAGGAGGGATGCCAGCCCCCCACCCACTCTTGCTGCACCTCCCAAGCCTCCTGCTTCAGCTGCTCTCTCGAAAGCCGGAGAAGCCACTGGTTTAGAAGCCAGGCGCTGGGGCCAGCTGTCCTGGCTGCTTATCCCAGTTCCACTGCACACTTGGTATCACAGCTGTGAGCATTTTCACCTCTCTGTATCTCCGTGTCCTAGCATCACATGTAAGGCAGTCCTGCAGGCCAGGACCCGGGTCCTGCCTAGTCCCAAGGGCACAGCCCACATGGGGCTCAGGAAGTGTCAGTGACAGTTTCTGCTCTCAGTTCCCATCATCACAGGCATCCACTGTATTCCATTTCACGCCTCGAATCAGGGCTTTATCATTTCTTACCTGGACCACTCAGTGGCCACCTCCCAGGTGCCTCCACCTCGATTCCTTCCTGTGAAACTTACGTGCTGGGGCAAGAGTCAGTTTCCTGAACCTTCCTGGCTTACTGCTTGCCAGGTCCTTTGAACACCCCGGCAGGTCATCCCCAGCCCTTCTTGGTCCCCCCCTCAGCTGCGCGCCTGGCCTGACCTCACCCCTCCCTCCCTCTCGTGCCCTGAACTGACTGATGATGTGCTGCCCGATCAGGGCTGCCATCTCCCTGTTCTCTTCCTCTGGAATGCCTTTCCACACTCTCCTCTGCCTCCATCCTCAGCTCCTTGCACCAAACCTGTCCCTGACAGCCACCTTGGAGGCCCTATCTCCATGGAATTCCCCTCAGTTTCCTCTGCTTGCAGGATTTTCTCTCTTGGAATTTCCAAATCCTTTTATTCCTTGTGGTAAATTCCTCCTGCCTTTGGGATCTCAAGGTTTCTGTGCACGCCACCCCAGGCTCCACTTCTGCAGGAGCTTGCCCATCTCGGGAGCTCAGGAATCACTCACCAGCTTGAGTGAGTGAGGCTCCAGAGTGAGACTCTGAAGGAACAGGAGTAGGGGGCAGGGCTGGCTGGGGATGAGGGAGGGAGGAGGTTTTGGAGGAAGGTCTCCATGTGGGAAGGGCAGGATGGAAGGAAGTCTCCCGGCAGGTCACCTGGGGCCCTGGCAGAGCTGCCTCAGGAGGGGATAGACTGGATCATGGGGGACCCCAGAGACAGACTCCCCAGGCCAGCCATCAGCAATTGCTCTAAGCAGGAGACACGTGCATTGTTACACAAACAAAACTAGACACCAACAAACCAAGGAAAGAGCTTCAACCAACAACTTAAGGCTAAAGACCTGGAAACAACCTAAGAGTCCACTGACATGAATGGATAAAGAAGATGTGGTGCATATACACAATGGGATACACTGTGTACACATAGACAATGGGACACGCTGAGTACGCATAGACAGTGGGACACGCTGTGTACACATAGACAGTGGGATACACTGAGTACGCATAGATAGTGGGATACACTGTGTATACATAGTGGGATACACTGAGTACGCACAGACAGTGGGACACACTGAGTACGCACAGACAGTGGGACACGCTGTGTACACATAGACAATGGGATACACTGAGTACGCATAGACAGTGGGATACTCTGTGTACACATATTGGGATACGCTGAGTACGCACAGACAGTGGGACACACTGTGTACACATAGACAATGGGACATGCTGAGTACTCATAGACAGTGGGACACACTGTGTACACATAGACAGTGGGATACACTGAGTACGCACAGACAGTGGGACACACTGAGTACACACAGACAGTGGGACACGCTGAGTACGCACAGACAGTGGGACACACTGAGTATGCACAGACAGTGGGACACACTGTGTACACATAGACAGTGGGCAACACTGAGTACGCATAGACAGTGGGATACACTGTGTACACATAGGGGGATACACTGAGCACGCACAGACAGTGGGACACACTGAGTATGCACAGACAGTGGGACACGCTGAGTACGCACAGACAGTGGGACACGCTGAGTACGCATAGACAGTGGTATACTCTGTGTACACACAGTGGGATATGCTGTGTACACATAGACAGTGGATATGCTGAGTACACATAGACAGTGGATACGCTGTGTACGCATAGACAGTGGGACACGCTGAGTATGCATAGACAGTGGGACACGCTGTGTACGCATAGACAGTGGGACATGCTGTCTACACATACACAATGGAATACTGCTCAGCCATAAAATGATGAAATAATGTCCTTCTCAGCAACATAGATGGACCCAGAGATTATTACACTAAGTGAAGTAGGTGAGAAAGACAAATGACGTATGATCTGACTTGCATGTGGAATCTAAAGCACAGCACAAATGAACTTCTCTACAAATCAGACAGAGTCACAGACATAGAGAACAGACTTGCAGTTGTCAAGGAGGATGGGGTGGGTGAAGGCCAGAGGGGGAGGCTGAGGTTAGCAGATGTAAGCTGTTGCACATAGAATGGATAAACAAGGACCTACTGTATATCACAGGGAACTATATTCAGTATCCTATGATAGACCACAGTGGGGAAGAATATTTCAAAAAGGGAATTTCTAAGTGGTCCAGTGGTTAAGACTCTCTGTGGTCCCCATGCAGGGTGTGCAGCTTCGATCCCTGATCAGGGAACTAAGAATCTACATGCTGCATGGCATGGCCAAAAAAAAAGTATACATATGTGTAACAGAACCACTTTGCTGTGCAGCAGAAATTAACACAACATTGTAAATCAGCAATATTTCAATTAAAAAAAAAAAAAAAGGCCGACGCACACACTGCATGCTTTAAATATATCCCACTTATTCAATGTCTGGAGTCAGAATTCCCAATGGCCACACTGGGATGAACGGGGTAGAGAGAAAAGGCTAGGACAGGCGCCCTAACCCCGGAGCATCTATTTGAACATCGTTCTGTGCCCGAGACGTAAAGAACAGCCCGCGAACACAAACAGCGTCTGACACCAAACTCCCTCATGGTCCTTGGTGCCAAGTATATTCTTCAGATGGAGAAACAAGAACTTTCAAAATGAAGT
>SJYA01003032.1:633478-712739 GCA_006410615.1 Neotragus moschatus | reverse complement strand
TTCCCAGTGGTTTTCGCCAGGCCCTCCTCGTCCCCAGGTATCCCTTGTTAATGCTGCATCAGATTTGTTCTCTTCCTCCGAACAGTCTCACCATCAGGAGACACGAGGAAAGCAGGCAGCGACACTCAAATCAACAGAACTGCGCTTCTCCTTTCCAGAGGAGGGGTGGAAGGGTTAAATGCTTGACAATAACAATAGTCGGTTAAGGAAATAGTCTAACGCTTCCATCATTCAGCTCTCACTCCGTCAACCCCACAGCATAGATACTGTGATAACCCCATTTCCCTGATGAAATAACCAAGGCACTAGAGGCTCGCCAAGGTCACGGAGCTCGAGAAGGAACACGTGTCTTACTCTGGAGCAGTCTCCGGTCCCCACAGCAGCGCATGAGCCTACGAATGGCTTTGAGCCGCTTGCAGTTCACTTGTCTGATTTTACACCCCGCTCCCTGAAGACTAGCATGGAAAATCGAGTCATTTTTGCCCCACTCCTTTTGACCCTCTCACCTTCCTTCGGCGAGCGTCTAACCCACACTTTGCGACCTTAGGTTCAGGATGACGTCACTGCCGCCACGTGACAGGAAGTGGCGCTTAGGAGTCGGCCGCGCACTGCCCCACGCTGTGTCTCCTGGGGACGGTGGTGATGTGCTGAAGACAGTGGGCAGTTCCTGAAACCTCTGACCATCTCAAAGAGGTCCTGAGATAGTTGTAAGAAATCAAGGGCAGCTACTTCCTCTCTCTCTNGCGACCTTAGGTTCAGGATGACGTCACTGCCGCCACGTGACAGGACGTGGCGCTTACGAGTCGGCCGCGCACTGCCCCACGCTGTGTCTCCTGGGGACGGTGGTGATGTGCTGAAGACAGTGGGCAGTTCCTGAAACCTCTGACCATCTCAAAGAGGTCCTGAGATAGTTGTAAGAAATCAAGGGCATCTACTTCCTCTCTCTCTTTCTTTTCTTTTGGACAGGAAAGTAGGGTTCATTGGTGGGCGTGACCAAGGAGGGGACAGCACCAAGGCTCTCACGGGTCCAGGACTGCGCATTTCTCCAGGGGGTCACCATTAGGGATGCATTTGACCTGACTGCCATCGGGGATGAGCCGCTTTTCGGCTACCCTGTTTTCAAATTCATCGTCATTCGACCTTGTAAACCCCCACCTCTTGGAGACGTGGATCTTCTGGCAGCCAGGGAACTTGAACTTGGCCGTGCAGGGGGCCTCAGTCACATGTTCTTTGTTCTACAGCCTGGTGTGGACGGACTTTAGGACTTGGCCAGTGTGGACCCTGGCCTCTGCCCTGGGGCTTTTCAGAGGCACCACGCACACCTGAATGGAGCCTGGACTGGGGACAGCGTGCCAGTCAGGGATGTCCACCGGGCAGGGCTGTCTCCAGGTCCCTTAGGGCCAGCCGCGCAGGCAACGGGCTGCACGCACTGCCAAGGAGGCTGCTCTCTTAGCTTTAAACTGGAGAGTAAAACAGTGGTCTTCAAGAGCAGGCCTTAGTTGAGGAAGGTCAGATCCATGTCACTGAAATTCCTTCTCTACAAGTGTCTTCAGGGTTGGGTTTCTCTCTAGGAGAACAGTGGTCTGAAGGAGGAGGAGAGGGATTGGGGGAGAGAAGGTTACTTTTCTGGAGAAAGAGCCTGTCTGGCCTGTCTCCAGGTCAGCAGCCCTCTGCTTTGAGCCAAACCCTAAAGGGGCTCGTGTAGATGGATCAGTGCTCAACCTTCCACCTCCTCAGAGGTCATAGGGCTTTGTTTCCTGACCCAAGAACCCCTGCTGCAGACCCTCCACCCAACTTCAGTCCCACTCAAATTCCCAGGGGGTTCTTTCCACTCCAGAACACCTCTTTCTGAAAACCCCTTGTTATGTAAACAGCTCTGGACTAGGAGTTAGATGGTCTCAGTTTTAATGGATCCTTTGTTACTTCAGACCACGAAGCCTGGGACAGGCCACTTACAGGCACTGAGCCTCTGTTTTCCTCATCTACAAAATGGGTATAAGAAACCGTCTCTGCTTGCTTCATAGAATTTTATGAGGACAAGTGCTGATCTAAAAGCACTTTATTTTAATCCTCTGAACAATATCACACTCCAGTAATGGCCTGGGTTATGTAATCCCCTCTTCTTGCAATTCAATAAGCTGAAGACTGGAGGGCATTTTCAGAATGCCAGTAGCCTCATGTCAGTCATTCCCCATGCTGACATCCCCATCCAATCCAGGTGCGTGGAACACACATTTATGTAAATACACAGGAAATGAGAATTTATCATCAGATAAAAGGTTTTTTAAAGGTAGGTTTTAAAATATATATCTATTTACTTTTCCGGCCATCCCAGGTCTTAGCTTTGGCGTGTGGCATCCTTAGTTGAGCCTTGTGACCTTCCATCTGTGGCATGTGGGGTCCAGTTTCACAACCAGTGATCAAACCCAGGCCCCCTGCTGTGGGAGCTCAGTCTTAGCCACTGGATGTCCAAGGAGGTCCTCAAAACAGTAAAGTAACTCGTAATCTCACAATCTGAATAGAACCACTCTGTGATAGAAAGGTTGGATCGAAAAAGGTTTGCCAGCCCCAGCTTTGCAGTCAGACAGACCTGGGTTCTCCCCTGAGCAGCTGCAGGAGCCTGGCCTCCCACTCACTGCTCTCAGTCCCTAAATCCCCTCCACTGTGAGACAAGAACACACGTGCTCATTTCAGGGCTTGCGGACAGGTCTGAGGGGATAACATGTACGCGGAGCCTGCCCCACAGCCAGCGCTCCAGAAATGGTAGCTGGCATCGCCACTCAAGTGACTGTCCCTCTAAACGTGCATGTGCAACACATATGGACACACACATGGCTCCAGAAATAGGACTTGTGGTGGTTTATCACCTGCTCTCGTTTACATGTGCAGGCGTGTACGCTAAGTCACTTGTGTCGTGTTCGACTCTGCAACCCCATGGACTGTAGCCCGCCAGGCTCCTCTGCCTGTGGGTGTCTCCAGGCAAGAATACTGGAGTGGGTTGCCATGCCCTCCTCCAAGGGATTTTCCCGACCCAGGGATCGAACCCGTGTCTGTTGTGTCTCCTGCACTGGCAGGGGGTTCTTTACCACCAGTGTCCCCTGGAAAGCCTCTCTTGTTAAATATCTTTCATATGAAATATTATTTAATATTAATATATTCAGATGTAAGAAAAATACACATCTGCTCATCTTTTATTGGTAACAGAGTAAGGGTCCCTAAGGAAGTTTGCTATTTCACTTAAACTACCCCCTACTGCTGACCACTTAGGTGCTTCCTAAAATATTTTGCTAATTTATTTTTAAATTTTTAAAATGTATTTTTTCCTCTTTTTTAATTAATTAATTTTTTATTGAAGGATAATTGCTTTACAGAATTTTGTTGTTTTCTGTCAAACCTCAACATGAATCAGCCATAGGTGTACATATATCCCTTCCTTTTAGACCCTCCCTCCCGTCTCCTGCCCTATCTGACCCCTCTAGGTTGATACAGAGCCCCTGTTTGAGTTTCCTGAGCCATACAGCAAATTCCCTAGTTTTCAAAATAGCTATCTATTGTCGACATGGTAATGTAAGTTTCCATGTTACTCTCTATTCATCTCACCCTCTCCTCCCCTCTCCCCATGTCCATCAGTCTATTCTCTATGTCTGTTAGTCCATTGCTGCTCTGTAAATAAATTATTCAGAACCATTTTTCTAGATTCCATATATATGCATTAGAATACAATACCCCTAAGATCAGGAACAAGACAAGGGTGTCCACTTTCACCACTATTATTCAACATAGTTCTGCAAGTCTTAGGTACAGCAATCAGAGAAGAAAAAGAAATAAAAGGAATCCAGATCAGAAAATAAGAAGTAAATCTCTCATTGTTTTCATATGACATGATACTGTACATAGAAAGCCCTAAAGATAGTATCAGAAAATTGCTAAAGCTAATCAGTGAATTTAGCAAAGTTGCAGGATACAACATCAATTCACAGAAATCACTTGCATTTCTATATACTAACAATGAAAAATCAGAAAGGGAAATTAAGGAATCAATCCCATTCACCATTGCAACAAAAAGAATTAAATATCTAGGAGTAAACTTACCTAAGGAGACAAAAGAACTGTACACAGAAAATTATAAGACACTGATGAAAGAAATCAAAGACGACAGAAACAGAGGGAGAGATAGTCCATGTTCCTGGGTGGGAAGAATTGATATTGTGAAAATGATTATACAGCCAAATGCAATTTACAGATTCAGTGCAACCCCTATCAAATTCCCAATGGCATTTTTCACAGAACTAGAACAAAAAAATTTCCATTCATATGAAAACACACAAGACCCCGAATAGCCAAAGCAGTCTTGAGAAAGAAGAATGAGGCTGGAGCAATCAACCTTCCTGACTTCAGATTATACTACAAAGCCATAGTCATCAAGACAGTATGATACTGGCACAAAAACAGAAATACAAACCAATGGAACAAGACAGAAAGCCCAGAAATAAACCCATGTACCTATGGGTACCTTATTTTTGACAAAGGAGGCAGGAATATACAACGGGGCAAAGACAGCCTCTTCAATAAACGGTGCTGGGAAAACTGGACAGCTACGTGTAAAAGAATGAAATTAGAACACTTCCTAACACCATACACAAAGATCAACTCAAAATGGATTAAAACCCAAATGTAAGACCAGAAACTATAAAACTCTTAGAGGAAAACACAGGCAGAACACTTGATGACATAAATCAAAGCAAGCTCCTCTGTGACCCCCCTCCTGGAGTAACAGAAATAAACACAAAAGTGAACAGTGTGGGCAGGTGGGACCTGATTAAACTTAGGGGCTTTTGCGGAGCAAAGGAAACTGTAAGCAAGGTGAAAAGACAGCCCTCAGAATGGGAGGAAATAATAGCAAAGGAAACAACTGACAAAGGACTAGTTTCCAAAATACACAAGCAGCTCATACAACTCAATGCCAGAAAAACAAACAACTCAGTCAAATGTGGGGAAAAGACCTAAACAGACATTTCTCCAAAGAAGACATGCAGATGGCTAACAAGCATATGAAAAGATGCTCAACATAGCTCATTATCAGAGAAATGCAAATCAAAACTACAATGAGCTATCACCTCACACCAGTCAGAATGGCCATCATCAAAAAGCCTACAAACAATAAATGCTGGAGAGGGTGTGGAGAAGGGGAACACTCTTCCACTGTCGGTGGGAATGTAAATCGACAGAGCCACTATGGAAGACAATACGGAGATTCCTTAAAAAACTAGCAATAGAAGCAGCATATGACCCAGCAATCCCACCCCTGGGCATATGCCCTGAGGAAACCAAAATTGAAAAAGACACATGTTCATTTTTCACAGAAGCACCATTTATAATAGCTAGACCATGGAAGCAACCTAGATATCCATTGACAGATGAGTGGATAAAGAAGTTGTGGTACATATAACAATGGAATATTACTCAGCCGTGAAAAGGAACACATTTGAGTCGGTTCTGATCAGGTGGATGAACCTAGAACCTATTATACAGAGTGAAATGAGTCAGAAAGAGAAAGATAAATAAAATGTATTTGCTTTTGGCTGGACCAGGTCTTCACTGCTACGTGTGGGCTTTCTCTAGGGGTGCTGATGGGGGGCCACTTCTTGTTGTGGAGCTTGGCTTCTCATTGTTGCAGAGAAGAAGCCAATTCTGCCTCCACATTGGAACTGTTTCTTTGACTTGCTTTTCCCTGCTTTTGTTATTATAATCACACAGAAGGGCCTGCCTCAGAGAATCCTGCCCCTCTGCCGGACTGTAAACTTAAGTGCCTTTGTTCAGAATCACGTGCTGTACATGGCAGGAATGAAGAAATTAGCACATCCTCTGCCTGAGGCTGGGCATCCTAGGAGATGTTTGCAAGATTCACGGCCTTTTTACTTTGCTTCCTCACCTCCCGTCATCATCCAGACCCCATAGGTGGTCATTTTGAGGCACTAGCTGCCGTCCTTTCCATCAGCCAGCTCCTCGATTAAAGCCTGTTCCTTGCCTCAACCCCTCATCTCTGAGTCACTGGCCCGCCGTGCAGTGAGCAGAGCGGGCTTGGACTTGGTAACAGCTGCAGTGGCCACTCTTGTTGCCCAGCACAGGCTCTGGAGCTCTTGGGCTTCAGGAGTTGTGGTGCGTGAGCTCAGCTGCCCCTGGGCCTGTGGGATGTTCCTGGATCAGTGATCATCTACATTGGCAGATGGATTCTTCACCACTAGACCACCAGGGAGGTCCTATTTTGCCAGTTTAAACAATGTGACAGTTAATATCTTTGTGTTCTTGAATGTGAGTATTCTCTTATCATCTTTCCCAGACATTTTTCTAGGCTGGCTGGATCTGGGGCTTTGATGAGCACTGTCAATTCTCCTCCAGAAAATGGGTGGACTGTTTTCAGGCACCCCATTGGCAGTGGGGACTAATTATTCTTTCACTTTTAGAAAAGTGAAGTTCTTGAGGTAGCCTTATCACCCCATACCACTCATGAAGCTGCAAGCCAGTCCCGCAAGTCATGGTCTGGCCTGGGGGCCTGAGGTGGACAGCCAGACCCACCACACCGATGGACTCCACCCAGGACCTGCCTGAAGGCTTTTAAGAACCATCCTTATTTGGGCAGCAACGCCGAATCCCCACCGTGATCCCACTCCTTATGATCCTCTGCATACATATTATAAGGCAACGGCAGGACCACCGTTTGGGCAGTTACACATCCTGGCTTAGCAGAGATTTGTTTAATTATCCCAAGTGCTTGAGGGGCTGTAAATCAAACTCTGCATTTATGGCAAATGTACACCTTTGTGTTCAAACTACCACACAATTGCACTCATCTCACACACTAGCAAAGTAATGATCAAAATTCTCCAAGCCAGGCTTCAACAGTACACGAACCTTGAACTTCCAGATGTTCAAACTGGATTTAGAAAACGCAGAGGAACCAGAGATCAAATTGCCAACATCCATTGGATCACTGAAAAAGCACGAGAGTTCCAGAAAAACATCTACTGCTTTATTGACTATGCCAAAGCCTTTGACTGTGTGGATCACAACAAACTGTGGAAAATTCTGAGAGAGATGGGAATACCAGACCACCTGACCTGCATGCTGAGAAATATATATTCAGAAATCTGTATGCAGGTCAGAAAGCAACAGTGAGAGTTGGACATGGAACAGCAGACTGGTTCCAAACAGGGAAAGGAGTACATCAACCCTGTATATTGACACCCTGCTTATTTAACTTACATGCAGAGTACATCATGCAAAATGCCAGGCTGGATGAAGCACAAGCTGGAATCAAGATTGCTGGGAGAAATATCAGTAACCTCAGATATGCAGATGACACCACCCTTATGGCAGAAAGAGAAGAAGAACTAAAGGGCCTCTTGATGAAAGTGAAGGAGCAGAGTGAAAAAGTTGGCTTAAAACTCAACATTCAGAAAATGAAGATCAAAGCATCCAGTTCCATCACTTCATGGCAAATAGATGGGAAAATAATGAAAACAGTGAGAGACATTATTTTTTCTGGCTCCAAAATCACTGCAGATGGTGACTGCAGCCATGAAATCGAAAGACACTTGCTCCTTGGAAGAAAAGCTATGACCAACTTAGACAGCATATTAAAAAGCAGAGACATTACCTTGCCAACAAAAGTCCGTCTAGTCAAAGCTATGGTCTTTCCAGTAGACAGGTATGGATATGAGAGTTGGACTATAAAGAAAGCTGAGTGCTTAAGAATTGATGCTTTTGAACTGCGGTGTTGGAGAAGACTCTTGAGAGTCCCTTGGACTGCAAAGATATCCAACCAGTCCATCCTAAAGGAAATCAGTCCTGAATGTTCATTGGAAGGACTGATGCTGAAGCTGACCCTCCAATGCTTTGGCCAACTGATGTAAAGAACCGACTCATTTGCAAAGACCCTGATGCTGGGAAAGATTGAAGGCAGGAAGAGAAGGTTACGACAGAGGATGAGATGGTTGGATGGCATCACCAACACAACGGACATGAGTTTCAGTAAACTCCAGGAGTTGGTGATGGACAGGGAGGCCTGGCATGCTGTGCTGGGGGCCAGCGTGAGGAACACCACCCATGGCAAAGGTCATGAAGAAGGAGGCTTGGCATACACAAAGGCGTGATCAAGCCTCAGGAAACCCCCTGTTCCTGAGCATCTACCCNCGGACGGGCGGGCCGGGGGGTGGGGGGGAGGCTCAGTGCCTCCTCTCTCTCGGGAGAATGGAAAGACGCCTGTGGCCTGTGTAGGTGGTGATTGGTATTCCATGTAAGCCAAGTTATTCAGCCTCTTTTCTTTGCTAATTTTCTAATCCCTCTCTATCTGTAATTAAGTTTTTTCTAAGACGCCAACGCCATCCACCCCTCGAATCACCCTGGATCCACCGGGGCTGGACCCCGGCAGTGCTGCAGTCCGTGGGATCACAAAGAGTCGGACACGACTGAGCGACTGAAGTGAGTGAGTGAGTGCACCTTTGTAAACAGCCTCCAGAGTCGCAGGAAGTTCCCCTTTTAACAGCCAAGGTAATAATACACATTTGTAGAGTGGTTTGCAGACAGATCAGCATACACTGTGATGTGTGATCCTCGGGACAATCCCAGGGTCTTTATTATTGTGAAAAGTGATGATTACTATTTGTTTTACAAATCGGGGAAAGGAAACATGGAAAATCAAACTGAGTCACCGTGGTCCCACAGCTAATTAGTGATCAAGGCTGGAATCCACTCTTCCAACTAATCCCAGACTCACACCACAGGACTTCCTCGACTTCGTAAAAGGAAATTGGTCCTGTTGTTGGGCTTACCTGGTCACAGGGGCTCTCCAGTCACCATTTTAGCATGGACCATATGTTACCAAAGGGCTTCCCTGGTGACCAAGACAGTAAAGAATCTGCTCACAATATGGGAGACCCGGGTTCAGGTGCTGGGTCAGGAAGATCCCTTGGAGAAGGGAATGGCTACCCACTCCAGTACTCTTGCCTGGAGAATTCCATGGACAGAGGAGCCTGACAAGCTACTGTCCATGCGGTCCCGAAGAGTCAGACATGACTGAGCAACTAACACACACACACACACACACACACACACACACACACACACACAGGTATCCGATGGATGGGGTCCTATGTTAGGGGTGACGGGTGGAGGAAAGAGAGAAGGGGCAGGGAAAGAAAGAGAGACATAGAGAATTTCCCTCGATCCCCCCCAGTTCTAGGTTTACCCTGGATCCAACAATGATAACATTTCAAGTGTGGAATGTTCTATCTGGCGGTCATTTTCCAACTGAGAGGGCATTTAGACGCCTTGATTCTCCAAATTATGCTTCCCGGCACAGCGCAGTTTGTCTGATTATTTATACCTGGCATTTCCTACATCTCAGCAGCGTTTGGAGAGGAAGTCAGTCATATTGACAAATGCTGACTGTTCAAAATGTAGCTGAATAATCAGTGCATCTAAAGTTTCACATTAGATGATATAAAGGTCTGAAGGCTGATTTTTATTCCTCCCCTAAAAGGCAAATCTCAGGTAATAGCCACTCACACTGGTTCCCTCCACCCCTCGGGCCAGGGATCTGGCCTCTCTGGAAGAGAGCTGGTGTCCACAGTGAAGCCATCTGCGCTCCTCCAAGGATGCTACCCGGAGCCAGATCAATGTCTCTTTTACGGCCGGCAAACCTGCCATCTACAAGTCCAATGTTTCACACATATCATGGAACTCAAAGTGGTCACATACCTTAAAGGTCCTCTTGTGGCAGAATCTCAATGGGGAATGGGGCCACCTCCCCTTGACCATCCAGGAGGACTGTCCCCAGGGTTCAGAAGCTCCTTCACATCTGAGGGCTGCCACCCTGTAACCCCGCCTCCTTCGGCTCCTCCTCCTCAGGCTGCCTCCCCTCCTGGCCACAAGCCCAGGTCCTTCCCCCAGTCCTGGGCAGCCAGGCAGGCCTGGGGACCCTCTATAAACTTCCGTGTGTCCAGCTGTCTGGTGGCAGTGACCACAGAGGCCACCTCCCGGGGCTTCTGTGAGGACTAATGAGACCACGTGTGTACAAGCTCACCAGGCACAATAGTGTGTGCTCAGGAAATGCAGCTATTACTATCTCATTATCTTTATTTCCTCCACATTCCTCCTCCTAGCCTGCCCATGTTTCTCAGTCTCTCATCTAGAGAGCCTGATGAAATATTCCAGAATGTTCCAACCCAGGACAGAGGGCAATCACGGTCTCCAGGCTTCGGAACACATGCAGTGCTCCCCCACCTGCAGAGTTAGGTGAATATGTTCACTGTGCCTGCAAGAAAACTGCAAACTAAGGGGTCAGCTAGTGCCCACCGAGGACGGGACCCCATGCACGTCACCAAAGCCCTCTCCCGGGGCTGGTAAAGGTTCACCAAGCAACCCACTTGGTTACGGCTGCTCAGCTAGTTTCAAGTTCCCTAACCATCTCATCCGACCCAAACTGTCTTCAGTTTTCTTCATTTTGTCCACAAAGACTTCTGAGCAACTTTGCCAGTACCAAACATATATAAAGTTAAAAACAATTGGAAATACAATATTTCAAAACAAGCATTTTAGAAGTTCTAGTGTTTTCCTTCCTCTCTGAAGTGTGTGGTACTGCTGTCACGATCACTGTCTCCAGACGATCCTCCTGTTGCTAAATCCTGGTCACATTCATTTATGAAAGAACCACATTGTTTATAATAGAACCACTATGTGGCACCTATGGGCTTCCCTGGTGGCTCAGTGGTTAAAAAAACCCCACCTGCCAATGCAGGAAACATGTGTTTGATCCTTGGGTTGGGAAGATCCCCTGGAGAAGGCGATGGCAACTCACTCCAGTATTCTTGCCTGGGGAAAAGGAGAGGAGCCTGACGGGCTATAGTCCATGGGATCGCAAAGAGTCGGACGGGACTGAAGTGTTTGAAGAACGACAAATGTGGCACTTAGTCTATTTTATTATAGATACTTGTGCACTTGTTGGTCTCCTTTATTAAAAGGAAAGCTCTTTGGGGGCAGAGATTCCAATACTCCCATTGTTAGATGTCATTCAAACATGAGATTTTAAGCATACTAGATGCTCAGAAATTTCCTGTCAACTGGACCATGAATTGTATGCACACATGAAGAAATGAATGAATGAATAACGTCTCCCAATAAACCACTGTCGAGTGTTATGAAGGACAGGAGTTCAGCTGGGCTGATGCATTCCTGCTGAACCCATGCTAGCTGCCAGAGACCATGATTTTTCCCCTGACTGGCCATTAAACATCTGCTTAAGTGAAACTCACTCAGTCATGTCCAGCTCTTTGCAACTCCATGGACTGTAGCCCGCCAGGCTCCTCTGTCCATGGTATTCTTCAGGCAAGAACACTGGAGTGGGCCGCCATTCCCTTCTCCAGGGTATCTTCCTGACCCAGGGATTGAACCTGGGTCTCCTGCATTGCCAAGGTGGATTCTTTACCATCTGAGCCACCAATTTTTTTTTTTTTTTCCGGAATGTGGCACTATGAAATCTTATTTCTTGAAAAGTGAGACATCTGCCTGTCTCCAGCTTTCCTCTCTGAATTTCACCAACATTCCCCAGAGTGCCTCCGTACCCACGTGTCCAGGGCACTGAGCACCCAGGGAGAACGTGTGTCTGGATGAGAAGACCTGGGCTCTTTTCTCATGTGTGTGCTCACACTGCGGCTCACACACCTGGAGAACAAGGTGGGCCAGGGCAGCTGAGTAGACTTTTCAAAGCCTCCAAACATTTTAAATTGCACACTCCTATTAATACAAACATTCCCGAGCCTGTGCCTTCAATATTTGGCTAATTATCTATCTATAAATCATATACATGTACTGCTATGCCAATGCATTAAGTGCACATAAAAACCACAGCGAGGTAGAAACTGTTACAGGATGGAGATCTTCCTGCATCTTCCTGCACACCGAGGAGGGAACATGGACCCCAGTTTGGAGACCCCAGGACTGTCAGGAACGTGAGCCAATACTCCCGAGGGCCGGAGCGGTTCACTGCCCTCCACAGCCACCTGGCTTGTATCCTTAACCCTCTAGCTCAGTTCAGTTGCTCAGTCGTGTCCAACTCTTTGCGACTCCACGAACTGCAGCATGCCAGGCCTCCTTGTCCATCACCAACTCCAGGAGTTCACTCAAATTCATGTCCATCAAGTCGGTGATGCCATCCAACCATCTCATCCTCTGTCGTCCCCTTCTCTTCCTACCTTCAATCTTTCCCAGCATCAGGGGCTTTTCCAGTGAGTCAGTCGGTACCCTCTTAAGCATCTCCCAAACGGAAGCTGCTCATCACAAGGCAGAAAGCCCCAACACGTGGCTGGATCTGCACCCCCTTCTGGGGACCACAGCTCAAGAAGGTGGGCAACCAAGGCCACTTTGGGCATGAGCCCCAAAGTGACTGTGACTGGGGACCCCTGGTGAAAGTGAAAGCTTTAGTCTCTCAGTCGTGTCCAACTCTTTGTGACCCCATGGACTATAGCCCACCAGGCTCCTCTGTCCATGGGATTCTCCAGGCAGAAACACTGGATTGGGTTGCCATATCCTCCTCCAGGGGATCTTCCCAACCCAGGGACCAAACACGGGTCTCCTACATTGCAGGCAGATTCTCTACCATCTGAGCTCCCAGGGAAGCCCACAAGGACTCCCAGCGGTTGGCGGGGTTGGGGGGGGATGGAAACAGGGGGCACCTTATTCTGGGCAAGTTGCTGAGAACCGCCAAGCTCCATCACTCATCTATAAAGTAGGAAGGCTAATACCTATATCTCAGACTGTTATGAGAATTAAATGAGGTAACAGGTGCCTCGTGGGCACAAAACGGGTGGCCAGCCAACAGCGTCTGCACCCTGTCACATACGATGTGTGATCTTTTTATTTAGAAGCTGGTGTCTGGAAGAAATGAAGCTGCCCAGATCACAGCAGGAGCCCCCATCTTACTGCCCGGATGTACTTTTCTTCTAGCCACTGGTAGAAGATATAATTACTTAGAAACGCTGGAAGGCACAATCTAGGGAGAGAGAAGTGGTTGGTGTAGATAAGAAAGGGAGTGAGAAAGAAAGCGCCAACTTAGGGGAGAAGCAGACATTTACTCGCTCTCCCGCCCTCCAGCTTTCTCCAGATATCTCATATGAGATATCTTTCAAATGTAGTTTTATTTATATTTAAAATGGATCCAACACATTGAAGACATACTAAAGAGGACAAAGAAAAATACAGCAGATTTGTACCCAACGCTCAGCTCAAGAAATAAAACATTGGAAACAAACCCATCTTCTGCAACTTCCTCCCAACCCAATAACATTAATTTGGTGTTTGTCATTCCACACACATTTGCACACCTTTATAACATATGGACAGATCCCTAAGCAGCGCCTAGTATCATTCAAAGTATTTTTAAACTTAAAAACATGTCTTCTCATTTCGTTATTGTAATCACATTGGCTTGTTAACTGATCCGCACAACAGTTATAAAGCGCCTACAACACTCTCTGTGCCATGATGGATTGTGATACACAGGGAAATCCCTTCCCTACAAAGACGTCAGCACAAGCAACATGAAAAATGGTGTTTTGCAAAGTAATTTTCAGACTTTGCAAATTCCGATTGCTTCTATTTCACTATCTCAAAAGAGAATACCACTCTGTTATTAGACAGAGTAAAGCTGGACTCTGCGATTTGAGAACTGGGGCATAAAAACTTGCCACAAATGCCTAAACCGGCTCTCCCGCAGGAGGCAGGCAGGGTGTGCTTGTTGGGGGTGGAGGAGGAGTTACGCCTGGAAACCCCGCCCCCACAAGGCTTCCGCTCTAGACATCAGAATTCAGAACATAGCAGGATTCTCCTGTACTGGATCCCTGGGAGTTCATTTATAGAGGCATCTGAGCAGCGCTGATGCTGAAAACACTCCTGACCCTCCGGGTTCCGTCCACCAGGGAATTCGTGTGCAGAGGGCTGGCTACAAACCCGCTGTGGGGCCTGGGACCCACACCCAGTGGGCGGGCAGAGAAAGTGAACTCGTTTTCACCAGTTCCCAGCAGAGGACCCAGGGCGAGCACTTCGGCCAGTCTAGTCACCTCTTCCCAGGGCTTCTAGGGTTCATGACCTCCTTGTTCTTGGGATGAGGTACACAGCAATCCTCCTGTGAACCTTAAGTGATTGATACACAATTCACCTTTTATTAAGATTGTTGGTAAATTGCAGGACTCCTCCTGCCTCTGTGGCCCCAAGCACTGGCCTTGGGGTCGTACTTTCAGCTAACCCCACTCATGCTGGGATGCCCTGCATTTTGGGAGGGAAAATCACCTCCAGCCCCCGCGGGATGGAAGGAAGTCAGTGGTGTTTACCAGGGAAAACCCAGTGTTTCTCAGGCCTCTGGATGGGTGAGTCCTGATCAGGTGAGCAGTGACGTTAGTGATGATTCTGTCCTAGGCAACATGTGACCCAGGATGCTCTTCTACACCTTGAAAAGGTGTAGGCCATGCAGCACCCTAGGGCCCCCTGGGTATTGCTCCCGAGCTCAGGGCCACCCGTGTGGCCGCTGCCTCAGAGAAGTTGCCCTGCTGACAAAGTGGAGGCTCCGGAGTCCCAAGCAGGCACCGGGCACCAGGGAGCCACCACGTTTCCAGGTGGGGGTTTGGGACAGAGTGAAGGCATTGCACCCAGATCCTGCTTGCGAGTGATGGTCCACAGGCAACCACAACTCCTCAACCCNGGACTAGATAGGGGTCTGCAAACTATGGCCTCCAGGCCAAATGCAGCCACTGGCTGATTCTTGTACAGCTCACAAGCTAAGGATGTTTTTTACATTTTTAAACGGTTGAAAAGAAAAAAAAAGATCAGGAATAGCAGTTCTGACAAAAATTGCACGGTCTGCAAAATCTAAGGTATCTATCTGCTGTCTGGCCTTTCACAGAAGTTTCTTGACTCCTGGCCTCGGGACACCTGAGGTCTCTGCCATCTGAGATGTTGAGTGGGGGGCCAGGCTACTCTGGGACATCATCACCCAGAGGTCCTGGCTCCCCCCAAACAGCCCCCACGACCCCCTGGGACCCTAGCACACAGCATCCAGGGTGGCCAGTGTCCTGGGAGCCCCCACCAGGGAAAGGGAAGAGGACCTGCTGTGGGAGGGCGGAAGGACTGGAAGAGGAGGGGCTCCAGGCCACGTGCCGCCCCCCACGGGGGCTCTGCGCCCCGCCCATCTGCTCCGGTGGAGGGAGTCATGCTCCCCCACGGACCCCAGTGGGGATGACGCAGCCCTCTGAGGCAGCAGTTCTGGAAGGCCCAGATGTGCCAGAAAGTTCCCCTGCACCCAGCGCAACTCACAAGACTTGTCAAAATGACCTCCTTTCCTGCTGCAAACCCCTTCTTGATGAGGAAAACCTGCTGACAGCTCAGTTTCTTTGTTAACAACCCCAAGTTTTTTAAAGAAGGGAAAAAAAACCAACCTCAGTTCTTGCTCTTGAGGAGGGGAGAGGAAGCCATTCGTAACATAAATGAATGAGGCAGGGTTTTCGCCCTCCACTGATTCCTGCTCTCTCGCGTCTGTATTGTTAGGGGCCGTGTGATGAGAGCAGGAACACCCGATGACCAGTCTTGCCCTGTGAGCAGAGCTCACGTGCCGGACGCCGTGCCAGGCCCTTTACTGACAACATTGTCGCAGCAGCACAGGCGGGCTCCTGTCTCCCCAACCCCTTGGGGGCAGTTTTGGGGGGCTGGGCATTATGTTGTCCTAGGACAAGCTCCGTCTCTCAGCGCCCCAGCTTTGAATGCTGGCAATTTAGCCCGGACTAAGGCCCACGAGGGCTTAGGGCTCCAGGACTCTCTGGAAAGGAGGGCAAGGGGTACCCAGGGCAGCACACGGGCCTGGGAGTCTGGATGTGGATGGAGGCCGTTGTCCTGGCTCTCTGCAGCCTGCTGCCGGGGGACACCTCCTCAGAGTCCACTCGCCTGGATTAAACAAGGTTATACCCGCCACACATCCCTGCACAACAGCTTGGGCCAGTGTTCATTTCCCGTACATTTCCTCGACCCAGGAGCTGGAGATTATATTATCAGCCTCTTTCCCTCCAGGTGGTTTTGAGGCTGAGAGGGGCTGAAGGATGCAACAGGGCTGTAAGTGATAAGCCTGACAGTCATGTATTCACTCAGCAAGCACTGATCACACCCTTACTCCGTGCCACTTCCAGGACTAAGGTGTAGAATGAAGGTCACAAGGCAGAAACAGCCCTTGCCCCCTGGGAGAGATTTAAGTCTACTTTTCATAATGAGGGTGCTGTGCTTTTAATTACTGGGGCACATGCTCTCTGTGGTCAAGTGTTGGGAAGCAAAAGCACAGACCTGTGGGCTTCCAAGCCCATTGCCAACAGTCCTGTGACCCATGGATGGATACGTGAGCCTCTGTTATTCTATCTGTAAAATGGAATAACATTTGTGAAAATTGAGTGAAATTGTATGTATGAAAGCATGGAGCGTGGCCTGTGGACAGGGCAGAACTTTAAAATTGTTACCTTACTCAGATGACACCCCAGTAAACAATATGGGGTGGCAGAAACATATTCCCCCTAAGGACTGAAGCTATGGGGAAAGTATAGGCAACCGGAGCCCTCAGCGGAGGGGTGACTGGACCTCAAAGGCCACCTCTTGCACACATACACGCTTCCCACTACCGGCGATCTCTCCTGAGCCCCTGAACAGTGCATTCCACCAAGGCTGTTCCCACAGATGTGTTAATGATACCAGTGACTCCCATTTATTGAGCACTTACCCATCATCTGATTTAACCCTGACAACAATGCTACAAGGAAGTGCCACTATCATCCCCATTTTACAGTTGGGGAAAGTGAGGTGCAAAAGGTTGGTGAACTACCTGAGATCACACAGCTGGCACTGAGAGAGCTACCAGTCTGGCTTCCTGGCCGTCTACGGAACTCCAGATTACGGTTACAGCAAATACTGATCAGAGGCCAGACTAGGAACACAGACAAGGCTTTACTGGGGCTCTTCCTGCAGCAGGGGGGCAGGGCAGGGAGCAAGAACAAGTAACAGTTTCCCTTGCCTGCTCATCAAGGAGGGCGAGCTTGTGCCTTATATGTGGCAAGGGTAGGGGTTGTGTGGGGATCGAGGCAGAGGANCTAGGAACACAGACAAGGCTTTACTGGGGCTCTAGCTGCAGCAGGGGGGCAGGGCAGGGGGCAAGAACAAATAACAGTTTCCCTTCCCTGCTCACCAAGGAGGGCGAGCTTGTGCCTTATATGTGGCAAGGGTAGGGGGTGTGTGGGGATTGAGGCAGAGGATGGCTTAGGTTGTCTGCGCACCCCCCCACCTTGGTGGTGTTGCATGTAGGGAGCATGCAGACCCTGCTTTTGCTCCCAACACACTGTTTTGTTCCCAGACCTTCAGTAGGGGTGGTTGGGTTCTTGGTCTTTTTGTATCTTTTGTCCATAATTTGCACCAACTGCCCATACACGCAGTTATTTTTAGTCCCTTATAGTTTCTTTGTACTTCGTTNTGTTGCATGTAGGGAGCATGCAGACCCTGCTTTTGCTCCCAACACACTGTTTTGTTCCCAGACCTTCAGTAGGGGTGGTTGGGTTCTTGGTCTTTTTGTATCTTTTGTCCATAATTTGCACCAACTGCCCATACACGCAGTTATTTTTAGTCCCTTATAGTTTCTTTGTACTTCGTTACTGGAGGAGATGGTCCCAGGTCCCAGCCTGTCTCAAGAGCAGCCAGGATTTGAACCCTCATGCATCTGACTGCAGAGCCCATGGGTTATCCATGGGGCTGTAGGATTGGAATAGCTTGGGAGGGCCAGCGGGCTGGCGATGACACACTATCCTGACATTTGTAAAGACTTTACTACGTGCCACACACTTGTGCTGTGTCTTAAAGGGATCTCGCAAGTATAAAAACAGCCGTACCACCTGGGTGCTGCAGAACTCACCGGTCTCCTCCGTGTCAGTGGTTTCCAGTTACCACTGGTACTGACGTCAGCACAGCCGTGCCTGCTCGGTGCGAACAGGTCCAGGCGCTCTGCATCTGCACCAGCTAACCGAGGCGGGGATGCGGAGTCACTGGCAGGGGGGTGGCTGTGGGGGCAGAGCTGGAAGCAGGCCCAGACCGTGGGGCTCCTCTCCAACCGCTTCCCACCCCCTGCCCCCGAGCCTCACAGGGCGCACAACAGACTTGGCTAACCCCCTTCCCCGCCCTGGATGCGGCTTCCATTTCCAGCTCGCACAGATGGGTGGGGTGAGAATTCCTCTGATTGAAATTTTGCCTGGGAAAATTGGTCTATTTAGCTCCAAATCCTCACCCACGGCAGGAACTTCCCAACGTAAGATTTGGACAGCTTCATTGGGGACCTCGCCTTCCCAGGGAAGGAAAACAGCTGATCGCCCGAATGACATCCTAGGAAACCAGTGGGTACCACGGCCCCCAAAACTGTCAACATCATCAAAAACAAGGGCAGTCAGACACCGTCACTGCCAAGAGGAGCCTGACCCTCGACGACAAGATATAGCATGGTGTCAGGATGTATCCTGGGACAGAAAGAAGACGTGAGGAGAGGACTAGGGAAGCCTGAACAAAGTGGGCTCTCGGTGAAATGCACCGTGTCAACTTTGGGTCACTAACTGTAATAAGTGTACCACGCTAAGATGCTAAAACAGTGGGTGCAGTGAGTATGGGAACCCTCTGTACTGTATCTGCAGTTTTCTGTAAATCTAAAATTGCTCTAAAGATATAAGACACGCATACTCATCAGTGGTACTACTGAAACTCACAGCTGTCTACTTTTTCACATTTCAATTTGTCTTATTCAACTTGGGCTGCTATCACAAAATACCTTAGACAGGGTGGTTTAAACACAGGCACTACTTTTCTCACAGTTCGCTGGGAGTCCAAGAGCAAGGCGCTGGCTGACTCGGTGGCTGGTGAGGACCCTCTTCCAGGCTGGCAGACGGCTCTTTTCTTGCCGTGTCTTCGCGCAGCCGAGGCTCTGCCGTCTCTTCCTCCTCTCATAAGGGCATTCATCCCATCATGAGGGGTTGCACCCTCACAACTTCATCTGACTCTATCCATCTCCCAAAGGCCCCTCCCCCAACACCCTCACATTAGGGCTTATAACTTCACTGCATTAACTTGGGGAGAATGCGAACATTCAGTCCATAATGCAACTGACTGTAAGAGCAGTATGTGTTCATGGTAAGTCACTTCGGTGGGGCTTGACTCTCTGTGACACCATGGACTGTAGGCTGACAGGCTCCTCTGTCCGTGAGATTCTCCAGGCAAGAATACTGGAGTGGGTTGCCATGCCCTCCTCCAGGGGATCTTCCCGACACAGGGATTGACCCCGCATCTCCAGTGGCCCCTGCACTGCAGGTGGACTCTTAACCACTGAGCCACCGGGGAAGCCTCAGGAGCAGCCTATGCATGCCGAGAAGGAAAAAGTGGCCCCTTGAAAATGAAAGTGGCCCTTCCTATCGCTTCNTCTTCCCGACACAGGGATTGACCCCGCATCTCCAGTGGCCCCTGCACTGCAGGTGGACTCTTAACCACTGAGCCACCGGGGAAGCCTCAGGAGCAGCCTATGCATGCCGAGAAGGAAAAAGTGGCCCCTTGAAAATGAAAGTGGCCCTTCCTATCGCTTCACACTTGTCAGGATGGCTGTTATCAAAAAGGGTAACAAGGGTGGCCGAGGGGGTGGATAAATCGGAGCCTGTGTGCAGTGTTGGTGGGCATGTAAAATGGTGCGACTGCTTTCAAAACTAGNGGCTCTGCCGTCTCTTCCTCCTCTCATAAGGGCATTCATCCCATCATGAGGGGTTGCACCCTCACAACTTTATCTGACCCTATCCATCTCCCAAAGGCCCCTCCCCCAACACCCTCACGTTAGGGCTTATAACTTCACTGCACTAATTTGGGGAGAACGCGAACATTCAGTCCATAACGCAACTGACTGTAAGAGCAGTATGCGTTCATGGTAAGTCATTTCGGTGGGGCTTGACTCTCTGTGACACCATGGACTGTAGGCTGACAGGCTCCTCTGTCCGTGAGATTCTCCAGGCAAGAATACTGGAGTGGGTTGCCATGCCCTCCTCCAGGGGATCTTCCCGACACAGGGATCGACCCCGCATCTCCAGTGGCCCCTGCACTGCAGGTGGACGCTTAACCACTGAGCCACCGGGGAAGCCTCAGGAGCAGCCTATGCACGCCGAGAAGGAAAAAGTGGCCCCTTGAAAATGAAAGTGGCCCTTCCTATTGCTTCACACTTGTCAGGATGGCTGTTATCAAAAAGGGTAACAAGGGTGGCCGAGGGAGTGGATAAATCGGAGCCTGTGTGCAGTGTTGGTGGGCATGTAAAATGGTGCGACTGCTTTCAAAACTAGTGTGGAGGTTCCTAAAAAAATGCAAAATAAGACCACCTCATAATCCAGCAACCCCCCTTCAGGTTGTATACCTGAAAGAACTGACATTGGGCTCTCAAAGAGATATTAGTAACCCCATGTGTATTGCAGCCTTATTCAAAGTATCAGTAGTATGGAAACCACTCCATATCCCTCGACAGATGAATGGATAAAGCAAATGTGGTTAATACACATATAATAAATATCACTCAGCCTTAAACGGAAGGAAATTCTGCCACTTTTGACAACATGGATGGACCCAGAAGACATTATGCTGAGTGAAGGAAGTCAGTCACAGAACAAGCGCTGCCTGACTCCACTTATACGAGGCACCCAGAATAGTGAAACTTACAGGTGTGGATGATGGGTCTGTGGTTGTCGGGGGCTGCAGGCGGGGAAATGCAGCCGGGATGTTCGGTGGATGCGGAGAACGACTCAAGGTGAGCAAGTTCCAGAGAGCTGCTGTACAGCTCTGTGCCCACAGTTAACGACTCGGCATTGCGCCCTTCAAAGTTTGTTAAAAGGGTAGATCTCACGCTGCTGCTGCTGCTGCTGCTAAGTCGCTTCAGTCGTGTCCGACTCTGTGCGACCCCATAGATGGCAGGCCGCCAGGCTCCTCCGTCCCTGGGATTCTCCAGGCAAGAACACTGGAGTGGGTTGCCATTTCCTTCTCCAATGCACGAAAGTGAAAAGTGAAAGTGAAGTTGCTCAGTCGTGTNGGCGGGGAAATGCAGCCGGGATGTTCGGTGGATGCGGAGAACGACTCAAGGTGAGCAAGTTCCAGAGAGCTGCTGTACAGCTCTGTGCCCACAGTTAACGACTCGGCATTGCGCCCTTCAAAGTTTGTTAAAAGGGTAGATCTCACGCTGCTGCTGCTGCTGCTGCTAAGTCGCTTCAGTCGTGTCTGACTCTGTGCGACCCCATAGACGGCAGGCCGCCAGGCTCCCCCGCCCCTGGGATTCTCCAGGCAAGAACACTGGAGTGGGTTGCCATTTCCTTCTCCAGTGCACGAAAGTGAAAAGTGAAAGTGAAGTTGCTCAGTCGTGTTCGACTCTTAGCGACCCCATGGACCGCAGCCTACCAGGCTCCTCCGTCCGTGGGATTTTCCAGGCAAGAGTACTGGAGTGGGGTGCCATTGACTTCTAAGTGTTCTTAAACAGGAAAAAAATACCCAAACTATCAGAACAAAATAAAGGGGTGCAAGGCAGCGTTTGGAAGCGATGGGTATGTTTACCGCTGTGGTTGTGGTGATGGCATAGTAGGTGCCCGCGTGTGTGCCAAGTCGTCAGGTTACACATAAACACAAGCTTTTTAATGTATCAGTTATGCCCCGATAAAGCTGAATGGAAAGCAGGAAGGGAGGGAGGGAGGGAGAAAAAGTGATGCTTCCCTCCACTCACCGGGCCCCCTTCTCCCCGGAGCATGCTCAGGCAGCTGTCGTGGGGCGGACAGAGCGGCTCACACCCCTCAGCCACCAGCTCTTGTCTCCTGGGAGCATCACTTCCAGAAGAAACAGACTGGGATCCTAGAGCTGCGGTGACAGCCATGCTCCGAGTGGAAGCTAGGGGGTGCTGTGCCTATCTCTAGCCCGGCCTTGGAGCCAGAAGAGCCCCCTTGCCACCCGGAGGCAGAGCTCCGGGGGCAGCCGGGCAGAAAGAGGGGACACACAGGGTGGCCTCTTGGATGCGCTGTGGCTTTCGGGTAAAGGCAGGGAGGCCGGCCGTGGCTTGGCTGTGTCCCAGCTCCGGGGACCCTGAGGAAAGCACGTGTCTCCTTTAAGACTCAGTCTCCTCATCTGTAAAATGGAGACACTAGGAGCAGCTGCCCCACGGGACTGTGGTGGAGACTAACCAAGAGCGTCTTAATATCGAGACAGGAGACAGCCACCCGGAGACGTGCATGGAGAAGCTGTTAAAGATGCTTTGTTGGGGGATGGGGTTGGATGAGATGGGACGGGGGGTGGGGACCATTGCCTTCAGTGAACTACCTGCATCCATCATTCGGATAAAGTTCCTTGGAAGGCGTGAGATTCTGCAGGCAAAGCTCGGCCCTGGGTCAGCACAGAGCCCGCACTTGGCAGCGATGGGGACCAGGTGGCCGGGTTTACAAGAGTTACTCTGTCCTGTGGGACAGTCAAGGCCCAGGCCTTCCTGGAGAGGCCAAAGGGACGATGTGATAGGCATCTGGGGAATCTCAAGGAGGGGGACCTGGGGATGCGGACTTCACCAAACCCCAGAACACACTGCAAGGGACCTCTCTCGAGATTGGAAGGCGGTGATTTGGGAACAAATTTCCAGCAGCTTATATGTGTATGGAGCTTGTTAGCCTCAGACACGGTGCAGTCTGGCAATCAGAGAGAGGGAGGTCAAGAAGGCTTCCAGAAGTCTCCCATCATGACACCACACACTCGTCACTGAGGGAGCCAGCAAGTGTGGCTGTGCCCCCTGGCCTTCTGAAGTTGACGTCTCAGAAGCCAGCTGTGCCCAGCCCCGGTCCACCCTCTACCTGCTTGACTCTGGTACCCTCTCGGGAATGCCCACAGGCAAACCATGGGTGTGACCTGCTCTCAGAAGGATGGCTGGACCCAGGTGCAATGTGGACGCTGCGGGAGTCCAGGCAGGCCCAGGGGAAGAAGGCAGAAGGACAGGCACCTGGCAGCCCAGATGAGCAGACATAAAGTTTCCCCCACCTCNTCTCGGGAATGCCCACAGGCAAACCATGGGTGTGACCTGCTCTCAGAAGGATGGCTGGACCCAGGTGCAATGTGGACGCTGCGGGAGTCCAGGCAGGCCCAGGGGAAGAAGGCAGAAGGACAGGCACCTGGCAGCCCAGATGAGCAGACATAAAGTTTCCCCCACCTCCATCGCCCCCGCACCCTACACACACAGGCATGCACCCCACCACACACAGACACACTTCGGGCACAGCACGGCCCTCCACACAGAGACACACGCAGACATCCCATCACACCCACCCACGCCCCCCACCCCTCACTGTGCTGCCCTGCAGGGGCGGGCACAGGATACAGCGCATGCGTGCGTGCTAAGTCGCTTCAGTCCTATCTGACTCTGCAACCCCATGGACTGGAGCCCGCCAGGCTCCTCTGTCCATGGGATTCTCCAGGCAAGAATGCTGGAGTGGGTTTTCCACGCTCTCCTCCAGGGGATCTTCCCCACCCAGGGATCAAACCTGGGGCTCCTCTGTCTCCTGCCTCGGCAGAGGGGTTCTTTACCACGAGTGTCACCTGGGAAGCCCACAGGATAGAGAATCAGGCTCTACTGGTCCTAGGCACATCACTTAACCTCCCCACCACTTGAGATACCGACCTACCAACAAAGAGACTCGACACAGAACAAACAAGGGGGAGAAAAAAGTCTGGAATGAGCTGTGTAATTTATAAGTCAGATTGCAAAGGTAAGCTGTTGCTCTCATTAAGTAGTCAAGTGAGGCAGTCCCAATGAGGGTGGGCGGGGCAGGCAGGGCTGGGTTGGAAGCAGGAGCCTGGAAGGTACCCTTGGATCAGCTTTCTGGAGCCCCCTGCACCTCCCCGGGCCAGAGACGAGCCCTGGCATCAGCCATAGAATTGCAGGGAAGAAAAAGGCAAATCCTTTTTCTTACTAAACTAATCCACCTGTTCATTTTTATTCTGAAAGAGACATTTCACCCCCCGAAACAGCAGGGCAGCCGATTTCATCACACAAGGATGGGAATGTCTTAACCAGTGGGCTGGCAACTTCTTCACTCAGTTCTCATCCTTCGGTGGCCTCCTGGCTGGGGTTTTGCTGCTGGGGCTGCTTCCTAAAAGGCACAAGAGACCCCAGAGGGGAAGGTGTGGGCCTTGGGGAGCAGGGGTTGAGACTTGGGGGGTTGGTGGTGAACCGGTGAGTCACTCCTGTCTTGCAGCATCTCCCTTACCTCCGTGGGGGGCAGGGGGTGGGGATGATTAACTGTAGGAAACCGCTCGCCAAGAGGAACATAAACCGTGCCTTCCCACGAAATAATCCACCCAGAGTCAAGGCAAAAGGAAATTGCCTCTCTGTTCCTCTTTCCCATCTGTTTTTCTCCCTCCCCTCCCACAACTGTCTTAAATATACCAACACGATTTTAAGCTTCCACAGGCAAAAAAGTGTATGTCACTGCATATATTACAGAGACGTGCGGAATGTGTATATACTGGGCTCACCAACAAGTCCTGCTTTCTTCCATCGCTTCTCCCTACCTCATCCCCAAACTCAGCTCCACTCTCTGGTCTGCAAAGGGAGAGGCTTACAGTTTCAGGGTTCACTGTCCACAGCCCCGGAGACTGCCTGTCTGCGGGGCACGGACTGATGAACCAGACTAGAAGCTCCAAGAGGGCAGGGATGCTGTCAGCACCGGGACCGTCTCCCTGGGTCCGGAACTGGACAAACAGGCCCCACCTTGGCCGTGGCAGAGAAGAGAAAACAGGCCCAGGGCATGGCTGCGTTGCGGCCAAGTTCACACAGCTCGAGACTGACACTTCCACAGTGCCCATCACACCGGCAAGCTTGCCCCCGGGACTGGCTCACCTTCATGCCCTAGAAGCCCCCCTTTGCAGCAGTATTCACCCACAGAACAGGAGCGCCAGAGGAGCCGGGCCCAGAGCTAGGGCAGGGCTCTGCCCAGGTCCACGTGCGCGCGTCACCTGCCCCCAGCCGAGCCGGCTCCAGAGCCGGCAGCTCTGAAGGCTCGCAGGGCCTGGCATTCGTCCCAGGAACAGGGGCCAAGGGCAAATCACTTCTTAATTCCTGCTTACAGTGCAGGGTTTCTGCTTTGGCCTGGGCGACGGCCAACCCCCTACAACACATCCAGTCTCTTATCAGCCTGCAGTGAATCGATCCTGGGAACTGAGCCTTGCCTGATCCACAGACTCTCCTGTAACTCGAGAAGCGGCAGCAGCATCTTCAGATGGAGGCTCCTCTCTGCAGCTGGCAGTGGCCTGGAAGCGCTCTTTCCGAGCCCTTCTCCCACTCACCATCCCTGGCCCTCCCGGAGTCTGAGACCAGGCCCTCCTCTCAGGAGCCTCAATGCCCAGCCTGGCCAGTACTGCATGGGCCCCTTCACAGCCCAGAGCAATTTCACAATCAGCTCTTATTGGATTTTCCAATATGGATTTAGGAAACGATACATTGGGTTGATTATCACATCAGCGCTGACAGCAAACGACCCCCAAATCTCAGTGGTTCAACACAAACTCGTTTGCTCGTGTCACCGTCTAATGTGAGTCGGGTGGCTTTCTGAGTCGACATCCTCTGAGACACGTTTGTCTAACATTCACCTGGGGAGATAAGACATGAGGAGGATGGCCTGGGGGCATCTATGTGAGGACAGGTAGGCAGCACTTCTGCACACAGTTCGTCCGCCAGAGCCGGCCGTGTGATTGCCAACTGCAGGGCAGGCTGGGAAATGTAGTCTTCCAGTGGGACAGGAAGAGGAAACGGACAGGTGAGCATCCAATCGCTCGGCGACGGAAGGAATGATGACACGGGCTCGTCTCGAGGGAGTTCTCTGTGCCACGCTTTGTGACGGCAGCCACATACACATCATCTCATTCAGTCCTGAAGACAACTCGCTGAAGACTATGTGTGTGTGTGTTAGTTGCCCAGTCACGTCCAGCTCTTTGCAACCCCAAGGACCACAGGCCACCAAGCTCCTCTGTCTGTGGAATTCTCCAGGCAAGAATACTGGAGTGTGTTGCCTTTCCCTTCTCCAGGGGATCTTCCCAACCCAGGGATCGAACCTGGGTCTCCCACATTGTAGGCAGATTCCTTACCATCTGAGCCACCAGGGGAGCTTACTCATCTTCATTTACACGTGAGGAGACTCAAAGAACACACAATGCTCCAACTCCAAATTCCCTGCTCTGACACATGAGTATATTCTCCCCAGACAAAACTGATGGAGAAGGAAATGGCAACCCACTCCGATAGTCTTGCCTGGAGAATCCCAGGGACAGAGGAGCCTGGTGGGCTGCCGTCTATGGGGTCACACAGTCAGACACGACTGAAGAGACTTAGCAGCAGACAAAACCGGAACATCATAGAGAAGACTAGAGTTCTTTTTGGCCACCCTACCTTCCATCCCAGATTTCCCCCAAATTCACGGTGTTATCAGTTTGATGTGCAACTCTGTGGATCTTTGTGTACATGGATTTATGTGCATGGATGTATTAACAGTGATTATTCAGTTGCTTTGTCATTTTCTTTCAAAAATAGACCTATACTACACACAGTCCCTTGGACCACAAGGATTTCAAACTAGTCANATCCCAGATTTCCCCCAAATTCACGGTGTTATCAGTTTGATGTGCAACTCTGTGGATCTTTGTGTACATGGATTTATGTGCATGGATGTATTAACAGTGATTATTCAGTTGCTTTGTCATTTTCTTTCAAAAATAGACCTATACTACACACAGTCCCTTGGACCACAAGGATTTCAAACTAGTCAATCCTAAAGGAAACCAACCCTGAATATTCATTGGAAAGACTGATGCTGAAGCTGAAACTCCAATACTTTGGCCACCCAATGTGAACAGCCGACTCATTGGAAAAGATCCTGATGCTGGGAAAGACTGAAGGTAAAAGAAGAAGGGATTGGCAGAGGACGAGATGGTTAGATAACATCACCGACTCAATGGACATGAATTTGAGCAAACACCAGGAGATAGCGGAGGACAGAGGAACCTGAGGTGCCACAGGGTCGCAGAGTCAGAAATGACTTAGCAACTGAACAACAACATCGGATACTACACACATTATTTTGTAACAAAATCTAATACACACTTCCTGATGAGTATCCAGAGTTTTATCACCAGATCTCTCAACCTCCCAGATTTCCATCAAGGAGCAATTCTCATGGCATAAGGTACAGTCTCCAAAAGGTCTTGGCTAAAATGCAAATACCTCCCAAGAGAGGTGTAGACATGAAACACCAATAGCCACTCACCCCTTAGCTAGACGTCATTTGTCTCTGTAGAGCCAGACGCAGAAGGATGGAACCAATGTCTTCTCTTACCCTTGGCCCAGTGCCTGGCTTGGAGACACTCACATATGTGCCCCAAGACTCTGTCCTATGTCACTGTCTCTCATCAAACCACCCAGGGTATTATTGGGGGCCGGGAAAAATGGGTCCCTGGATGAGACCAACTTGAAAACAACCCGAGTCTGTACAGCTGAATATACTGTACCCTCAAGTCATCTTGTAATCCTCCCAACAATCCCTGCCATGTGGAGGGTTTGGTTACTCCCATTTAACAGCCGGAACCCCCAAGTCCAAGCAGGGAGGTGGATTGCCCAAGGCTAGCTGCTAAGTCATTCCTCCACCTGCACGCAACCCAGCCTCCAGACCTTCAGGGGCAGCAGCCTGCCCTGAAGCTTTATTTAATGGGCTTCTTCTCTCCAGTGCCAGACAGGAACCCAGAGATTTGAACCACACCTAAAAATGATTTAAAACTCACTGAAGGAATGACGCTAAAGCTGAAGCTCCAGTACTTTGGCCACCTCATGCGAAGAGTTGACTCATTGGAAAAGACTCTGATGCTGGGAGGGATTGGGGGCAGGAGGAGAAGGGGACGACAGAGGATGAGATGGCTGGATGGCATCACCGACTCGATGGGCGTGAGTCTGAGTGAACTCCGAGAGTTGGTGATGGACAGGGAGGCCTGGCATGCTGCGATTCATGGGGTCGCAAAGAGTCAGACATGACTGAGTGACTGAACTGAAATGAACTGAACTGAACTGAACTGAAATTCTACGCACTTCGAATCACACTTGACATCATTGCACTGACCTCTGAACCATATTTGAGGGACTTTCTGTATCTCTCACATATCCTTGAAGACTGAACAGAAACTCGTCTATCGGAAGAGGTTGATGATGGCTCTACCTGAAGGGATCTCTTCTCCTCTGACCTTGGAGCGTTCAACATCTGCACCATTAACGGCCGATTAATCCACTCCACCTGTGTCAGCTCCTCTTCGGTGTTGGGCTGCTATTTAAATAACACTTGTCAACATTTATCAGGAGATTCTGTTGTGTCTCTCCCAGAGAGAGGACAATCTCTTTGAAGGCAAAGGCAAACGCCTGACCTTGACTGTGAGCCGTGAGCCCCCAGAATGCCGAGCCTGATGCCTTGCACATGGAAGGTCCTCAACCCACACTAGGGGGTTTTACATCATCTCAGCATTTTTCATACTTTCAAATTTAATATATTGTTTTCGCCAAATAGGACGACGTCTCTTCGAAGTGATCTCTTCACTTCTTTTCATTAGCACATAATTTTCTCTCCTCTTTTTTATCAACCATGTTTAAATTCAAGAAAATGCATCTCACCAGCCCATGATCGTCACCACCACCATCTCTGTCAAGATTACCACCATCAACATTATCATCGCCATCACTACCGTATCACTACCACTGCCTCACTATCACCATCGTCACCTCCACCATCACGATCATGAGTACCAGCATCATTATAGTCACCATCATGAGCACCAGCATCATTATAGTCACCATCGTCGTCACCCTTATGATGATCGCCGTAAGTACCATCACCACCACCACCACCATCATCTTCATCATTATCCTCGTCTACTGAGGGCCTCTGCTATTGGTCAGGCAGTTGCCGTAACCTGGGCCCCCTAGTGCCACGCCCGCCCCATCTCTACGCCACCCTTCACCGCATCCTCCCTGCAGCCCTGTGTTTGCTCATGGGTGTGAGGCCGTCCCCACCCTGCACGCAGGGCCCCAAGCGCAGCATTCAGCCCTCTGTACTGCCCTCTAAGGGAAGTACATTTCCCTCATTTTGCAGATGAAGGTACTGAGGTTTAGTGGGGCTCAGTAACTGACTTCAGGTCTCACAGCAACTTCTCCAGCACATGTTACAGTGCCCTGTAATGAGGAGGGCGGTTAGTGAAAACTCTTCTTCTGGGTATATTTGACATTCCTCATAATAAAAATTTTAAATAAAATTGCCTCCTCAAGCAAGAAAAAAGGAACATTGTTAAAACAGGTGTCAGGCTGAACTTCTTCACTTGTGTATTCCAAGTACCCAGTATATATGAGGTGCTCAATAAATGATTACTGAATGGAAAACAAATGAATGAAAAACTTGTACGATACGCCAGGAAAGCAAGCGGCTGAGCTGGGGCCAAAGCCCACTCGCACATCCCCACGCCACCTCAAGGAGGTCCTTCAGGAAGAGCCCAGTGGCCTCTGGAAGGGAGGTCCCCTCCACGGGAATCTCACCTGTGGCCCCTCACTCCAAAGGCACTCCAGCACTCAAGCTGGCCGGCATGCCTACCTTCTGAGGGGAAGACGTTTTCCTTTTCGATTCTAGTGCTTCGGGATCAATAGTGGGGCTGCAGAGTTCACAGATAGAAATTGATCGATCTGGATGGACGTTGACAGCACAGCACGGTCATCAGCTTGCTCAGCGGCCCCTCCTGCTGTCTCCCTCTCCTCCTCTCTCAAAGGCTTCGTCAGGCCCGAGAGCGGCCAGGGCTGTTACAGACTCAACTGGAAGGCCAGGGTCTGATCTGCCACCGACTGGACCCAAATCTCCTACAGCCAGACTCAGGGGACCCGGAGGCACAGAGAGGGTTCTCACGAGGCTAACCCAGTGTGGAGGACCCAGCACAGGTCCTGGAGCAGGGCGGCTCTCAGTCACGTTCCTCCCCTCCGTCCCTCCTGCCTGTGGTCCTCTTTCCTCAGCCTCTCTGCCTCCGGGGATGGCTCCTTTGCCTCCAAGCATGGAAAGCTTCTGCCAAATGCAGATAACATGTGCTAGCTCAGCTCAGACAGCTCAGAAAAATAACTGGGACTGGGGGCTCTCGGCACGGTGATCCTTGGTCTTTGGGATCTTCTCAGTCAGATATCAGCACCCTATTCTGTGGTTTTAGGATGAAGGCTGGTGGACCAGGCTCTCCATAAATGGTTGAGCCCTGGCCACCTTCCTAGGGGGAGAAATTCAAGTGGAGGGAAGGAGAGCAATGTTAGGGATTGAGCCTTGCAGGGGACGCCGCAGGGCCTAAGGACGCCTTGGACGGCATCCAGGGTGGAAGAGAGGAGGCAGGAGGTGCATGGAGAGTCGGGGCTGTTCTGAGCCATTAGCCGTGAGACAGAGAGAAGTCAGTTAAGAGCCAGGGCCCCCTTAAGGTTCTTCCCTGGGCAGGGAACATGGGGGCAGAAGGTTGGTGTAAAAACTAGATGGTAAGGGACTTCCCTGGTGGTTCAGTGATTAAGACTCCACACTTCCAATGCAGGAGGCCTGGGTTCGATCTCTAGTTGGGGACCTAGATCCCACATGCTGGAAGTAAGACTGGCATAGCCAGATAAGTAAATAAAAATAAGTATTGGAAGGGGCTTCCCTAGTGGCTCAGTTGGTAAAGAATCTGCCTGCAATGCAGGAGACCCGGGTTCAATCCCTGGGCTGGGAAGATCCCCTAAAGGAGGAAATGGCAACCCCCTCCAGTATTCTTGCCTGGAGAATCCCGAGGACAGAGGAGCCTGGCAGGCTTCAGTCCATGGGGTAGTAAGAGTCGGATATGACTTAGCAAACAAGTCACCACCAAATATTAAAAACGAAACAAAACCTAGATGGTGACTGTGACATTCTGTTTACATTGTGAAAAACTCTGCTGATTGATCATGGCCCTCCCCACACAGATCTCAGAGAGGAAGACCATCCTTAGGAGATGGTAAGAACAGCTAAAGCAGGGACAAGAAAGAGAGAAGTGCGGAAATCACAGGATGTCCCTGTTGGGTCAAGGGACTCTGCATCAAAACACCCCATTGCAGCTGTTTAGTCGCTCAGTCGTGTCTGACTCTTTGTGGCCCCATGGACTGCAGCCCACCAAGGTCCTCCGGCCCTGGGATTTTCCAGGCAAGAGTACTGGAGTGGGTTGCCATTTCCTTCTCCAGAGAATCTTCCCAATCCAGGAATCAAACGCACATCTCCTGCACTGCGGGCGGATTCTTTACCCCTGAGCCACCTGGGAAACCCAAAAATACACCGGGGCCCTCCCTAAACGCAGCCACCACTTACGAGCATCTGTTGTTTGCCTGGTGCAGTCCCGGATCACCCCCCAGCACTTTCTAAGGGAAACAGCTTCATCACGAACTTGAGGAGCTGCAGGCACTGAGGTCAGATGACTTTTCTAGGGCACAGCTTGGAGGTGACAGAGCCAGGAGCCAAACCCAGGTTGGCCTGGCCCCATGCCTGGCGCCCTCACCACCTGGGACGTGGATTCGTCGGCTCCTGAAGACCGTGTAGAAGGCTGCTCGGAGGACCCCCTGCATCTGGCCTGACTCCCTGAAAGGGTCTCCCAGCCTGGACCCCGAAGAGTGTGATGAGACTGATTATTCTTCCCTTCTCTTTATCCACAGGTGGTCCCTGCTCTGAGAAGACAGAAGGTACAAAATTCCAGACCTAGAGAGAAAATTTTAAATTGCAAAACGGGAGAGAGAGTGAGAGAGGGAAAGTATTCATTTAACCAAAAGGCTTCCTGTTTTTATGGGATTCCCCTAGTGCATTCAAAAAAATAAGACTCAATTTACAAAATTCATTTGATGCTCAACTTTTCAGGAACAGGACCATCATCAATTTACAAGAGAATGAAACTGCTCTCTCTCCTGGCTTTCCTCCTGATACCAACATGCCAAGGAGAACCAGGGTTTGCTGAAAAATGATTTATTCTACTAAAATGTTCTGGCAGTTTTGCTTACAATGTCTTCTTAGTGCAGTGTTCAAATAGACATTTGGAATTTCTGCATTGTGAAAAGCAGCAAACTTAAAAATGTTCTGATGAGATCAGTGAAATGCATTTTAGATTTCTCCCTTCTTCCGGGGGCCGAACACTTCATGTTTTTCTTCCTCTGGGTCATCTTTCACCTTGAAACTTCAGTACTGCTTGTGCTCCAGATGAGGTTGATGTACTGCTTTTACAAATCACATTTATTTTAATTTTTATATCTTAAAGAGACTGAAAGGACGAGACTAGAATAAACTGCTTCTTGTCTCCTCTCAGTTCAGCCCCCTCATGCCCCACCACCTTATAACAGACACTTAAAGAGGGTGGCTGTTCCTCCCAAAACACAAGGTCACCACCCCTTGGGTTAACACTGCATCAGTTAACGAAGGGCGCCACACTCAACCTCGGAATAAGATATATACCATTGCCTCAAAAAGGACAGACATACCTTTCTTAGGTTGACATACTTACCAACCTAACATAGGATTTTTTTCACCCATGGATGGAGGAGCCTCGTGGGCTGTAGTCCATGGGGTCACTAAGAGTCGGACATGACTGAGCGACTTCACTTTCACTCTTCACTTTCATGCATTGGAGAAGGAAATGGCACCCACTCCAGTGTTCTTGCCTGGAGAATCTCAGGGACAGGGGAGCCTGGTGGGCTGCCGTCTATGGGGTCGCACAGAGTCGGACACGACTGACGCGACTTAGCAGCAGCAACAGCAGCAACCTTGGATTAAATGTTTGGCTATTTAATACGGCTGCCACTCTTGCTGATTAAATAGCAAAACCACGTCTCTCTGCAGCAGGCCGCTGTTCCCTACTGGGTGGTCTGAGGTCCTGTGGGTGATACAGGGCCAGAGTAATCTCAAGACAAAGAGAACATCCTCCGTAGAAAAGCCCACATGAAACAGAGGGAGGGGAAGCAGGAAGAGGGGACTTAGTATATGCGGCTGCTCGATCTTTTTTTTAAGCTGAAGTATAGGTGGTTTACAATACTGTGCTATTTTCAGGGGCACAGCAAAGTGATCCATATATATATGTATACATATAGAGAGAGATGAATATATACTCAAATGAATATATACATATTCATCAATGCTATTGGCCTGTAATTTTCTTTTTTGGTATTGTTTTTGTCTGGCTTTGGTATCAGTGTGATGGTGGCTTCACTGAATGTCTTTAAGAGCATTCCTGCCTCTTCAGTCTTTTGGAAGAGTTTGAGAAAGAGTTCTTTGCATGCTTGGTAGGATTCACCTGTGAAACAGATCTATATAAGATTCTCTGGGATTGACACATACACACTACTATATATATAGAATAGATAACCAACAAAGACCTACTGTACATCACAGGAAATTCTACTCAGTACTTCGTAACAACCTATAAGGGAAAAGAATCTGAGAAAGAACCTGATCTAACTTCAAATCAAGATTAAAACTTGAATCTTCCAGCATCCACAGACCTCAGTTTGGCCCCAATTCCCCGAGTCAACCAGGTGGCCAAGAACACCTCCAGCAGAAGCATCTACGTCACGCAACTGGCTTGGAATCCAGCAAGAACAAACATCCTATTTGACAGGCTATATACACTGGGGCTTCCTTGGTGGCTCAGATGGTAAAGAATCTGCCTGCAATGCAGGAGACCTAGGTTCAATCCCTGGGAAGATCTCCTGGAGAAGGGAACGGCCAGCTACTCCAGCATTCTTGCCTGGAGAGCTCCATGGACAGAGGAGCCTGGAGGGCTACAGCGCATGGGATCGCAGTCAGACATGACTGAGTGACTGACACTATCAGCTGATACACTGAATCCTCACGACAATGCTGAGAAGATAGGAGACACATTGAGGACCTCGGAGTCACTTGCTCCCAGGCCAGCAGCATCAGCACCACCTGAGCAGCTGAAAAACACACAACTTTGGGTCCAGACCCACAACTCAGACTCTGCCTTTTAACAGGATTCCTGGGGATTTGTCTGTATGCTGACATCGAGAAGCTCTACTCTAGTATTTAGAGTTTAGAGACTATGTTTTATTTATCTTCACATTCCCAACGGCAATGTCGGTTAATAGCTCATACTCAAGGAATGTTAGTTGAAGAGATAATAAATGATAGATGGACAGACAGCCAAACAGATAGGCAGATGCCTGGACAATTATGTAAATAAACAAGATACACTGTCTGATGGGACCCAGAAAATGTGAAGTGATCAAAGTCACAGAGGTATGGACCCTGCAGAATCCAGGTCATCTCTAGATTCATCCATCCTTAATTCTGAGGTAAAGAAAGTGGGCTGCAAGGCCTGAGATGAGCCCTCCATTTGGACCACGCATGGGCAGAGGACAAACCACACTGCCGAGAAGGCATCCTTCTTCTGTCAACATTTCAGATCACTGGGTCATGTTTAGAGAGTATTTTTCACAGGCCAGCTCAATGAAAGAAGCCGCTAGATATGCAGAAAAACCCACAGAGCCACTGTTTTCTGGCCACGTTGGAAATCAAATTATTCTGAGAGAAGTCAAGAGGAAATGCTCTGCCTTACCCGAGATAACTGACTCTATTTTTATAAATGTGAACGCCACGACGGCACTGAATCATCCAGAACTGGACATTACGCTGCAGCGTGTCCTGCAGCCTAGACACATCTCTGCCCTCCGTTCCCCTGGCATCAGCAAGTTCGCCGGAACGCATTAACTTGGGAGGGCAGAGTCTCCCTTGGAACCTGCCCCCACCAAGTGGAAAATCCTATAGGTCCTGGCTCCCTACCATCCACCGCCTGTCACATCCTATCCATCACCCAGCCCAGGACGGGCCTGGAGACTGCAGGCTCCACGGATGCAGAGCCAGGACATCTCGAATCCAGAGGTTCAAAGGGGCTTGGGGAGACCCTCCGGCACTGACTCCCGCCCAAACGCATGTGAAACTCTGCCAATGACCCAGGACAACGTCACCTCCATCAGAAGTCCGCGGATGAACTCTCCTTTGAGAATGTTTCCTGTCCCTCTAAACTGGAAGCCCTTGACCTTTTTCTGAGTCGTGAAACCTGTAAGAAGCTGATAAAGGCCCCTTTCCCTCTTCCAGGGAAAATGCACATGAACACAGTTCTTGCTTTTAATTTTAAGGGAACTTCTTAAGAGCTATTTGCAGAATCTCTAGGGTCCAGAAATTCTAGGTTAACAACCCCTGATAGAAATGCAAGCTTGAAGCCTTTTGCTCTGGTTTTCTAACACGCCTGAACCTTATCAAATGTTGACACCGATGAGAGTTGACTTAAACCTTTGGCCTAAAGGTTACTTAGGAAATGAGACAGAAAAGGATTTGCGCTGAGTGGGAACTACACAGATTCTGAGCAGGGAAAGCTGGCTTTGCACCCAATTCTTCATTTAATAGCTCTGGGTATTGGCAAAGCCCCCTCACCTCTCTGAGTCTCATTTTCTCATCTGAAAAGCCGGAATAACAACACTACCTCGTGGTTTTCAGACAACGCATTCAAAAAGTGACTACTGTGTATTACGCTTTGGTGCTTATTACATGTTATTTCACAGTTTCTCCCTCTCCTTTCCTTTTCCTTCATGAGAATTGACAGATTCCCCAAGAAAGCTTCTCCCCCTCACACACCTTGAACTCCCTCTTTGACTCATCCCTTTATACTAAGACATTGATTGAGGAATTCTGCTAAAAATCCACCTGGGCCGAGGGGGTAACACCGACATTAACTGTCAAGAAACAATTTTTTTAATACTTCTTTCCATGCGAGTCACTGGGGGAGGTACCGTGAGGGTGGTTCTCAGGCTGTAAGCTGAAATGAGCACTGTCCCCTGAAAAAGACAATACGACTTAAGGATCATGGCTACCAAGAGCCAGGTGAGCCATTCAGACGGTAAGTGCAGACCCAGGGGGGCACCTGAGGGTCTGGTGATCAGAGCTTGGGCTCAGAGGGGCAGGCAGACCACGGTTTGAATGCTGTCCCCCCGACTTACCACCTATAAAACACAGGGCAAGGTCACCTTAGTCTCCTGGTCTGAAAAAACAAACAACAGAGAAGGGCAATAATGAAATCTACTTCACAGGGCTGTACGTGGATTAAGGGACTTGCTTAGATAAACGCCGAGTCTGGGATGCCCCTCAGGGCATTGAACAGATCAAGGCTATTCTCAACGCCTGTGTGGGGTGATGGTGAGGAGGAGGCTGCTGGGGGGAGGGAAGACAATGGGCAGTGAAGAGCAGAAAGGATTCAGAGCAGGAAAGGAGATGGGAGTGAGAACAGGGGGTCACCCAGGAACCTGGTCACCGTCATCAGAGATGGTGCCTAGCGGAAGAAGGATGCTGAACAGGGGACCGGAACCTGGCATCAGAATCTGGGCTACCACTAGGGGGTCCCACGGGGAGGGGATATCTGAGACCCCACGGGGCCCCACAAGAGCCTAGGGCCGGGGAGCAGGAATAAGCACAAGGGGAGAGCGGGTAGCTGGCTCCGCGGGCTGGGCGCAGGAGGATAGTGTGGGCTGTCGGCACCTAGAAGGCTGATCTTGGGGCCTAGCCCTCCGGCAAGAGTTGAGTTTCTTAAATCCAGATTGTTTTAGTGGTTACTGTTTTCGACAGTTACAGACTACGTGCTCAATAAATAACGTACTGATTGATTTCTTCCTTGGCTACTGTTGCCAGGAATGAAACTACCTGCGCAGGAGCCTGGGTACAGGGTTATGAATGGCTGGCTTCTGACCTCTAAGGAACCGGAGTCCGAGAGGTCCAGGCGGGGGTCGGCGGGGCCACAGTCACATAGGGCAGCTCGATTCTGGCCCCAGTCACCCAGCAGAATTAATGCGCCCACCGCCCACATTCTCTGGAAAATTGAAGCTGTCATGCCTTACCTCTGCCTCCAAGAGGTCCCTTGCAGTGAAGAAGGGAACGTGAGGAGGCAGATACGGTCAGAGAAACAGTAGGGTCTGCAGCAAGGACATCGCCCTCCTGATAGCTACATCAGCAAATAAGACAGAGGCAGACAGAACCTGTTCAGACATTGATAACAAGATGTGGGGGGTGGGGGTGGGGGGCAAGGGAGCAGGGCGGGCCTGCAGTTCTCACGGACTCTTTAAAATTCTGCACAGTCTCTAAAGCCCAGAGGAGCCAGGTCATTAAAATCTTGTCTCTGCAGGCCAAGAATAGCTCAAGATTTATGCCCCATGTTGGAGAGTCCTGCTTGGCCTGGTTGCTGCCTCTGGGAAGGAGGGGCAGTCTTGCTTCGATCAGCTCCAAGGCTGGGGCTCACGGGCCAGGCTTCCCAAGGTCTAAAGGGGCCAGAGCCCCCCACCCTTGGCGAAGGAGACAGGGCAGTCAACGAACAGTCGAGGCCAAACCTAACACCCAGAGTGAAAACGTGGCCGGACCAGACAATGCCCCCCCCCACCCCGAGAAGGCACTCAGGAGACACCCGGAGGGTAAGCGCCACACTCAGGGCTGTGAGTTGCAGAGGATGCACCAGCTGTGTGACGTGGATGGGTCACTTAACCTCTCTGAGCCTCATCTTCCTCATCTGTAAGGTGGGAACAAAGAAAGTCCCCTTCCAAGGACTGTGATGAGGGTCAGTACAGGTGACGCTCACAGGATGGTGCCTGAAACCAAGCAAGCAAAAACAACAGGAACTGTTGTTTTCCACGTAGGCATCTCTCTCAAGTTCAGGGAAAACACAGAAGTGAAGGAGTATCCAGGTAACTAAGAACATTCTCCAAGAGGTGGCTCTCCTAGGGCGCCCTAGGGGCCAAATGAGAAACAGACGGGGTGAGGTGGTCCTCGGAGCACCACCCCGTGTGCCCAGAGCAACGCCTGAGGTCAAGTCAACATTTCCACAACCAGGCTGCCACCAAAAGTGATACAAACGGGGTCACACGCGCTCAACTGCTGCTTCCAGGACACCCCCCGATCATCTGAACAACCTCAGAAACGCTCCATCCTAGAAACCCTGGGATGAGGGGCTGAAATACTAGCCAGGAACCCAGAACCACAGCTCCACTGGAAAATCAACAGGGGCCAAGGTCTCCGAGTCCAGCTGAGGAGGTAGGCTGTCTGATGAGATGTTCTTGGAAGAGACACATTGGTAGATACCAACCTTGCATGGAATTAAGTCACAACAAGCAGAGCAACGACACGCACTGGATAAAGCAAAGCTCTCCTTCCGACGAGGTGGGGGCCCCGGGCATGTCTTATGAGGTGCAGGCTTTGACAGTCTGCAGGGAACCCCAGGGAACCGCACTTCCCAGAGTATCCGTGGAAACCATCCCGGAGTGTGCTCCATTTTTAAAAGGTTCTGTGCTCAGAGGGTTTGGGAACTCTGCAGAAAGGAACCCCCATCGTCCATTTGCAATGCAGGAGAAACGGACCAAGAGGCCCTGCAGTTTGTCTGAAGCTAGAAGTGTTCGATTTTGTGGTAGAACCCACGGAACACAACTTGTAGGGGTGCCACAGAGCTCTAATATGGAAGAAAAGCCAGCCTGGCGGTCTGTACTCTGGTGCTAAGCCAGGCGTCACTTCCCATCCCCAGGACCCCACACTCATGACCTGCTAGCCCCCCAGCGAGCCCACCAGCAACAGCCAGGCCTAATGACACCAGGGCAGAAATGAACACACAAGGAACCCGGGGGTTGAGGTAGGGGCTTGCAGCCACTCTCTGGATTCCTGCCTCTCTTGAAGTCTTCAGAGAGGCTCGTACCCTACTTTACTAACATGCCTTCTTGGAAAAAATCATTATAATCTCATTGGCTAAAAGTAATTTTGAAACTGTGTACAACTTGTTGACTGTCCTCCTGGGCACATGGAGTTTGCAAATATTTACTTACTGACCAAAAGGACATCATACAAGATGTGCTGCTTGGTAATTTGCTTTTTTTTTCATGAATTCACATTAATAGATACATGTTATTTTGCCTATTCACACACAATAAACAAAAAGACATTTTTGCTTTTAATAATGTTCATGGAGTCTAACCTTTGGGTGTGAAGGCCCAGGCTGGGCTAGCTGAAGAATTTTTCTGATAGCACCCTTGTCAGTGAGATGTTACTAACCCCATTTTGTGGATGAAACGGCTGAGACCCGTAACAGTGCCCAAGGAAGGTCAGACAAGCTGTACACAGTGGACTGGGGCCCAGAGCTGAGGCTTCCTCCTTCCTGGAGCAGCGAACAGTCTTCCTTTCAGGCTGTTCCAGAGAGTCTTGGGACTGAAAAAGCGCCAGAGGTCAGTTCAGGTTTGTTCTGATTACATAACACCAGGTGCAAAGAATGAGTCGGCTCTGTGCCATCTTTAGCCATTTCACCCAAAAGCCGACTGGAATAGTGTTTCTCCCACTGGATTATCTACGAAAAAGAGAACACAAAGGTCTCCTTATTTGCAGCCCCGGGATGACTGTCCGAGGCCACAGGGGCTGCAGACAGCCTGTCCTGCAGACAGCTTGTCCTGCGGAGGTGAGGCGCTGGCAGGTGTGCCCGACGGTGAAGAGTCCATCTAAGCCCCAGGCCCTCCCCACCCAGGGCTCCTCCTTCCATGGGAAAGGGCCTCACGTCAGAGTTCAGGATTTACTGTGACCATGCTAGGCTGCATCATAAATAACAGCAAACCGCAAGCACTGGCTCANGTGTGCCCGACGGTGAAGAGTCCATCTAAGCCCCAGGCCCTCCCCACCCAGGGCTCCTCCTTCCATGGGAAAGGGCCTCACGTCAGAGTTCAGGATTTACTGTGACCATGCTAGGCTGCATCATAAATAACAGCAAACCGCAAGCACTGGCTCATCATCGATAAAATCAACAGAAGAATTTAAGGAAAAGTAAGCCCTAGTGACTTAGCAGCGGCAGCAGCAGCAAGCCCTTCGGGAGATTCACATGGAGAGAGTGAGGCAGAAGGGGAGATCACTCGGGGCCCTCCAACACCCTCCCCACAGGGGTCACTGGGCCCACGGATTGCGGAGTGTGTGCTGAGCGGTCCAGGACCACAGGGGACCCATCTCCCTGCCTCTCTCTTGCAGGCACCCCTGGTCCAAGCTGTGTGCACATGAAGCTGAATGCCTAGGTTTGTATAAAATGTTCCCTGCTCAACCTTCCCCCTGAAGGAGGGCATGGCAACCCACTCCAGTACTCTTGTCTGGAGAATCCTACGGACAGAGGAGCCTGGTGGGCTATGGCCCACGGGGTCGCAAAGACTCAGGCACATCTGAGCATGCCTCCAGCAACATCAGCTAAACCTTCCCCGGCCCGAGCAACCCCACTACGCCCGCAGGAAAGGTGTCTCTGGCTGGAAAGTGGACCAGTTTGATCCCAAGCAACCGAGAGGGGCATCCAGGTAACTCTCCTTCAGGGAGCCTTGTGCCCCCAGGGACCCAGGACATGGTGCCAATTCCTGCCACCAAGTTGGGGCCCGGTTGTGAGCTCTGAGTGCAGGCCTGGCTGCAGACTCCATCAGGCTCTGTCCCTCGGATCTTCTGGCCTCCAAAGACCCCATGAGCTTCGGATCCATGGGTGCAAACAGCCTGCTGCCCCAGTGTGGATCTGCGAACACAGAGGCCTGAGTTNAAGATATACCCATCTGAATGCAGAGTTCCAAAGAATAGCAAGGAGAGATAAGAAAGCCTTCCTCAGTGATCAATGCAAAGATATACAGGAAAATAATAGAATGGGAAAGACTAGAGATCTCTTCAAGGAAATTAGAGATACCAAGGGAACATTTCATGCAAAGATGGACACAATAAAGGACAGAAATGTTATGGACTTAACAGAAGCAGAAGATATTGAGAAGAGGTGGCAAGAATACACAGAAGAGCTAAACAAAAAAAGATCGTCATGACTCAGATAACCATGATGGTGTGATCACTAACCTAGAGCCAGACATCCTGGAATGCGAAATCAAGTGGGCCTTTGGAAGCATCACTAGGAACAAAGCTAATGGAGTCGATGGAATTCCAGTTGAGCTATTTCAAATCCTGAAAGATGATGCTGTGAAAGTGCTGCACTCAATATGCCAGCAAATTTGGAAAACTCAGCAGTGGCCACAGGACTGGAAAAGGTCAGTTTTCATTCCAATCCCAAAGAAAGGTAATGCCAAAGAATGCTCAAACTACTGCACAACTGCACTCATCTCACTTGCTAGCACAGTAATGCTCAAAATTCTCCAAGTCAGGCTTCAACAGTATATGAACAGAGAATTTCCAGATGCTCAAGCTGGATTTAGAAAAGACAGAGGAACCAGAGATCAAATTGCCAAAATGCACTGGATCATCAAAAAAGCCAGAGAGTTCCAGAAAACCATCTACTTCTGCTTCATTGATTATGCCAAAGCCTTTGACTGTGTGGATTAAACTGTGGAAAATTTTTAAAGAGATGGAATACCAGACCACTTGATCTGCCTCCTGAGAAACCTGTATGCAGTTCAAAAAGCAACAGTGAGAAACGGACATGGAACAACAGACTGGTTCGAAACAGGGAAAGGAGTACGTCAAGGCTGTATATTGTCACCCTGCTTATTTAACTTATATGCAGAGTACATCATGAGAAATGCTGGGCTGGAGGAAGCACAAGCTAGAATCAAGATTGCTGGGAGAAATATCAGTAACCTCAGACAATGCAGATGACACCACCTTACGGCAGAAAGCAAAGAACTAAAGAGCCTTTTGATGAAAGTGAAAGAGGAGAGTGAAAAAGTTGGCTTAAAACTCAACAATCAGAAAATGAAGATCATGGTATCTGGTCTCATCACTTCATGGCAAATAGATGGGCAAACAATGGAAAGAGTGACAGACTTTATTTTGGGGGGCTCCAAAATCACTGCAGATGGTGATTGCAGCCATGAAATTAAAAGACACTTGCTCCTTGGAAGAAAAGTTACGACCAACCTAGACAGCATATTAAACAACAGAGGTCTGTCTAGTTAAGGCCATGGTTTTTCCAGTAGTCATGTATGGATATGAGAGTTAGACTATAATTAGGAAAGCTGAGCACTGGAGAATTGATGCTTTTGAACTGTGGTGTTGGAGAAGACTCTTGAGAATCCCTTGGACTGCAAGGAGATCCAACCAGTCCATCCTAAAGGAAATTAGTCCTGAATTTTCATTGGAAGGACTGATGCTGAAGCTGAAACGCCAATCATTTGGCCACCTAATGTGAAGAACTGACTCATTTGAAAAGACCCTGATGCTGGGAAAGATTGAGGGCAGGAGGAGAAGGGGTCAAAAGAGGATGCGATGGCTGAATGGCATCATTGACTTGATGGACATGAGTCTGAGTAAACTCCAGGGGTTGGTGATGGACAGGGAGGCCTGGTGTGCTGCAGTCCACGGGGTGACAAAGAGTCGGACAGGACAACTGAGTGACTGAACAGAACTGAACTGAAGGTTGCATCTCTGCCTTCTCCCAAGGCATCAGTCTTTTCTCTAATTTCTTTTTTTTTTTTTTTTAGAAAGGAAATGATCTTTGCCCTCTTTTCTATTATTTATTTCTGGCCATGCTGGGTCTTCATTGCTGTGCAGACTTTTCTCTAGTTGCAGCGAGCGGGGCTAGTCTTCACTGTGGAGTGCGGGCTTCTCGTTGCAGTGGCTTCCTCTGTCACAGAGCACAGGCTTCAATAGTAGCAGCCCGTGGGCTCGGTAGCTGTGGCTCCCGGACCCTAGGGCAGAGGCTCAGGAGCTATGGCGCGGGGCCTTAGTTGCTCCACAGCATGTGGGATCTTCCCAGATCAGGGATCGAACCTGTGTCTCTTGCACTGGCAGGTGAATTCTTTACCACTGAGCCACGAGGGAAGCCCCCAAACTTTCTTCCCCAATGCCAAATCCATGCCCACCACTGGCTACTAGAGCAGATGCCTGGGGCTGGGGGGGCATGGGGGGCCTCAGGCTGGAACCCTGCCTCCTCAGCTCCCCTCCTCCCAATGTAGGGCCTGGGGAACTGCCCCTCTCCACCTGCCTCCCCTGCTTCCCTAGGCTCCCATCAGCTCCCAGCTGAAAGCCCTCGGGCTCCTCCCCAGCACCATCGCTCCCCTATCTCTGCAGCGTCCCTCAGAGCCGTGGACCACAGCGATCCTGGAAGGTCTCCCTAAATTGCCAGTGTGACACGGCTGCTCCACGGGCCTCCAGCACCCGGGGGTACAAGTCACTTCACACCCGGCCACCACTAGTCCCTCTGCCCACGCTCCCCTGCCCCCACGCCGGCTACCTCTGAACTTGGAGGGACTCTGCGGACACCCCTTCCATGGAGAAGTTCCCCTCCATTTCCCTCTTACATTTCCTTTTCAGATACACAAGACCACCCAGTGGTAATCTGTATTCTCTTTTGTTCTCTGCCTTCGACCTTTCCCCAAATTGCATTTTCCTTTTTTTTTTTTTTTTAACGGGGTAAAATATACGTAACATGAAATCTACCATTTGAAGCATTTTAAGGGTACAGCTCGGTGGCATTAGGTACATTTACAATTGTTGCACACCATCACCCCAGCTGTCCCCAGAACTCTCTTCACCCTGCAGCACTGAAATTCCCCGTCCACGAGACAACGGCTCCCCACCCCGCTCCCCCAGCCCCTGGTGACCACCTCCTACTTTCTGTCTCAGTGAATTTGACTCCTCTAGCGACTTCATCTGAATGGAAGCAGACAGTACTCCTCCCTTTGTGACTGGCTATTTTCACTCACCATACTGTCCTCAAGGTTCGTCCATACCGTGGCGTGTGCCAGATTCTCCTTCCTTTTTAAGGCTAAAAATAATTTTTCATTGTATGTATGAACTACCTTCTGCTTCTCCTTTCATCCACCAGTGGACACTTGGGTTGCTTCCATGTTTTGACTATTGCAAATAGTCTGCTGTGAATGGTGGACAAATACCTATTTGAGTCTCTGCTCTCAGCTCCCCTGGGGTTGTGGCTCAGCTGGTAAAGAATCCGCCTGCAACGCGGGACACCTGGGTTCAATCCTTGGGTGGGAAGATCCCCTGGAGGAGGGAAAGGCTACCCACTGCAGTATTCTGGCCTATAGAATTCCATGGACTATATAGTCCATCGGGTCACCAAGAGTCGAACACAACTAAGCTACTTTCACAGATACCTTGGAGAAGGAAATGCCAGCCCACTCCCGTATCCTTGCCTGGAGAATTCTATGGACAGAGGAGCCTGGAGGGCTACAGCCCATGGGGTTGCAGAGTCGGACACTACTGAGTGCCTGACAAACATAGATACCCAGGTGTGGAGTAGCTGGACCCAGAGTCATTCTGCTTAACTTTTTAGGAAGCACCAGACTGTCTTCCATTCAAATGTCATTTTATTTTCCATCCTTCTCACTCATCAGCTCTGAACATGGAGAGGACAGACCCAGACCCCTGGAGAAGCAGTCAAGCAGCAAGTGTTGCAGAGAAGCAGCGACTCTGACCCCATACTGGAGTTCTTTCTTTGACTTGCTTTTCATCGCTTCTGTTACTATAATCACACAGAAGGGCCTGCCCCAGAGCATCCCGCCCCTCTGCCCAAAGCGCCTTTGTTCAGAGACCTGTCCACATGCAGAAGGCAGGATGGGGGAAATTAACACACACCCCCGCCCGAGGCCTGCCATTCTAGATGTTTGCAAGATTCACGGCCTTTTCACTTTGCTTCCTCACCTCCCCCATCTCTGATCTATACCAGAACCTGGCACCCAGTTCCCAGTAAGACAGTCATTTGCAGGCACTAGCTGCCATCTTCTTGGCCAGCCGGCTCCCCGATTAAAGTCTCTTCCTTGCCTCAGCCCCTCTTCTCTCGGATTCATTGGCCCACTGTGTGGCAAGCAGGGTGAGCTTGGACTCAGTAACACAAGTTGCTAGGAGTTCCTTAAGAAGCAGAAAGAGACTTCTCAGCACAAAAGTCTCAGAGAGAAGGGTGGGGGCTGGGCGAGGCCCACAGCTCTGAGGACGTGCTCGTTCCAGGGTGGAAGAGGCAGATGAAGCGAGGAAGTGTGAAGGTCTGTAGAGAGAGGAGCTGTCTTCTCGGAAATAAGCCACCTGAGAGCCAAGTGGAGATGCTTGTGCCCTGGTGCCTGTGACATCCAGCTGATAGCATAGCCCCAAGAAAAATCCCTGTAAAGCAGGCCTAAGGAGCAACGCTTCTGAAAGAGGGGATCTGGACCAGGCACGCACCCTTCCTCCCCAGGTGCTCTGCGGGCCAGCCGCAGCCAACGGCAGCCCCTCCGTGTCTCCACCTGGAGCAGCTTCCTGCCAGGCTCTTACTGATGCCCTAGCATCTCATTCGAGCACCAACCTTCCCAGGAGAGCCTTCCTGGCCGCCCGCTCCCCACCCAGGCTGGTCACGCCCACTCGCTCAGCAAGTCTCCACCACCAGGCTGTTGGCTTTCTGTTCATCACCCCATGAAGTTGTGTTCCTCGAAATGACATCTCTGTCTCCCCAAAACCTACATGATTGAAACTCTTCACATATTTTTGGAGGGGTGAAAGGTATTTCCCAGGTAAGTTTCTGCAGTCAAGGGCATTGGTACGTACTGAGATAGGGTCTCTCTTGACCTCGGAACTCCTGACTTGGGGGCTGGAGAATTCTTTGCTAGTGGGGGGGCGGGCGGTCCCTGTACATTGTGGGATATTCAGCAGCACCCTTGGCCTCAACTCACTGGATGCCAGCACCCTTCAACCCACTCCCAACAACTGAAATGCTCCTAGACTTTGCCGAATTTCCCCTGGGGATTGGGGGTGAGGGCGGGTTGTGGACCACGTCCAGTGAGAATCTCTGCACCAAGATCCAGGCAGGGCCCCTTGGGGACGTTCTAAAAGTGCAAAGCCTGGATGTGGACTCCAGACAAATTATGAAATCTCATCAGAAATACCACATTTATTATCATCTCCTGAATGATTTATAACTTTATATATCTTGTGAATAATTAAGAAACGGGCCTGGGAACCTCTTCCAACAGATCGTCTGATAGGAATCTTAAATCATTTGCTATAAGATATTGACCCTGGTCTGATTCATTATTTACAAACCTCACTAAAGCCTGGGCTGTGGAAATGCTGCGTCAAAGCGGTTCCCATCCAGATCTTATTTAAAAAGAGCTTAGAAAATGTGGAGGGAGGGGGAGGGGAGATAAAAATTTATAAAGGCCCAAACTTTCCGATGGAGGAAATTTCACCCAAAGCTTGTTTAACAGAAGAGGGTGAGGTTCGGGGAGGTGGGAAGCCCAGAATTGTAGCCCCAGGTGAAGTGTATTCTAGTTAGAAAGGGATGGGTGAAACATTTGCTAAATCTTTTCATATTCTTGAGCTCCATATATATTGGCTTCCTTTGGGGGACCTTCCTTCCGGTGCCCAGAGGGGAAAGTTAGAGACATTGAGCAGGGAAGGATGAGAAAATGAGGCCCTCCTCGTCTCAAAGTCTGTGTGGCTGGACATGGTTGGTCCCCAGTGGCTCCCATCTCCCAGGACCAGCAGGTCCCCCACCTTGCCCCATGCCATTGTGAAGGTCCCAGGTGGGGAGGTAAAGCCTGTGATTCTGGAATGTTCCCGAGCAAAAGAACATCCCACATTGGGGATCGGGCTGGAAATGCTGATTCGGGGACCACATCCATGGAGACCTTCCTTCTGTCATTCTCAGGCAGGAGCCAGATGGTATTTTTTTTATATATGTGCTTTTTATGACGGGCTCTATGCTGGGACACAGGTAAGACAAGGTCCCGCTGGGAAATGCCACCCTAAAGAGGAAAAGGGCCCAAGGGCTTGTAGAGGCTGCACCCGCGGGGGCCTGGAGACGCACCCCAGCACCTGGATGTTCTGTAGCTCTGGTCAGCTGACACAAGATTTTGATTGGGTGACACCATGCACAGTAAAAAGGGCTTCTCAAGGGGCTCAGTGGTCAAGAATCCACCTGACAATGCAGGAGACTTGGGTTCAATTCCTAGGCCTCGGGAAGATTTCCTAGAGGAGGAAATGGCAACTCCCTCTAGTATTCTTGCCTGGAGAATCCCATGGACAGAGGCTATGGTCCAAGGGGTTGCAAAGAGTTGGACACAACTTAGACTGAGACAGCACAGTAAAACTGGATGTGAGTCAAAGGGAACTAGGAATTTGGGTATTTTCAGTTTTGTCACAAATCCAGACGTCCAGTCATTTAGCAATAACGTTGGCCTTTCAAATTTTACCGTCTAGAGACTTAAGAAGAAAGAATCCAACATATAGATTCTTAAGATCTACCCCCAGAGAACCCAGTTCGGTAGATTGAGGAGGGCAGGACTCTGGGATTTTAACAAGCACTGGGATTCACGTAGTGGCAAGCACCCTACTGCCAGAGGTTGCTCGTGAACCCCTAGCTCCACGGGCCTTGGAACAGCAAGGCTACCAGAGGCCCATGAAACAGGCAGCCTTGGGCAAGAGCATTCCTAAGAGCCCCAGTTCTTGGGACGATGAGCAGACGCCAGTTCTAGAGAGAGGAGCACAATCAGCTCTGAGCTGTGCAGAGTCGAGCTGGGAGAGGCGGGGGAAGGGGTCGGCCTGGCACCCAGCAGCAGCAGCCCACGCTCACACCTGCAGAGCGCCTGGTCCTGCTGGAGATGCTCTACTGGGGCACCTGGGTTCTGCACGCCGGGAGCGCAGCTGGGGAGAGGGGGTCGCAGCCTCTACTTGACAAAAGCTCCATCCAGAGTCAAGACAAGCTGCACCCTCTCCGTGATCAAGGGGCCTGTCTGTCCTTTTTCGCTCACTGTCCTCCAAACTCACAGCCAGCAGTCACCATTCTCAAGAAGGGTCCTCTCCACAGCCTCCATGTCCAGAGCACACCCCCCCACACCCCGTCTCCTTCTGGGCCACACACCTGTCCAGGCCAGCCCCTCCCACCAGGGAGGCGCACTCCCCATTCTGGGGTTTCAGTGCGGACTACGACTTGTCTACTCAGACCAATGTGGACTGTAACAGCTCTGATATTAGTCTCCAATTTCTTTTTCTTTTTTTTTTTTTAATGTTTATTGGAATACAGTTGATTTACAATGCTGTGTTACTTTCTTTTGTACAGCCAAGTGAATCAGTTACACATATACATAAATCTACTTTTTTAGATTCTTTTCCCATATAAGGCCATTACAGAGTATTGAGTAGAGTCCCCTGTGCTCCATAGTAGGTCCTTATTAGTTATCTATTATTTTAAACAAGAATTGTTTTAAAATTTATTTGGAGCACTAGGTCTTAGTTGAGAAATGCCAGATCTTCAATCTTGGTTGGGGCATGCAGGATCTAATTACCTGACCAGGGATCAAACCCAGGCCCCTGCGTTGGGCACAAGAAGTCTTCGCCAGGGAAGTCCCTAGTTATCTGCTTTATATATGGTCGTGTGTCTGTGTCAGTCCCAATTCTGATTCATTTCTGAGTCTGAATATTCTCTCCCCAACAGGACTGGAAGCCACTGGAAGATAGGGCTCTGGATATGCCCACCTAACTTCCCACAACTCTAGGCAGGGGCTGAATCCAGAGTAGGGGCTTCAACAAATCCCCCCCTTGAGTATTGATTACTCTCCCCCTCCCCCGCTTTCCCACTGACCATTAGACTCAGGCATCGCTCCCAAGGCAGCACTCAGTGGGAATGGAAAGGGAGAACTTTGCTGTGGACCAACTGGGTCCTGATTCCAGGCCCACCACTACCCATGCAATGCAATCTCCAGCCAGTTACTTAACCTCTCTGAGCCTGGATTTTCTCATCTTAAAAATGTAGGCAGAAACTCGACAACAAAAAAATAAACCATCTGATTCAAAAATGGACAAAGGACTTGAGTAGACATTTCTCCAGAGAAGATATACAAATATGGCCAATGAGCACATAGGAAGATGCAACACTAATCACTAGAGAAATGCCAGTCAAAACCATAGTGAGGTACCATCTCACACCTACGGGGCCACTATCCAAAACGCAGAGGACGAGTATTGAGGAGGCTGTGGGAAAACTGGGACTCCCAGATGGATGTTTGTAGACCATGTTCATGGAGGCATGACTCACAATAGCCAAAACATGGAAGCAATCCAAATGTTCATGAGCAGACAGTGGTGTGAGTGGTGTGTGTGGTTAATACAATGCTAGTCAGCCTTAATAGGAGGGGAAATCCTTTAGTATGTTACAACATACGTTAACCTTGAGGACTTGATGCTAAGTGAAACAACCCAGCCACAAAAGACAAACACTGTATAAGTTCACTTACGCAAGGTCTTTAGAGGAGTCAAATTCAGAGAGACAGTGAGCACGGTGGTGGTTGCAAGGGCTGCAGGGAGAGGGAAGGGGGCATTATTGTTTGATGGGTACAGAACGTCAGATCTGTGAGATGAGAAGAACATGTGGATGGATGGTGGTGATGGTGGTCATGGCTGCACAAGTATGAAGGTTCTTAATGCCACTGAACTCAAACAGGGTTAAGATTGTAAATTTCATGTCTTATGAGTTTTATAAATAAAAGAGAAAATGGGGATGGTTATAAACAGGGTTAAGATTGTAAATTTCATGTTTTATGTGTTTTACAAATAAAAGGGAAAACGGGGATGGTCATAACCCGCACAGATGTTCTCTTAAAAATCAAATGAGATGTGGAAGTGCCTGGCACACTCTGAATGCTTCCTCCCCTCCCTCTTGCTCCTGGTCACGGGAATGCGTGCGCTCGACCCAACGACAGGAGCAGAATGTAACAGCAAGTGGGGTCCAGGCCGCCGACACTCTGCCTCGGGGGCTCCCCTCCTGGAGCTTACTCCTCATCAGTAAATGAGGGGGGAATCTCACCAGCTCCAAGAGCCCAGAGCCCCTCTCCAGTGACAGTCAAGGGTTTCTGATGTCCACAGCTTGTGACCCCGGGCACACAAGTTCAGCATATGCCCACCTGAGTGTTATGGGCTGAATTGTGTTATCCCCTAATCTCTCCCCTGCAAAAATTGACATGTTGAGGTCCTAACCCCCAGGACCTCAGAATGTGACCTTATGGAAGTAGGCTCTTTACACAGGCAATTGAGTTACAATGAGGTCAGTGTGACTGGTAGCCTACAAGAAGGGAAAGTGTGGACACAGAGAGACACACACGGGGAGGATGCCCACATGACACGAAGGCAGAGATGGGGTGATGCGTCTATAAGCCAAGGAACACGGAAGACTTGGAGCAAACCACCCGCAGCCAAGAAGAGCGGGCTGGCACCTTTCCCATCACAGCCTCAGAAGGAGCTGGCCCTGCTGACACCTTGACCTCAGCCTTCCAGCCTCCAGAAATGTTAAAGAGTAAACCTCTGTGGTTCAAGCTGCCCAGTTTGTAGTCCACTGTTACAGCCGCTGACCTAGCAATCAAATACACCAAGTCCTGATGGACAGTGTGGATTTAGAATCTGAGAAGTTGCACAGAGCCCTGGAAGCTGCCTGGGAACAGAGGGCAGGGGCTGTGCTTGCCAGGGATGCATGCATCTTACAAAGCCCCTCCCGTGGACCCTGGCTGGAGAGGAGGGCCCCCTGGGGCGGGGAAGGGCAGCCAGAGAAAGGCACCTACAGTCCCGAGGACAGGGCCTCAGCAGCCCCAGTGGTTTATTATTTATAAGGCTCTGTCATCATTCTGCTCTAAGTCACTTCAGAGAGTTTTTAATATTTCAGAAACAGATGAGCCTCGCATTGCCCAAGCTGATTCGTGCTCTTAGTCATACAAATCACTTCCTCCCAAGGAATGAGGCAAGATGACTTCAAGTTAAACATCTCAGAGGGTGTGCAGAGGGAAGGAGCTGGTCCCCCTGGAGGCTCCAGCACCCCCAGAGCTGGGACATAGCCATCGGGAACACCTGGCCGCTCTGAGCCCAGGTTACCTCTGTCCATCCCCTACTGCCCTGCCTGGCACCATCAGTTGCCATCTGCCAGGCACTGGGTCAGGCCCTCTGTGCCCGCTACCCCATGGACCCCTCCAATACTGCTACCCCCCCATCTCAGAGAAAAAGAAACTCGGGTCCAAAGAAGTTCAGTTAACATGCCAGAAGCTCCCCTGATGGTGATCTGAAGCCAGGATTCTAGTCCAGCTCTAAAGCCCAAACACCCAGCTCCTCCTCCCAACTGAGCCATCCTACTGAAGGTCATCCGGGGGGAAGGCGACAGTGACAGCAAAGATCCGGGGTCAGACCCCGAGAGCCGTGGGGACACAGCCAGCCGTGGGCGTCTGATTAGCACAGCTGGGGCGCCTGCCAAGTGGGTGCGGGCCCCCGCTTCATAATCCTCAATCTAGACTATAAAAGGAATTTAAGATTTTTTTTTTTTNGGGGCTCCCCTCCTGGAGCTTACTCCTCATCAGTAAATGAGGGGGGAATCTCACCAGCTCCAAGAGCCCAGAGCCCCTCTCCAGTGACAGTCAAGGGTTTCTGATGTCCACAGCTTGTGACCCCGGGCACACAAGTTCAGCATATGCCCACCTGAGTGTTATGGGCTGAATTGTGTTATCCCCTAATCTCTCCCCTGCAAAAATTGACATGTTGAGGTCCTAACCCCCAGGACCTCAGAATGTGACCTTATGGAAGTAGGCTCTTTACACAGGCAATTGAGTTACAATGAGGTCAGTGTGACTGGTAGCCTACAAGAAGGGAAAGTGTGGACACAGAGAGACACACACGGGGAGGATGCCCACATGACACGAAGGCAGAGATGGGGTGATGCGTCTATAAGCCAAGGAACACGGAAGACTTGGAGCAAACCACCCGCAGCCAAGAAGAGCGGGCTGGCACCTTTCCCATCACAGCCTCAGAAGGAGCTGGCCCTGCTGACACCTTGACCTCAGCCTTCCAGCCTCCAGAAATGTTAAAGAGTAAACCTCTGTGGTTCAAGCTGCCCAGTTTGTAGTCCACTGTTACAGCCGCTGACCTAGCAATCAAATACACCAAGTCCTGATGGACAGTGTGGATTTAGAATCTGAGAAGTTGCACAGAGCCCTGGAAGCTGCCTGGGAACAGAGGGCAGGGGCTGTGCTTGCCAGGGATGCATGCATCTTACAAAGCCCCTCCCGTGGACCCTGGCTGGAGAGGAGGGCCCCCTGGGGCGGGGAAGGGCAGCCAGAGAAAGGCACCTACAGTCCCGAGGACAGGGCCTCAGCAGCCCCAGTGGTTTATTATTTATAAGGCTCTGTCATCATTCTGCTCTAAGTCACTTCAGAGAGTTTTTAATATTTCAGAAACAGATGAGCCTCGCATTGCCCAAGCTGATTCGTGCTCTTAGTCATACAAATCACTTCCTCCCAAGGAATGAGGCAAGATGACTTCAAGTTAAACATCTCAGAGGGTGTGCAGAGGGAAGGAGCTGGTCCCCCTGGAGGCTCCAGCACCCCCAGAGCTGGGACATAGCCATCGGGAACACCTGGCCGCTCTGAGCCCAGGTTACCTCTGTCCATCCCCTACTGCCCTGCCTGGCACCATCAGTTGCCATCTGCCAGGCACTGGGTCAGGCCCTCTGTGCCCGCTACCCCATGGACCCCTCCAATACTGCTACCCCCCCATCTCAGAGAAAAAGAAACTCGGGTCCAAAGAAGTTCAGTTAACATGCCAGAAGCTCCCCTGATGGTGATCTGAAGCCAGGATTCTAGTCCAGCTCTAAAGCCCAAACACCCAGCTCCTCCTCCCAACTGAGCCATCCTACTGAAGGTCATCCGGGGGGAAGGCGACAGTGACCTCAAAGATCCGGGGTCAGACCCCGAGAGCCGTGGGGACACAGCCAGCCGTGGGCGTCTGATTAGCACAGCTGGGGCGCCTGCCAAGTGGGTGCGGGCCCCCGCTTCATAATCCTCAATCTAGACTATAAAAGGAATTTAAGATTTTTTTTTTTTTAAGGTGACGCCTGCAGCAAGGCTTCATGAAGCCTTGGAAAGAAGGGAGGTTTGCCCAGTCCTTCCCTGGCATGACCTTTAAGAGATCTGCTGGGGTCTCCCTTCCCCACTGCCCTGGCCCCAAATCTCAGAGCCTGTCCTACCCCCTGTAAAAGGGCCCATGTCCCTGGGGACAGAGGCAGAGGTCTGACAGAACCACCAGCAACGTGGACACGCAACAGGGAGGGGAGGGGCCCAGATTTTTGGACATCCTGGGGTGGGGGGAGGGCAGCTGCTCCCTGGGGTGGGCAAGGCAGGGGACATGTACCTGGGGCCTTTGAGGGGGCGCCCTGGGCTGTCGAGGGGAGGCCCGCCCTGGACTCAAGCTTCTACTTTCACTGAACAGCCCACTGCCACTTACCAAGGTCCCCCAGAAACCTGGAAGTGCCTCTCTTTCAGATCATGCTTTGTCTCACATCCATTACAATTTGTTTTAACTAAATTAAATTAAACTTCAAAGGCTTCCCTGGGCCTAGGAGAAAGACAGGGAGTTGGGGTAAGAACTGTGTTGCCAAGGAGCAGTTTCCTGAGGTCAACCTGCTCACCCCACCCCCAGTCACGTGCCCTCGGGCCCTTGGACGGCCAACGGTGCTGGACGAACACTCAGCTCTCGGAGTGCCCTGGAGAGAGTGGGCACCCAAGGGACCGTGAGTCCCCTCCACCCCTCTCTTCATGTCTGGGCATGGTGTCCTAGTGAGGAGGCGACGAAAAGCACCCGCGTCATCCCCGACGATAACCAAGGAGACCCTGGTGGGCCGCCCCACTCTCCGGGTCTGCAAGGACAAAGTTTAGCACGAGGGCTTGGCTTCTGGCTCCAGCCTCACCTGCCTTTGTGCTCCCTTCAGTGTTGTGACTTACTAGTTTCTCCGGGTTGACAGGCCCTCCGAGGGGCATTCCTCGGTGCCCTTTCACCACCGATGTCCAACTTTGAGATGAAAGAGCATTGTCCCAGTTGCGGGACCCTCAGGACGCGCAGGTAGGAGACTGCGGTGGTCCAGGGGAAGGCATTGTGCTGGCTCCCGGGAGGCCCTTGGGACAATCTCCTCCAGGGCATTTATGGAGCCCAGGGTGGGGGCTGGGAGAGCAGGGAACCAGGCTAGAAGGCACCAGAAGGACCACATCCCCATCCTCCCGCCCCCTTCCTCCCCTTTCTTCTAACCCCAGGCCCTCCCACCTTCCTCCAGGCTCTGGGGTCCGGAAGCTGGGTCTCTGCAGCCCCCTTGTCACACGGAGTCAGCCACACCAGGCTCCTGCCCACAGGGACTGGCAGCACCAGCGGGGGCACAGAGATCTGGCTGAGGAGGAGCAAGGGGTAATGCACAGATGGGTCTGCGTGGAGGGAGAGGAAAGCCTCGGCGCTGGGCGTGGTTACTGGCCTCCCCCCCGCCCCCCCCCCCCAACACCTCAGTGGCAGGGCCTCAGTGTTGACACTGAGCAGCTACCAAGGTGCGAAGGGAAGAGCTCCAAGTGCCCCGGCCGAGTGGAGCCTAGACGCAACCCCCCGGCCCCCCAACCCTCAATTCCCGGCTCTTTCTAACGGGTCGCCCAGCGTCAGAGCCAACTCAGCGCCCCAGTCGGACACGTGCACACACAGGAGGTGGACGCTCACAGCGTCAGGCTCACCCCGCCCGCTGCACCAGGTAACGGCGGCCCGAAGCGCGTGGGGTGCATGGCCATGGGCAGCAAAGTGCAGGCTGTCCCGGGCGTGATGGGTCCCCGGGTTGCCCTCTCTTCCACAGGGACCACAGCTTCTGTGTGTTCTCTTTGCTGTGTTCTCAGATGATTTAAAGTAGCCAAGGGCTGGGGAAGGGGGACAGACAGGCAGGAAAAGTGAGGACCAAGGACACTTCCTTCCTCCGCCTTCATCACCAGGTTACCTCCAAGGCTCCCCCTCCGGCCCAGAGCACGCCTGGTGGGGCCTGGGACGGCACCCTCCCACCAGGACAGAAGCCTTCGCATCCCATCGATTTCCCTGGCCTTGCTGCCCCAACATGGAGGCCAGTCTCCTTTTCTGCAGGCTATGAGCCGCCCTCCCCCACTGGCTGTCCTATCCTGAGTCCGTGGCCCTTCCCTACCCATCTCCCAGCCCCACCCGGGAACAGGGCTGACCTTGGGCATACACCTGAATGGGGTGGGGTGGGGTGTGGTGCATTTAACATTTCCCTGAACCTTTAACACAGAGGAGTTAAAGAGGAACTACAGGCCTGTTTTACAGGGAAGAAAACTGAGGCTCATAAAGAAGCACACAGTGTGGCTTAGACTGAGTGGAAGTCTGTCCAGCCTCAGGAGCCAGGTGCTTTCCTTTATGTCAACCTCTGAAAGGTCTGACTTCCAACCTGAACGTTGAAGAACTTAGAAACAAATCTCCCAAACCCCTTCACCTGATCCTCACTGGACTGACTGATTTTATTAAGAAACCAAGAGTTGCTGGGTATCCTTCCCATTTCTGTACCACTTCTAGGTTTTCTGAGCAGTTCTATGTACATTATCACATGTTGATGGGATGATCCATCCGGGGCTTCCCTGGTGGCTCAGTTGGCAAAGAATCCACCTGCAATGCAGGAGACCCCAGTTCGATTCCTGGGTCAGGAAGATCTGCTGGAGAAGGGATAGGCTACCCATTCTAGGATTCTTGGGCTTCCCTTGTGGCTCAGCTGGTTAAGAATCTGCCTGCAATGCAGGAGACCTGGGTTCAATTCCTGGGTTGGGAAGATTCCCTGGAGAAGGGAACAGCTACCCACTCCAGTATTCTGGCCTGGAGAATTCCATGGACTGTATAGTCCAAGAGGTCATAAGGAGTCAGACACGACTGAGTGATTTTCACTTCAGTTTACTTCATTGGAGTTCAGGCAGGTGTTGTGGAACTTTCTCTTGTCAATAAAGGCCACTGGATCAATATAAAACTAATGTAAAATGTAAAACTCAATGTGATTTAGTAGAAAGACTCATTTTAAAATTTGTAAATTTAAGCAATTTCGGCATCTAATATTTTAGAAAAACAATAATATTGTACGGAACTTCCACACTGACATAGAAGGGCTCCGGGAAAGGGATCACCAGGCACAGCACAGGCTGGAAAAGTGAGAGCCCAGCTGCACAAGTGCACACATACTCCTGACACAAACCCCAGGCTGGGGCAGGGGGCAGGGTCCTTGGGGAGGCGGGAGACCTTGGTCCTGGTGGCACACGCGGACTGTGGAGCCCGCAGAGTCCCTCATCTCCAGGCGGTGGGACCTTGGGCAGGTTTCTGAATTGCTCTCGGGCCTCAGTACCCCCATCTATGAGACTAATGGTGCCTAGTTTACTGGAGGGTAGATTCATCATTTCATTCAACAAATACTTAAGACCTACTACTTCTAGACTCTTGCTAGACTCTGGAAGTAGAGTAGTGAATGAGCCAGACAAGGTCCCTAGTCTCAGAGAATTTTTTTTTTTTTTTTAACTTTTTATTTCTTAGTCGGGCTTCCCTGGTGGCTCAGTTGGTAAAGAATCTGCTTGCAGTGCAGGAGACCTGGGTTCAATCCCTGGGTCAGGAAGATCCCCTGGAGAAGGGAATGGCAACCCCCTCCAGTATTCTTGCCTGGAGAATCCCATGGACAGAGAAGCCTGGTGGGCTACAGTCCAGAGGGTCACACAGAGTCAGACACGACTGAGCGACTAAACCACCACAATCAAATAACAACGTTGTGATAGTTTCAGGTAGACAGCGAAGGGACTCAGCCACACATATACGTGACAGAGAATGCATTTTTTTAACACAGGTTGAAGGAGACAGATAAAGCACATGGGACAGGATGATCCCAGACAATGGAGAAAATTAGACAGAAGGACTTGCTGGTGGGCGGACGGATGGCTGGTGGGGAGCTGAGTGGGGACTTCGGAGCAGTCTTTTCTGGGGAGGTGACATTTGTGCTGAGACAGGCACAGAGGACCCAGGGAGCTCCAGGGGACAGTGCCACGGACATGTGCCAAGGCCCTGAGTGGGGCGGGGTGAGGGGTGGCCTGGGGAACGGATCACAGGGCAGCACGTAAGGGGGAGGCTCAGGCTTGGCAGTCACACCTGGCACCCAGCTGGGGGTCAGTGACCCAGGCCATTGTCACTCCTGGCAGAACACAGTCCACTAGAAGTCCAGACAGCGACAATCTGGTAGGGAGCGGGTCCAACAGCAGCGGCTTCGCCCGCTCTGAGACCTGTGATGTCCCAAATGCCATCTGCAGCAGCATCAAGAGCTAACAGAGCTTTGTCTATGCCAGACGGGGAGAGCCAGGGTGGCTCCCAATACTCCACCCACCGGGGAGGCAGCACCCAAAGATTGACTGCGTGCCCAGCCTGGGGCCGAATCCCCAGGCAGAGCTCGGAGGGCACGTCTTTGCATTTTCAGCCTCACCTCGGACAGGAGAGTCATCCCCTGCATGCACGCGGACACACACCTGCCCCGTGGTCCAGGGCGAAGGCGGAAGGGGGAGGAGCCAGGGGGTGACCAGCCGGCCTTCTTGCCAGACATCATCCAGGAACCTAACTTCAAGCCAGGGTCGGGGGACTTGTTTATGAAAAGATGTTCTTCTGAATATCCCAGCTGCCATGGCCAAGATCAGATCATATCCCAGGGTTAACAGGGTAGAAATATACAAGTGGCGGGCTGTGATCGCATGGCCAAAGCTGGCTGCGTGCTTTGCGTGGCCCTGTGCAAAATGAAAATGGAATGTTAAAAAAATGAGGAATCTTTAAAAAAAAAATAACAACTCCCAATTGAGAACCTGATGTATAGCACCAGGAGCTCAGCTAGGTGCTCTGTGGTGACCTAGGTGAACGGGATGGTGGGGCAGGGAAGTAGGAAGGAGGTCCAAGAGGGAGGGGATATATGGGTACACACAGCTGATTCACACTGCTGTACGGCAGAAACTAACACAGTACTGTAAAGCAATTATATTCCAATAAAATAAGAAAACAATGAGGAATAATTCAAAACAGCATGAAGGTAAGCACAGAAGCTTTGCAAGAGCAGGGCCCCCAGCAACTTCAGGGGTTTCCAGCCTCACCCACAGCTCAAAAAAAGGCACGAAGTTTTCAAACTCCAGCACCAGTGAGGCCGAGGCCTCCTAGAACTCAGACCCATGTGACACCCCCACACACCCCCACCTGATGGCATTCTCTGGGCCACTGGCCTCCAAGTTTGTTGTGAGCGATCAGATCAGATAATGGTGGTGGAAGGGCCAGGGTGGCAGGCGCTACCCAAACAGGATGGATTACTATTATTCAGCCAGACTGGCGAGCGCCGGGATTTCTGAAGAACATTGACATCCCCCGGCAATTAAGTCAAATTAACATAATTCCAACAAAACATCTAATTTTAGCTATGTGTAACAATCCCCCCTCAGCAGCACAGACACTGTGCCTCACATCGGAGCAGCGCGGCGCCAGAGACGCAGGATGGAGACCAAGGCGCAGTGACACAGGCCTCCCCTCCTAGGGAAGCACCAGATTGCTTCTATTTTCACAACCGAAAGACGCACTCCTGGACGGCTGATCTCACCCTCGCGGCCAGCCGTCCTGCTGGCCTGGTTCCTCCAAGCTTCCCCAGCAACTGCGGGGGCCTCAACACCCAGAGCAGCCCCCTTGGGAAAAAGATGTAGCAGTGCCCCTGCTGGAAGTGAGATCCTGAGACTCTCCCATGGACCAGTCCTCCGGCCTCAGTTTTCCAGTCTGTGAAATGGGAGCAATAATGCTCATCACGTCTCCATGTGCCAAAAAGATCTTTTAAAAAGTCAACCATTGGGACTTCCCTCGTGGGTCCAGTGGTTAAGAATCTGCCTTGCAGGGCAAGGGACCTGGGTTCGATCCCTGGTCAGGGAAATAAGATCCCACCTGCCGCAGAGCAACTAAGCCTGCATACCTCAAGTACTGAAGCCGCGGCTCTTTGGAGCCTTCATGCCACAACTAAAGTGTCCGTGAGCCACAGCAAAAGATCCCACATGCCACAGCAAATATCCCGAGTGTGCGACTAACACCCAATGCAGCCCCCCCAAAATTACTTCTTTTAAAAAAGAAGTGGTTATTCTCTGTTTCTGCACACATGCTGAATGTAAATCATCAGATTCATTCATCCAAACAGCAGGTTCTAAGGGACACAGAGATGGCCACGGCACAGCCTCTCTGCAAGGTCTAACAAGGAAGCAGCAGTCAGGCCAAGCTGTGGCAAGCTGCACCCAAGGATCAAATCCAGCCTGCTGGCAGTTCTCCTACAGTCCAGAAGCTGAGAATGGCTTTCACATTTTTAAATAGTAGCGGGAGGGCAAATAAAAGAATAACATTTTGTAACACGTGAAAAGGTGCTGAAATCCAAATTTCAGTGTCCATAAATAAAGTTTTATTGGAACCCAGCCATGCTCATTCATTTGGATACTGTGTGTGGCTGCTTCTTTGCCAGGCTGGCAGAGCTGAATGCCTCCAACCGAGACTGAAAAATATTTACTATCTGGCCTTTTAAAAGTTCGCCCAACTCTGGACTTGCTTCTAGTAGGGTGACCTATTAGAAAGTGTCCTGGTTTGTCTGGGACACAGGGCTTCCAATCCTAAAACTGGTTCAGACCCAGGCAGATGGGGCCAGCTGGTAATTTCTGGCATTTCAATCATCTATTCTGCCCCCTTTCCCTTAGTCAAGTGTGAGCCCCTACAGAGCAGAAGCACACTTCCTCTGTGTAGGCCCCCACCCTAGGCAGGAGAACTGAATAAAGAAAATAAAGGAAACAAACTACAAAAGTCTAAGTATGCTGTGTCCACAAAAACAGGAAACACAGGAACAGCCTAGAATAAATATACGCTAACATACAGAAGCAGTGTATTAGAGAACAGAGCTATGGATGATTTAAAAAAATGTTTCTCTGTTTAGTGAAATTCTTGTAATGTTAAAATAAAAGCATGCCAACCTCTGGTTAAAACAAAACAATGATTGCTGGGACGGTGAGACTAGTATGGCGGACGGAACACAAAAGAGGGGCAATTATTTCTGCTTGGTAGTCAGGGACGCCTTCTCGGAAGAGGTGATAGTTTTTCTGGACTTTAACGATGAACAGGAGTTTGTTGGGTAGCCGAGGGGAGAGGGGTTTCAAACTTTGGGCACAGCAGGGGGTACGGCACCCCCTGCAGGCAAGGACCCTGCACAAATGATGAAGAGGGGAGGGAAGGAGATAAGTGGGAAGGAAGAGCTTAGGCCAAGGATGGAGAACACAGTGTGCCTGCAAGAAGCTTTTCTTATCCTGTTTCCCCAAGAAAGAGCACAATGAAACAGAGGGCGACTAAGACAGATAGGGCTTCCCAGGTAAGGAAACTGCCTGCAGTGTAGGAGAACGGATTCGATCTTTAAGTTGGGAAAATCCCCTGGAAAGGTAAATGGTAACCCGCTCCAGTATTCTTGCCTGGAAAATTCCATGGACAGAGGAGCCTGTCAGGCTGTAGCCCATGGGGTGACAAAGAGTTGGACACAACTTAGTGACTAGACACAGCACAGCACAAGATAGATGACAGACAGACAGACGCACTTGGTAACTCAAGGGGCAACCCGGCCTTACCTCCCAATAGTACCCAGAAGGCCCAGGTTCAGAGCTTGCTCATGCATGTGCCTGGGAGAAGTGACCCCCCACCCGTGTTGGCCTCAGTTCCTGCATACAGAATGAGGAGGTTATCCTTCACAAATGTGCCCCCGAGGCCGCGGATGCATGGAATAAACCCAGCATCCACAGCAGGCCGTGGCTAGCCACGCACGGGTCCTGAGCCAGGCCCAAGCTGCACGTGGGACCAGAGAGCACGAGTTAGGACAGCGGCTGAGGGCTCGTGGGAACAATCCATCCAGGGCACCTTTCCATCCACCCGGCCCGGGGAGGGCTCAGACTTTTCCACCCAAACTCAGCACCCTGGCAGCCTCCTCTGTGCCAGCGTGCCCAGTGGGCCCCTCTGCCCACAGTGCAGGGGAAACACCCCATCTCTGCAGGCTCTCCCACTTGCTGCCTGGACGTGGCAGGACCCTTTCCACATAGAACCAAAGGACCAGAGTCCCTCAGTCCTTCTCCGAGTTCCTCCTACCAGGTCATGCTCAACGAATCACAGATCGTAAGAGCAGGGATTTCTCGCCACTTTTACACATGAGAGCTGAGCCTGGGGGCCTGGTTCTAGCGTGAGCTGGGCCACTAGGATCGGCTGTGGGATCTGATGAGCCACTTCCTATCTCTGGACCACGGTCTCCCCACGAAGGGGCAGGGCTGTGAGATCCCCAAGATCCCTTCCAAGACGCTGTGTTGGGGACGCTAGCCTACTCCAATCCCTTTGTGCTATGAGTGAGAGGCTCAGAGAGGCGAGGCGACGGTCCCAAGGTCGCCCAGCCACGTCTCAGCATCCTCAGTGTCGCAGCTCCCACACTGGCCGGGCACTGCCTTGGACATCTCTCTGTATCCATCTCCAGATCTCTGTGTGTCTTGAGTCTTCACGAGGGAGGGCTCGTGCCTTCTCTGTCACGTGGTTTGGAGGCCCACATAGAACAGGATGCATTTCACCTTGCAGAGTCATGGAACTGACCTGTGTGGCGTTCTCATCCACCTCCAAGCTCGGTGCTAAGGGCTTTTAAAATGTCCTCCATTTCCGGCCCCTCACGGTTCCGCCCTTAGGAATGTATTTCATTCTGTCTGAGCCTCATCACAGCCCTAGAGGCGGTAAGGTGCAGGCTTTCCCATCCGGCAGTTGGTATGAACCCCAGCCCTGGCTCTGATCGGCTGTGTGACCTGCGGCGGTTACTTAACCTTCCTGAGCCCTCCAAGGTCCTGTATAATGGCCCATTCAGCCAGCCTCCCGGGTGGAGTGGGCTCAGGTGAGTCACATCCCCCGCTGTCCTTTCTGTTCCTCAGTGGAGAGAATACGGGCCACTGATGGCCGGGCCTTGCTGCGTCCCTGCGGGAGGCGGGGTAGGCGGCTGGTGGATGCGGAAAACTGAACGCAACACGGATCTCAATGCACCACACGCTACATCTGCTACTGCCCGCTTGTTACAAAACTCCAGGACTTCAGAGAGAGACAGTCTGAAGGCACACAGCGCAGACAGTGTCCAGACAGTGTGAACCACACTGAGTCTTCCCAGGCTCACCATCCTCCCCTGAGAGACACGCCTGTTACCTGCCTCTCTGCCCGGCCACCAAGAGTAGAGCAAAGTAACTCACTGGCCCTGCTGGCCACCCGCCCAGCTCCACGTGACAGTGGCCGCTGCCCGTGGGGCTCTCCGAGGCCTGAGACCCAGGCACTCACCTCCCAGATGATGCAAGCACTGGAGAAGGTTCTAGTCCAGCAACAGCCCAGCCATGGCCATCCCCCTGCTGGAACGCTGCTCCTTCCTCTCTCAGCCCCTGGAGCAAGGGCATGGGTTTGCAGGGCCTGGGACATCGCATTCCCCAGAGAAGGCAAGGACTATGGGGACCAGAGGCTGAAAAAAGTAAACAAGCTTCATCTGGGGCTGAACTGGGGGAGACCAACCTCTCCCTCGTAGCTCAGCCAGTAATGAATCCGCCTGCAATGCAGGAGACCCAGGTTCAATTCCTGGGTCCGGAAGATCCCCTGGAGGAGGGAATGACAACCCACTCCAGTATGCTTGCCTGGAGAATCTCATGGACAAAGGAGCCTGGTGGGCTACAGTCCTGAGGCCACAAAAGTGGGACACAACTTAGCGACTAAACCATCACCATCACCATCAACTTCTCCTGAAAATCTTGGCTCCTTGGGAGCTCAGTAAGTGACAAAGCAGGGATTTTCCAAAATTACGTAATTCGGCTCTAAAAGCCGAGTCTCTGAAGAGCCAGGATGGGCCGACAAACTGCAGGACGTCCCGCGGCACATCCCGTTCTCTGGGCCGGGGGTCTGCCGCGTCTGCTCTCCAGGAAACGGCAGGCGGTGGGGACCCCTGGAGCCCCTTCCCTCATCAGAGTCAGGGCCCAGGGCTCCTTCGAGCTCAGGGAGGAGGCTGGCTTTGCTGATGACCTTGAGAGCAGGTGACAGCCTCGCTCGCCAAGCACTGAAAACAGAAGGTGGCTGCTCTCTCATTCTTTATTCACCTGGCAGGTGCCCTCTGCCCTCCCAGAGGCTGCACTCATGATAAACGTAGGAGGCAGCACCAAACTGGCCACAGCAGGGAGTCTGAGGTGTCACGAGGGCTGCCTGACGAGCCCTGCGCCCAGGGGACCGGACTGCTGACCTTGAGCACGGCCGCCTTCCGGCAGCCCGCCTGACCCCGGCCCTCTCCAGCACGCCCTCCTCTCCCTGGTCTGCCCATGACAGCGCCAGCCTCGTGGGGGTGACCAGTCAGAGGGGATGAGTGTCCACACACTGAGCCAGCACCTTGAGCTACGCAGTCTTCCACACTGTTGCCAACATCCCTGTGCCCAGGGGTCTAGGGTCCATCAGAGCTGGACCTCAACACCCAAGGGCCTCCTGCATCCAAGTGTTTGCCCGGCATACCTTCGGGCATGGCGGGCCAGCTGCCCTGAGGCCTTGGAAATTCACATGTTCACAGAACTACCCTTACTCCCCCAGAAGAGCCTCAATTGCGTGCATGCTGCTCATTCATGTCCGACTCTTTGTGACTCCAAGGACTGTAGCCAACCAGGCACCTCTGTCTATGGAATTTTCCAGGCAAGAATACTGGAGTGAGTTGCCATGTCCTTCTCCAGAGGATCTTCCTGACCCAGAGATGATCAAACCTGGGTCTCCTGCATTGTAGGCATATTATTTACCATCTAAGCCACCAGGGAAGCCTAGAAGAGTCTCAGAAGCCCTCTAAACCAGTTCCCTTGGTTAAGAGGTGGAGAGAAGAAAAGCAAAAGGCAAAGGAGAAAAGGGAAGATATACCCATCTGAATGCAGAGTTTCAAAGAATAGCAAGGAGAATAAGAAAGTCTTCCTCAATGCAAAGAAATAGAGGAAAACAATAGAATGGGAAAGACTAGTGATCTCTTCAAGAAAATTAGAGATACCAACGGAATATTTTATGCAAAGATGGGCACAATAAAGGACAGAAATGGTATGGACCTAACAGAAGCAGAAGATATTAAGAAGAGGTGGCAAGAATACACAGAAGAACTTTACAAAAAAGATCTTCAGGACCCAGATAACCATGATGGTGTGATCACTCACTTAGAACCAGACATCCTGGAATGCAAAGTCAAGTGGGCCTTAGGAAGCATCACTACGAACAAAGCTAGTGGAGGTGATGGAATGCCAGTTGAACTATTTCAAATCCTGAAAGATGATGCTATGAAAGTGCTGCACTCAATATGCCAGCAAATTTGGAAAACTCAGCAGTGGCCACAGGACCAGAAACTGTCCTTTTTCATTCCAATTCCAAAGAAAGGCAATGCCAAAGAATGCTCCAACTACCATACAATTGCACTCATCTCACAAGCTAATAAAGTAATACTCAAAAGTCTCCAAGCCAGACTTCAACAGTATGTGAACCGTGAAACTTCCAGATGTTCAAGCTGGTTTTAGAAAAGGCAGAGGAACCAGAGATCAAATGGCCAACATCCGCTGGATCATGGAAAGAAAAAGCAAGAGAGTTCCAGAAAAACATCTACTTCTGCTTTATTGACTATGCCAAAGCCTTTGACTGTGTGGATCACAATAAACTGTGGAAAATTCTGAAAGAGATGGGAATACCAGACCACCTAAACTGCCTCCTGAGAAATCTGTATGCAGGTCAGGAAGCAACAGTTAGAACTGGACGTGGAACAACAGACTGGTTCCAAATAGGGAAAGGAGTACGTCAAGGCTGTATATTGTCACCCTACTTATTTATCTTATAAGCAGAGTACATCATGAGAAATGTTGGGCTGGAAGAAGCACAAGCCGGAATCAAGATTGCCGGGAGAAATATCAATAACGTCAGATATGCAGATGACACCACCCTTATGGCAGAAAGCAAGGAAGAACTAAAGAGCCTCTTAATGAAAATAAGAGTGAAAAAGTTTGCTTAAAACTCAACATTCAGAAAACTAAGATCATGGCATCCGGTTTCATCACTTCATGGCAAATAGATGGGGAAACAATGGAAACAGTGATAGATTTTATTTTTATTTTGGGGGGCTCCAAAATCACTGCAGATGGTGATTGCCACCGTGAAATTAAAAGACGCTTGCTCCTTGGAAGAAAAGTTATGACAAACCCAGACAACATATTAAAAAGCAGAGATATTATTTTGCCAACAAAGGTCCATCTAGTCAAGGCCATGGTTTTTCCAGTAGTCAGGTATGGCTGTGAGAATTGGACTATAAAGAAAGCTGGACACCAAGAACTGATGCTTTTGAACTGTGGTGTTGGAGAAGACTCTTGAGAGTCCCTCAGACTGCAAGGAAATCCAACCAGTCCATCCTAAAGGAAATCAGCTCTGAATATTCATTGGAAGGACTGATGCTGAAGCTGAAACTCCAATCCTTCGGCTATCTGATGTGAAGAACTGAGTCACTGGAAAAGACCCTGATGCTGGGAAAGATTGAAGGTGGGCAGAGAAGGGAACGACAGAGGATGAGATGGTTGGATGGCATCACCTACTCGATGGACATGAACTTGAGTAAACTCTGGGAGTTGGTGAAGGACAGGGAGGCCTGGTGTGCTGCAGTCCATGGGGTCACAAAGAGTCAGACACTACTGAGCGACTGAACTGAACTGAACTGAACTGAGAGGTGGAGAACTGAGGCTGGAGAAGTGTCCAGAGCTGTTCCAGAGAGAAAAGATCTAGAACACAGGCTCAGCTCTCCTGATCCCACAGTCTGCTCCTTTCATCCACAACCACAGGCAGCTAATGCTCGCACATCATCTGGGGGTGATGAGTGAGAAGGGGAGGCCCCTACTCTCCAGATCACACATAGTCATCACCCGCTGAGAAATGCAAGGTAATGGGTCCACGCCTTGTGTGGTCCTAGGGCTTGGCAGCAAGTGCCATTCGCTGTGACAGATGGCAGAGCGGAAAGGTGTCCTGGACGTCCCCCTCCCTGACCTCCCTTCAGGCCAGGCACCTCTTCTCTAGTATCTCTGGCCCACACTTGGGAGAGCTTCTTGGAGGGGGTGACGGTGGGTACAGAAGGTACAGGGGGCAGGGTGGCACCATAAACCCAGGTGGCACTGTGGGGAGCGCAGGGTAAGACCCCAGGGGTAGGCAGGGTGTCAACAGCCTCGGAAGTCGTGAGGAAAAGCCTGACTTCAGCCTAAAGGTGATGAGAGGAAACCGGAAGGGCTCATGACAAGAAAGTACGTCGGCCGGACCGGAAGGGAGGCCTTGGAGGTTCCGGAAGGTGCAGTGGAGGCACAAACTGGGTGGAGGAAGCTGAGTTCATGCGAGAGACCCTCACATGCTCCTCTGGAAGAATCTAATGATGTTATTGCGTTCACCTTGGTTCAGAGTCATGAAGGATGCTCTTTCCAGCTGCCTCTTCCAAGTCCTGTCGTGCGTGAGGCAACATCAACAAATGGGTTAAAGTGCCAAGACTCAACCCTGCAGCTTGTAGCCCAGATGTCCTTCAAAGGCAGACATGCTCAAGAATCAGGTCCTCGGGCCACAACACACACGCACAAGCCAGAAGATAATGCGAAAAGAAAGGCCAGCCGTCGAACTATAGTCTGCTCCACCGACGGCAGAGTGCGCAGTCCGGCTGCAGCATTGTGGTTCCCAGGACACGGCCCCACGTCCACAGGGGCACAAGGTTCCACGCGTCATGCATACCGCATGAGCTAGGATCGGCACAGCGGTCTTCTCGTTTCCCAGGGGGCAGAGACCAAACCTCCTCTTTCCAAGGGCAGTGACTGGATCTGCCAAACCTCCACACCACAGGAGAAAGTGACATATCCATAGATTCAATACAGCTCTACCGACATTTCAGACTTGGACATCTTTCTGACTTGGGCTGTTTCTGATTCTTCGCTTTCACTGGCATTTGAGATCAGGCTCACATTTCTTCATTTTTCCTAATTCATTTAAAAAATTGGCAGTGATGCTGGATGAGCATGCTAACCTTGGGAGGAATCCTTGATGGCCATCTCTGGAAAGGAACCTTGAGCCTATTAAGGGCCATGCCTTGGATCTCATTGGTTGCTCCCCATGGAGGGTAGGGGGATGGGTACAGGCAGGAACTAAGGCATCGGACTGGCAGGTATTGAGTGCTTACTGTATGTCGGGTGCTTGGGGGTTTCCCTAGTGGCTCAGACAGTAAAGAATTTGCCTGCAATATGGGAGACCTGGGTACGATCCCTGGGTCAAGAAGATCCCCTGCAGAGGCAGAATGGCAACCCACTCTGGTATTCTTGCCTAGAGAATTCCACAGACAGAGGAGCCTGGCAGGTTACAGTCCATGGGGTTGCAAAGAGTCAGACACGACTGATCAACTAACACTTTTACATACATTAACTCATTCAATCCTTCCAATAACCCTGAGTGGTTGTCCAGTAGATATTTCCTCTGCCCTACAAATGAGAAAACCGAGACTCAGAGGAAAACTGAGACCCTTGCCCAGAATCGCCCAGTTAGCAAACATCTAGGACACAGTCCCTGGGCCTCCTGACTCCATCCCAGGCCACTGTTTGCGTCTCTACAGCTCGGACATCTTGACCCAAGATGCCCTCCTGGCATACACAGTGGTCCACACAATCTCCTGGCCTCCTTCCTGGGCAGCATGGCCTAACTTCATCGAGCACCCGCGAGGCGATGTTGAAATTGAATTCTGACTGCGGAGCCAGTGTCCATGCTTGAGGCCAAAAGCTCGGCCAACGGGGGATCCAAAGGCAGAGAACACGTACATGTCCTAAGTCCTAGAAGAAGGCCGGAGGACAGCTGAGTGCAGCTTGCAGGAGAGATGAGACAGGAAACGCAGCTCTGGGCTGGACTGGGGACCTTGGACGCTGGAGTAAACTTCTAGGACTTTATTTTAAGGGCAATTAGGAAGCCAGCGAAGGATTTAAAGGCAAGAGTGTCGAAATCTGATTTGCATTTTTGGAAGATCACTCTGGCTGTGGAATTGAGCACTCCACCCAACAGACACACACACACATACATTTTCAGGCTGGTTTACAATGGACAGCTCCCCATGCCAAGACCCAGCTTCCCGGACTCTCAGGACCACACTCCAGCTCCACTTGGCGCCAGAACATTCTGTTACCTACTGGGCTCCAGTCCACATTACCTTGGAATTCTTTACTGGCATGTGAGGTCATCCATCCATGCCAGCTTCCGTCTCCAGGAGACACACAAGCGGAGGAGGCCTGGGACCCTCCTTGACAAGCAAAGCATTCTCTGTCTTTTAATTACATTACATTTTTAAATGCTATTACAGCTGAAGCCCATGCCTACTTTTTTATTAGAAGCATATTCTTAAAAACCTGTTCTCTTAAGCATCATTTTGAATGAATGCATAGCATTTCACAACTTGGGTGATGGCACCAAGGTAGCGTCTTTAAGAGTGGCAGTGATTTTCCTGGCAGTCCAGTGGTTAAACATCCGCCTGCCAATGCGAGAGATACAGGCTCGATCTCTGGTCTGGGAAGATCCCACATATGCCTCAGGGCCACTAAGCCCACAGTTACTGAGCCCGTGCTCTAAAGTCTTGGAACACAACTACTGAGTCCACACACCCTAGAGCCCACGATCCACAACAAAAGCCCCTGCAGGGAGAAGCCCGCACACCACAACCAGCGAAAAGCCCACCATGTAGCAACGAAGATCCGGTCCGGCCAAAAAAGAAAGAGTGACGAGGGAATTCCCTGGTGGTCCAGGCGTTGGGATTCCACGCTCTCGCTGCCAAAGGCCTGGATTCAAGGCCTGGCCGGGGAACTGGGATGGTAAGTCCTGTCCCCGCTGCAGTCCTCCTCTGCCCTACGCCTCCCCTGCTGGCATGAGTATCTACCAGTCAAATGCCTGAGCTCCTCCCGAGCCTAGTCTTGCAGGCTTGTCAGGTGCACAGGCCTTAACTAAGGCAGTCTCTCAGACACTCTGCACACCAGGGCTTTGCGGGAGAGCTCAGACTTGAACTGAGGGCCTTTCCTCCCCTTCCCACGGAGTCTGACAGCTTCCCCCACATTGAGGAACACTTCCTATTAGCTCTCCCTCCACCACATGAGCCCCAGGAAGCTACCGAGCAGTTCAGTTCCGTTCAGTTCAGTTCAGTCACTCAGTCGTGTCCGACTCTTTGCAACTCCATGGACTGCAGCGAGCCAGGCCTCCCTGCCCATCACCAGCTCCCAGAGTTCATCCAAACGCCTGTCCATTGAGTCAGTGATGCCATCCAGCCATCTCATCCTCTGTCATCCCCTTCTCCTCCTGCCCTCAATCTTTCCCAGCATCAGGGTCTTTTCAAATGAGTCAGCTCTTCACATCGGGTGGCCAGAGTATTGGAGTTTCAGCTTCAGCATCAGTCCTTCCAGTGAATATTCAACTGATTTCCTATAGGATGGACTGGTTGGATCTCCTTGCATTCCAAGGGACTATCAAGGGTCTTCTCCAATACCACAATTCAAAAGCATCCATTCTTCCCCATTCAGCTTTCTTTATAGTCCAACTCTCACATCCATATCTGACTACTGGAAAAACCCTAGCCTTGACTAGACAAACCGTAGATCCCATAAAAAGGACTCATCATTTTCCTCCTCACCCGCTCCATGAAGGGCACCCAGCTCCATGAAGGGCACCACCAACTAACCACCCCAGTGCCAAGTCAGATACGAGGCCTCACTGCCATCTCCTATCACGCACACGTGGATGTGTTAACATATGTCCAGAAGAAACCCACAGCATCATCTCCGATTCCTTACTCACACCCACTTTATTACTCACAAAGACTGACTTCCTCCGCCACCCAGACGTCTACAGTCTGTCACACGCTCCATCACCACTGGCTGCCTAGCACGACCACCTTACCCTCCTCTGGACCCCTGCTCAGCGTTCTCAGTGCCCTGCTCACCGTGCAACTGCCCTGTCCTGACTCACCTCTGCCCTGGAGTTGCAGCAGCTTTGCACACTTCCCTCTAGAGTTCCTCAGGCTTCCTCTGGGCTTTGGCCCTGACCTGGCCCCCGCTCAGCTTCCTCTCCAGCTCCCGCTGTCCTCCCAACCTCACCCTTTCAGCTCCTGCTACTGGGCTCAAAGGTCCTGGGCCAGCTCTGTCTCCAGACCCCACTCGCTCACCCTCCACCCTTGCTGTGGCCTCAGCTGAATGTCCTGTCCTTCATCACCTGGCTGACCCTCAACAGTCCATGAGGACCCAGCCTCTCCCCCAGAGAGCCTCCTCAGACCCTACTCCCAGCCAGGCTTACTCCTCCCTCAAGACTGGCCACAGTGCTCAAGTCAACCCTTCCTTCCCCACTTCCTTTGGGAAAGTGGACACAGAACAAATAAGAAGTCCAGACAAACCTCCTACCCTCTCCTCTCTTCCCTTCACCTGCTGGTTCGATTCTCCCTTGGTCTTGCCACATCCACCAGCTGCTTCCTGTCTATCTGCTAGAACAGAGCCTGCACGCTGCTCCATGGAAGCATCGTCACCCGGGAGACCTTATTGGACAGGCGAGCTCCTGGCCCCACCGCCCCCAGTGGCCAATTCTGCAGGAAGGCAGGGGGGGCAAGTGTGCCCATGACAAACCCTCTCCCCAGGGTGGCTCTGAGCTTGGCAATGTGAGGGAGCCGCCGGGACCATTGCTTTCTCTCCTCCCTCTTTCCTTGCAGGTCTCGCTGTGAGCGTCTGGGGCAATCCCTCCCATCTCAGAGCTGGGTTAGGCGTCGTGGCTCCGGGCAGTGCCTCCTTTCCTTCCCTCTCCTGGGGTGCTTCCTCTGACTCCACCCTGACTTCTCTTAACTCTACTTTAAGGCTGGTCTGTGCCATTTCATCTCTTGAGCCTGTTTTCTCTCTGACTGCACTGCTCTTCATGGGCACATCTTAGCCCAATGGACTTCTTAGGAATGGAAAATGAAACCACAGAGATTCAAGGGAGGGACTCAGGGCAGGAGTCTGGCCCTGCTGTTTCTGTTCCCACACATCCAAGATGAGGTCTTGGCAAGCATTACACATAGAGCCCCAGGACCTCACAGGTACCCACAAGAAAGCAAAAGTCCCAGAGAGTTAGGGGGAATGGATGAAAACGGAGACACGTCTTCACTATAACTCCATGTAGAAGCATGTTATGAAATGATTATACAGAGAAGAAGCCAGCTCTGAGGCAGGAAGTGTGACGGGCTCGTGCTCAGTCATGTCCAGCTCTTTGCAACCCCATGGACTGTAGCCCACCAGGCTCCTCCATCCCCGGAATTTTCCAAGCAAGAATACTGGAGTGGGTGCCATTCCCTTCTCCAGGGGATGTTCCCAGCCCAGGGATCGAACCTGCATCTCTTGCGTCTCCTGCACTGGCAAGCGGACTCTCTACCACGTGTACCACTGGTAGGAAGAGAAATCTCTAAAACAGGCGGTAAAGGGAGAAAGGACCGTTCTGTGAGGCAGGTGAGATGGAAACAGAGCAGGCCACCCCTGGGAGTCGCTCATCATCCGGCCCCTTGTCTTAACCCAAGGCCTCAATGGGGTCTTCACCATCCCACGGGCTGCTCCAGGGATGTTCAGAGGAGCCCGTGGACCCCACCACCCACCTACCATCCCAACGCCAGTGCTTCCGTCCTGAGCCCAGATCACCGGCCCCTGTTCTCAGCCTCCTCGGGTTACTTCCCACACCGGCAGCTTTCCCTCTAATGTGCCAATCCTTCCCGCGTAGGCAGGAAAAGTACCGGCATTCTGGCTCCCCTCCCAGCACCTGGTAGCCTTGAACACACCGAGGATGTAACAAACGGGTAAGAAGGCAGCCTAGCGCAGAGGCTTGTGAACGAGTTTTGGAGCCAGGCCCTGGCTCTGAGGTCACCGGCTGCCAGAGGATCCAGCGAGATGATGCCCGTAGGACCCACAGCCTCTCATTACATACAAGCCCTCCTCGGATAAGCAAAGAAGGGTGTTTGCAGCCGTCATGGTCAAGGATGCCCTGAAATGGATAAAAAGGCAGTAACCGACACTGCAAAAGCATTATCACCTTAGCAAAAACACAGGAAAACTTTCTCCTCAGGAAAGCATCCGGTCATATGGGCAGCAAAGGAGAAACAAAAGGTGTTTTGGTTTCAAACTGGCTGGCCACTCAGTCTTTGCTTTATCCCTGAGGGTTCCTCATGCAAGTTCTCCTTTCCTGGAGGATGTGCTGGGTTTACACTCCTGAGATGCACAGGGTCTTCCCTGGAGGAGTCTGGTCTGCCCATAACAACACATGTTTCATTGTCTGTAATATTCCACACCCAAGATTTACCAGCCAGGGCTCTAACAGGGATGGTATTCTCAGAAAGTTCAGGAACCACGTTTATGTGCCTCCCTTGGCAAGCAGCTGTAATTGTCACCCAGGGCTTTAATAAAGCCCATCTCAAAGTTGTAGACTGTACCCATGGAGATAACTAAGCCCACAATAATAAATCTTGTCAAANCCAAGATTTACCAGCCAGGGCTCTAACAGGGATGGTATTCTCAGAAAGTTCAGGAACCACGTTTATGTGCCTCCCTTGGCAAGCAGCTGTAATTGTCACCCAGGGCTTTAATAAAGCCCATCTCAAAGTTGTAGACTGTACCCATGGAGATAACTAAGCCCACAATAATAAATCTTGTCAAAATAGGAAATTCATTTCTTTCCTGAAAATGAAATGGAGAAAATGATTTAAAGTGTCCTTTTTCTCATTTACCAGCACTGAAATAATAACGGGCTGGCCTCGCCAAGCCAATGTCAAGATTTCACGCCACCACTGGAAGTCGGACCGGAGCTTCGGCTCTGAATTCATTAGCAAGAATAATTTAATTAACAAACATTATTATGTTACTAACTGTAACCTCTTAAATAGGCAGGCGTTTTAAAGTTTACAAAGTACACCTCCTTTATTCTCATTTCAGTTTCACAGATGAGAAAACTGAGGCTGAAAGAAATTTGGTGGCCAATAGGTATGAGAGCCGAAACCAGAATCCAGGCGCCTGACTCCCAGCCCAGCACTCTGTATGAGGTAGAAGTTTGAGCTGCTTTTCAAGAACCAGGAACGGTGAGATGGAGCCAAGCAAAGCATATCTGCCTTTTCCAAAAACCGAAACACTGATGGCACCAGACTTTGCCTTACTTGGAATAATTCAGGGAGGGGGAAAAGAAACCCCAGATTTTTTGCTTGGTTCCACGTCTCTAGGGCCAACTCTTCAAACATCAAATAGAAAGACCAAGGGGAAAACTTCTGAACCAGTTAAATGTAGCTCCTGACTCATTTCAAGCCATAAATATTTGTTGAGTGGTTATGTGTAAAGACTGGCTTTGGCTTCAAGGAGCTTATGATCTAGTAGAAGGGATAAAATAAGAACATATGTCTCAGACACACACACCCACGCGCGTGCACACACACACCCAGAACAAAGGCTGGGGCAACCCAGGATGCAGAGGAAGAGTGGTGGAGCATTCAGGAAAGCTCCCTTGAGGAGTGGTGGGCTTTGATGGTGAAGGAGGAAGCGACGGCTGATGGGTTCACCCTACGGAGACAAAGCCCCGGGAACGAACCAACATACATGAAAACTGCCTGGTACATGGAACCCACTCACTAAAGCTTGGTTGTTTTTACGGAAAGACGGGAGGAAGAGTCCTTCAGTTCAGTTGTTCATTCGCTCAGTCGTGTCTGACTCGACTGAACTGAACTAAAGAACTCTTTCCCTCTTCTTTCCAAATAAAACAAGCAAGTCCTTAGACTGAGGTGACAATATAAACTTTGCCATATTGAGAGGAGATAAGCAGAACTAGCGAGCAAGAGAAGGGTCCCAGGTTTGGCTCCTGGTCCCCTTGGCAGGAGGTCCCTTGCTCCAGGTTCTGAATTTCAGCTGCTGCTCCACCTACTCGGAGCAGCGGCTGTGATGTGCCAACCACACGCTGCCGGATACAGCCAAGGGTCTAACACCTTATTTGCCCATAAGACCCTGCTCTTGGGGTCTAGCAGATGGTTGAGGGTGACGTCAGGTAGCTCCCAGGGAATGGCCCCACCAAAACTGCCCCTGCAGCAGGGAGGGAGGGTTGGGTTGCGAGATGGCCGGAGAGCGAGTTGGGAAAGTTGCCACATCTTCAGCCAGTACCAGCACCTCCCAGCACTCCAGAGAGGAGCAAGGCCACGTCCCTGTACTGAGGCTCCCCGGTACTAAAATAAGAGACACCAAGGTGGCAGTTACCCAAGTCATGGTACATTTTAAAGGCCCAAAACTAAATAAACGAGTGCATTTAATAGCAAACATGCAATCATGATGCTTTCCAAAAGCCAAATGGAGATTTCATATACAAATATCAAGGCATACCGCGACATATACTACTGCGGTAATTTCATGGCAGGACCTTGTTTTAAGGATGTGTGAGGAACGTGCTTCTTTCTGATCCTGTGCGTTCTTCTTGGGTTGAATATATAGATTCATTTGGAGGTACCAGCAGATGTTTACACCCGGGACCCTTTACAAGTGGGAAACCTGGGTTCACAGGACCCTCCTGCCTAATTTCCTGCCCTTCATCCCATTCTTATTCACCTACACCTCCTGGCCCCATCCCACCCTCTTCCTGGGAACAAGCCCTGGCCACCCCACAGGGCCGACAGTCTCCCATAGGTCCCCCTAAATCTCCCTGTGATTCCAGTTGCTGGATCAATGGAAGACATCTCTGCAGTCCAGGAGCAGGGCCTCGTCTGCTGCGTGAGGCCTAGGGCCCCAGAGGATGCTGCAGAGGCTGGCAGGGCCGACAACACTGTCTGCGAAGCTAAGCAGAGATGGCCACTTTCTGCTCCCGGGCTTCCGTTTTTTCCCTTTCTGTATCCTCACCTGGGCTCTTTGGGGCCCTGTGCAAACACTGCGGTTCCAAATGGCTAAACTCACTTGACATTTAGTGCAGCAGGGACCCTGCAAGGAACTAACTGCAGGCTCGGTGGTAGAAGTCACTGCACCAAAAAATTAGATGGTTCTACTGCCTGCCTACAAGGCTCTGGTGGTTTGCAAAGTGATCAGGAATGAAAGAAAAGTCAGGCTTTCTTTAGGTGCCCCCTAAGGACAGTCAAGAGCGCACTGCTCACCTAACACAAGCGATGACCAAGAACCACCTGGGCGAATGGAAACAGACATAAGACCCCACCCATTCACCCACCCATCCCCACCCCCACATTCACGGCATGCCTGCTGGGTCTCAGATGGACAGCTGTGAACAGGGCCTGGTCCCCTCCTTCACCAACATCAGAGGATGAAGGAGATGGACAGAATAAAAGATGAGGAGAAAGCTCAATAAATGCCACCCCGGGGCACTTACAGGTGCTGCAGGCTGAGGGTCACCCCTTAAAGTAGGGCTAAGATTCCAGCCCCCTTCTCTGTCTGCCTCCTTCCCTCTTCCCACTTCCCCCACCCCTTTCTTGAATTCTGCCTCGTCTCACCTTCATCTCCTCATCCTCGTCTCCCAACCTCAAGCTCCAAGAAGGCAGAAAAAGCATACATATCCTTATGTCCAAGGCTTCTTCAGCCCTAGAAAGCTGCCGTTCTTAATGCAAATGCCTGCTTAACACATGCCCTGCAATTTATTTACTTCCATCCCCATCTTCAGATGCAGGGGACTTATCAAGTCAGCATCATAAATACTGGATCTTTTTTTTTTCCCCAAAAAAAGCTGCAGCTCCAACAGCAGGCATCTGATGAGGACGTATGCTGCACAAGCAGAGAACTGAATGAAGCCCCAGAAGAATGCAGGCCTTTTTCCAGCTACTGACTCTGAGCTCAATTCCCTGCGTCGAGGTGGTTTCTATCTGTGTCAGTCAGCACGTCACAACAGCAGCCTCCAGGCCCGCTGCACAGCACCCCTCAGCCAGCGCCTTCCCACACAATCCCAGCAACTGTAAAAGCTGCAACCACCGCTGAAGTTACAACCGTGATGATTTCTACAAACGGGGAGCGCTGCGGTTCTGCTCCATCAGGCCCCGATAAGTAGGTTACCGTGGGACAAACACCTTCCCTTTCCGTAAATCCAGAATGCCCTTGCTGACTCCGAGCTCCCCTGAATTACCAGTTCACTGGCATCAAACGACTGTCTGCATGTGTGAATTCTTTCTTTGTGCTGAGATGAGGGTGGTTCCACAGCGTCCCCGAGCCTGGGGTGACCAGGGTAGAGTCCCCAGCTGCTCGGTCTTAACATACTCCGCCTCAGACCATGACTTTGTTGGTGAAAAATGGGTCTAACGAAGACCTCACCTTATGTGAACCCTCCCTTGGCCCCCACCCCCACCTCGGCCATCTGCTCAACCAGCTCCTGCATGCGCGTCCTCAGCCCTCTCCAACCAGCCTTTCTGCACTGCTGTGCCTCCCCTCCCCTTTCCCCAAGGGCCTGCCACCTTCTCTCGACGTTGCCTTTGGCTATGAATTTTAACTAGGCTCTCCGAAATGGCTTGAGGACCAGGCCGATGACAAAAAGAACTCACTAGCATCACGAAACACAAATGCAGCACCCTAACACCTCATCTCGCACCTTAGTGCCCCTCCACCCCAAAAATCCCTTGAAGAGTTTACAGCATCGCTGTCACTTTGAATTCAGGTTTCCTTATTATTGCTGTATCCCTCCTAGCACCCAGGATACTGCGTAAAATAATGAAAGTCTGTGTGGAAGATTTTCAACTGCTTACTGACGCAGTATGCTGTGACCAGCTAGTAAAACAAAATAACCCAACTGGTTGGGCAGGGGGTGGGGGGAGTGTGGAATATGTTATCAGCTAGACTTGACATGGAGATTAAGTGGACCAAGAGTGTCCAAACTAAGAAACAAAAAGAATATTGGACTTGCTACTTCTCTGTGTGTGTCTTGCAGGCAGTTGGGATTCAGAGTTATCCTGAAGGGAGTTACAGTGAATGGAAAGAATTCTCAGAAGAGAGGAAAGGGAGACTTTTGTTTTGACTCTGGCTCAATATATATATATTTACGGTCTCAGGAGCATCAGGGAAGAGGCTGGGGAGCAAAAAGTGGGATAAAAACACTGAGTGAGCAGTTTGGGAGAGGATGGGCTTGGCTCCTAAAGCACGAGGCAGGGATGGAAATAGAGAACACGCCTTCCTAAGGAGAAGTTTACATTCATGCCAAGAAAGTGGGTGAGCACTGTCAGATATAACCAGACTTCCCNAAGAGGCTGGGGAGCAAAAAGTGGGATAAAAACACTGAGTGAGCAGTTTGGGAGAGGATGGGCTTGGCTCCTAAAGCACGAGGCAGGGATGGAAATAGAGAACACGCCTTCCTAAGGAGAAGTTTACATTCATGCCAAGAAAGTGGGTGAGCACTGTCAGATATAACCAGACTTCCCCCCGGCCTGACTCACAAGATGGGCTCCAGTATTTCAGACCCAGCAGAAGGGCCTGATGGAGCGTTCTAAGTGGCACCAACCCAAACTCCCGCTCCTCGTCAGTTTGGAGAAGGCTTCCTTTTAGGTCCTGCTAAAGTGGTGGTGCCTTGGTGCAACTACAGTTTACACATGAGATGGCAATCCCTTGGAGGGGGAGGAAGACTGCCTTTGGAAGGGGTATAGGAAAGCCTAGCGCACCGGCCACTTGGGGTGCAATCAGAGAATGTTTCTGCTCCTGGATTTCATCTCGAGGAACTGGCTGGATGTGGGTCTTGCTGACTGGCTGGTACGAGGAAGAGTAGGACCCGCAGGCAGCCTGTCCCCACGCTGCTCTCAACCACAGGCTTCAAACTTCTTTCTCAGAGGGAGCCAATTTCAAGAAAAAAAAAAAAATGTTTCCTTCTCAACCAAGACCAATGTCTCAGTCCTGGAACCCCGAGAGCCACATTCCCAGGCAATGGACTCACAGGCCATGCCCCACCTCACCGTCTGCAGGTTAAAATGGCTCTAAAACACCCCGACTGGAGCCCTCGCCCAGTCAACTGACTCCTTCTCTTCACAAGTGAAGGTATTTCTCACCAAAGGTGTTTTTATTAAAAGGTGCTTTGAGTTGGGGGTAGGAAGGCCCCAGACCCAGAGTGCTGAACAGACAGCAATTGCTCTAAGGGGTCTGGGTCTTTGTAGGGGCTGTCTTGTCACTACCAGCCCCCGCCCCCACCACCAACCGAGTCCTACACGGAAAGGAGACCTGTTCTCTGACCAGGCCCCTGGGCCAGGCTGGACAGCACCCGGGGCCGGTTTCCAAAGGGAAGTTCCTTTGGTCATCCGCTGCTCATCTTGAGTGACCCGAACTGGAGACGGTGCCAAATGCCCACCCGTCCCCCGCCTCCACCAGGCTAAGCAGTTCTGCCCCGGGGCCCCACAGGGTCAGTCAAGGTGCTTCCCGCGGTTCAAGGAGGATGGGGAAAGGGCAGAGGCCCCACCATTCAGAGACCGGAGAAGGAGGCTCTCCGCACCTCCGAGAGTGGGTCACCGGGGAAGCGGCGGGCAGAGCGGTCTCTGGAGCCCGGGGCCGCATTTCCCAAAGCGGCTTCCTTGGAAAGCCCTGGAGAGACGGCGAGCTGCCCTCAACCCCGCGCCTACCACGGTGGGCGGGGGCGGGGAGAGAGGGGGGCGGAAAAGTTCCTCCCGGCGGCACCGGGCCCGCGGCGTCTGTCCAAGGTGCTGAAAGGTCTCCGGGGGGCGGGCGGGCTCCTGCGCGCCCTCAGCCTCCCGGCCGCCCGCTCTGCCCTTCCAGCCCCTTGCCCGGTCCTCCTCCGGCCGCTGCGAAGCCCCCTCCCTCCACCGCTCCTGCCCCGCGCGCTCCGCGCTCGGCAACATCGCCTCGACCGGCTGCGGGGCCCCGCGTCCCCCTGTCTCTTCGGGCTCCGCCGCGCCCCTTCCCCCAGCGGCCACCTCCGGGCGCCCCTCTGCCTCCAGGCTTGCCGCCCCCCCCCCCCGCCACCTCTTACCTTCTTCTTTCGGTCACGGGAGCGGTTCCTCCGCTTCCTGTTGGATTCCTCCTTCTCCTTCTGCTCCTGGAGGGCCTGCGCCTCGATGTCTTTGATTTTCTTTAGCTGTTTGGCCGCTTGAGCCATGGCCGGTCACCGGGCTCCGGTGGGTCCCCGCCTCCTGGGCCCTTCGCACTTGGCGATCCAGGTGGCGACACCCTCCCAGGGAGGAAAAACGGAGTCTGCCCTCCGCGGTGCGTGTGTGTGTGTGGGGAGGGGGGGGG
>SJYA01003032.1:600412-628358 GCA_006410615.1 Neotragus moschatus | reverse complement strand
GGGTTGTTGTTGGGGGAGAGGTGTTTTTGGGGGGGGGGGGGGGGGGGGGGGGGGGGGGGGGGGGGGGGGGGGGGTAGGGAACAGTTGTTTGGGGATGATTCAAATATATTGCATTTACTGTGCACTTTATTTCTATTATGGTTACATCAGCTCCAGCTCAGATCATCAGGCATTAGATCCCAGAGGTTGGGGACCCCTGATCTAGGGGGTTCAGAGGAGAGCCCTTCTAGACACTCCCCATGTCAATGCTGCTGCTGCTAAGTCACGTCACTCGTGTCCGACTCTGTGCGACCCCACAGACGGCAGCCCACCAGGCTCCACTGTCCTTGGGATTCTCCAGGCAAGAACACTGGGGTGGGTTGCCATTGCCTTCTCCGCCCCATGTCAATAAATGATAGTAAAAGGAATCACATTTATTAATTGTGCCCAAAGCACTGATACACATTGTGCACCACTTATTTCTTACGACAAGAGCCTTCTTCTCCCTGATTCTCACGTGAAGAAACAGGCCATGTGGTGGTGGTTTAGTGGCTCAGTCATCCCTGACTCTTTTGTGACCTTAAGGCCTCCAGGCTCCTCTGTCCATGGGATTCTTCCGGCAAGAATACTGGAGTGGATTGCCATTTCCTTCTCCAGGGGATCTTCCTGATCCAGGGATCGAATTTGGATCTCCTGCATTGCAGATGGATTCTGTACCAAGTGTGTTGACCTAAATTCCCTGAGGTCATACATGTAATACTCAGAGTCAGAATTCAGACCTAAGCTCCCTAACTCCCAGGCTGACCTAAAGGGAACCAGCAGATGACTGGTTGGGCAGGTGACTCAGCAGGCCCCACGGTGCGGAAGAAACAGCAATGACCTGAGTTGTGCCCATCAGTACTGTCCGTAGGTAGGCAACCAAAGGACCAGCCTATCCCCTTGAAGCTGTAAAAACAGAACCCACAGGGCTCTGCACAGCATTGTCAGGGACACCTTCCACACTCTTGACCAGCTGACAGGGTAGGACCATCACCCTCCTTGGGCTCTTCTTATCTTTTCTTCTTGCTCCCCAGCATCCTGTGTGCACCCACTGTCAGCAAGGGCTGTCCACTCTGATGTCTGGGAAAGTGGCCGTGGGATGCGAGTTGAAACCCCAGCATAGGCAATAGTCCCTGGAAGCCCCTATTTTTCTCTCCTCCCCAGAGACAATTACTACTCAAGTAAACTCTAGATTTCAGTGGAGTCTTTTAATTTTGCTGTTAAGGGAAAGGCAGGGCATCCACTTTTATATTTTTGCTTTCTTCCCTAGAATTTCCAATTCCCAACCCCATTCTGTTATTATGAGTTTATGCAACTAGACCAATTTGTGTTCTTAAAAGAAACATTATTAATAATTAATAAAGCTTCCAGAGATAAAAGCTGCCTCCTGCACTAAATAATATAAATAGCTAAAATACCCTGAGTGCACCAGGCCTTCTTCTGAGCATATTTGACCCCAAGAGCAGCTCCATGTGGGAGCTCCCATCGTCACCGCTGCCATTTTACAGGTGAGGAAACTGAGGCACAGGGTGAATCACTTGTTCCAGGTCTCTGGTTGGTAAGCCAAGGGACCTAGTGTGTGTGCTGTGCTAAGTCGCTTCAGTCGTGTCAGACTCTCTGTGACCCTGTGGACTGTAGCCCACAGGCTCCTCTGTCCATGAGATTCTCCAGGCAAGAATACTGGAGTGGGTCACCATGCCCTCCTCCAGGGGCTCTTCCCGACCCAGGGATCGAACCTGCGTCTCTCATGTCTCTTGCATTGGCAGCTGGGTTCTTTACCACTAGCGCCACCTGGGAAACCTAAGGTTGGAACAAGAAGTCAGTCTGTAGAGTCTATGTTTTTGCTGCAATTCTGGGGCTGACATCCTAGATGGAGGCGGGGTAGGAAGGCCTGTCCAAATCCGTCCCTGAGCTCTTAATCCCTTTTTAGCAAAGAAGGAACCGGGAAGTCTTGGGCGGCTCTGAGCCCTCTGAGAACAGAGACTGTCCTGCCTCTCTGTGGGTCCCAACCCCCAGCCAGTGCCACCCCCACAGGTGTGCAAGTCAGATGTGAGCCAGAAAAAGCTCCAAATCAGAGACTTAGAACCCGAAGGAATTGCCTTTCCATTTCCCAACCAGTGTGAGCGCTGGATCCCTCTGTTCGGTCCCACGTTCCCAAGCCAGGTCACTCCCCAGGCAGCCTGGAGGGTCCATTCTCTGCTCCACCTGCGCCCACAGCCTCTCCCTGAGCGCGTTTATCGGCCCCTGCACTGCCAACACAGAGACTCGTCAAACCTTTATTCTGTGTGATGTCCCTTCCGATATTTGAGGAAGGCTTTCCCTTGTTTCCCATCCTCGTCCGAAATAATGTCAGGAGCTCATCGCAAAGGTGATCACTGAGCTCCCGGATTCCTCGTTTCCTGCCCAAGGTTTACTTATGATGGAACTTACCATTTTAATCATTGCCTTTTCCAGAGTGGGATTTGAAGAGATAAAGGAGCCCTAAAGCCAAGATACTCGGAGGAAACGGAAAAACAGAAGGCGGTATTACATTTGCATTCTTGGAAAATGCTGGAATCAGATCCATGCACTCACTCACCTTGCCCTGGGCCCCAGAGCCCAAGGAGACCCCATCTGCTCCACTCCTGCCTGCCCCCCTGCACCTTGTGCTCCCCCCCGCCCCCAGGTCCCCCGTCGCTCTCCACCCATGCCCGTGTCTTCCACGTNGCACTCACTCACCTTGCCCTGGGCCCCAGAGCCCAAGGAGACCCCATCTGCTCCACTCCTGCCTGCCCCCCTGCACCTTGTGCTCCCCCCCGCCCCCAGATCCCCCATCGCTCTCCACCCATGCCCGTGTCTTCCACGTCACAGAAGAAACCACCAGCTTGACCGTCCTTGCCTCTCAGCACCTAGACCTGTCTACGCCCACCCCCTGGTCCACGCTCCTCCTTTGGCTTGTCCTCTGGACCTCGTCCCCTCCCTCCTCCTGAAATAATGCGGCTTCTGTCAGCCCTGCCTCCGCGGACACCCGCGGAATGCCTCTCCACTAGCCATGATGCCCACAGGATCACTGGCTCTTCCTTCCACTGCCAAGCTGCCTGAACACGCAGTCCCCGCCTCCCACCGCTCACTCCTCACCCAGAACATGTTGTCCTTGCGTTGCAGAACCTACAGCCATGTCTCCATCCTGAAGGTAACTCCTGAGGGCATCTGGCTCGGTTGTGTCTCCCTGAGTTCCCAGGTCTTGCCCCCCTCTTACCTGCTTCCCCTCCTGTCTCCTGAACTCAGATCTTCTCAGGGCTCATGAGTAAGAACTCCATCCAGGCCCCTTTCACTTTAGCTCTCCTCCTGCCATGATTCCTGGGCTTTCCTGATAGCTCAGCTGGTAAAGAATCCACCTGGAATGCGGGAAACCTGGGTTCTATCCCTGGGTGGGGAAGATCCCCTGGAGAAGGGAAAAGATACCCCCTCCAGCATTCCGGCCTGGAGAATTCTATGGACTGTATGGCCCATAGGGTTGCAAAGAGTCAGACGTGACTGAGCAACTTTCATTTTCACTTTCCTGCCATGATTCCCAGCTTGGCAGTGACCTGCACCCACTTTCCAATGACACTGGGTCTCTAACTAGAGCTTTAATCTCTCTCCTGAGAATCAAGCAGTGGACCAAGCCTTGGAGGCAGCATCATCAGAGGGCACACCCAGCCCCACCCCTCCCGGCATCTCTGTTTCCAGTTGAAGCCACCACCATTCACTCGCTCACTCAAGTCGGGAACCTGGGGTCCCACGGAGCTCCCCCTTTCCTCTTCTTTCCACCCCCAGCTCCACTGCCCACTAGATAGCAGAGTCTTTCTTCAAAACCTGCTCTCAAATTTGAACTCTCATTCAAATCACCTAGGGATCTATTCAAGCTTGAACTTGGGGTCAGCAGGGAGACGTGGCTTGGAACCAAGGCCCCTAGTCTCTGTCCCTCCCTTGCGCAGCAATTCAATGCGTCCACCCTGTGTACTACCACCTGGATGAAGGTGGGAAATGTTTCCAGCACGCCAGCGGGCTACGTCTGACCTCCTCCCCAGTGGTGCTTGCCCCGAAAGTCAACATTCTTCTGACCTCCATCCCCTTCGATAACTTGATCTGGGTTTAGACTTCATCTCGGTGGAGTTACACAACATAGACCCTTTTGTACGGGCCTTCCTTCCCCAACAGCGCATCTCTGAGACCCATCCATGTTGTTGCCTCTCTCAGGAGCCGCTTCCTTGCCGTTACTGTGTACTATATCCCACGGTGTGAGTGTGTACTATATCCCATGGTGTGAGTGCACAACAGTTTACCCATCCTCATACTCATGTGTGCTCATGCCCAGCTGTCCAACTGTGTCTGACTCTTTTCGGCCTCACGGCCTATAGCCCATCAGGCTCCTCTGTCCATGGGATTTTCCTGGCAAGAATACTGGAGTGGGTTGCCATGCCCTCCTCCAGGGGATCTTCTCAACCTAGGGACTGAACACGTCTCCTGCATTACAGGCAGATCCTTTACCAGTGAGCCACCTGAGAAGCCCCCTCATGCTGATGGACGTGAACTGTTTCTGCCTGGAGGCAGCTGTAAATAAAGCTGCTATGGACACGGCAGTCACGTATGTCCTTTCCATGGACAGAAACACTGACACGCATCTGTGCTGGGTGAGGACCCAGGAGTGAAATGGCGTGATCGTCAGGCGTGTGTGCATTCTGTGTGGTGCAAGCCCTTTTCTGAAGTGATTACACCGAGTTGTGTTCCCACCAGTGACGTTCCCACCAGTGGCTCCACACCTTTGCCTCCACGTGGCACCACTGATGGGTCCGCCTTCCGGCAAGCGAGAAGCGCTTGCCTGCTGTGGTTTCAATTTGCATTTCTAATGGCGAGAGAAGCTGTGCACACTGCTAAGTGTTTATCAGCCTTTAGGATATTCCTCTTACCTGCAGCGTCTGCTCGGGTCTTTCATCGGGTCGTGGCATTTTCCTCTCTGCGACTGTGGGCTCTTCGTCACTCCTGCCCTGCTCCAGTTCCCTTGTGGGCACTCCTTGCCCAGCTGTGACACCCTGGCCGGTCCAGCCTCCAGCCTGACCCTGCTCATCTGATCACTCACCGTGGTGTCTCCTAGGGGTTGCGGACAGGGCAGCTTAAACCACAGAAATTGCTCGTCTAACAGATCTGGGGGCCAGGTGTCCAAATTTCTCCTGTTTATAAAAACACCAGCCATATTGGATTAGAACCCACCCTAATGACCTCACATTAACTTGTTCATCAGCAAAGACTATTTTTCTGTGTGGGACAGTCCTATGTCACACACAGGGCTGAGTGACACTCCCAGGGTCCCATCCACAGATGCTGAGGTCAGGACTGCAACACTTTCTGGGGACACAGTTCAACTCCCGACACTCACTTTCCTCTGTTACTGAGAAGCTCAAGCTGCCTTCCTGTTTGCTGCCCAGGGAAGTAAAGGGCCCCTCAGGGTGATGGTGGTCAAGGCTGCCTCCCTGGCTCCCAGGCTCCTCGCCACACTCCCTCGCGATAGCCCCTCAGAGGACAGAGTCTGCACACCTCCCAACCCCGTGGTCACACTCGCTCATGCCCCCCTGCCCTTCTCTTCCCTCCCATTGCCCCATCCAGCCAGCTGGGCACCAAGCAAACTTCCCAAGCTCCTGAGTTGTCGGATCAATCCGTCTCACTCACACGGGGTGAGGACCACTGTTGTAGAAGCCAGCCCTGCGCCTGCTTGGGGCCACCCTCTCTCTCGCCCCACCACCCTCGCCCGGCACTGTGGTGGGCACCATGTCTGCTGCCTCGTGGCATCCTTAGAACCCCCTGAGCTACAGGTTATGGGAAACATGAGCACAGCTAGGCGAGCAGCCCCAGCGCCACCCAGAGAGAAAGGCACCACCAGGGCCAGAGCTGGAGGCTTGTCCGTGTCACTACACAACCTGGGCATCTGCAAGTAGGGGCACAGAGACCCCCTGAGGTTCTGAGAGACCCAGGTGAGTAAAGGGCGAACCCTGAGGACCGGGGGGATGCGGGAGATGAGTCAGCGAAAGAATCAAGGAAGGATGGCTTTGAGGATTTGGGGGGCATGCAGTTACCAGAGCTGGCCCAGAGGTCCCTGTCCCCCCATCCCAGAGCCTGCACAGGGATGCCCAGGCCGTGTCAACAAGCCTCTGCTGAGTGGCCAGTGATGAGAGAGGGAAGATGTCCATGGCCAGTGACAGTCCTGTCAAATCTCCAGATTACAAAATGGGGCCCCTACCTAAGTTAGGGCTTCCCTGGCGGCTCAGGCGGTAAAGAATCCACCTGCTATGCAGGAGACGTGGGTTTGATCCCTGTGTGGGGGAGATCCCCTAGAGGAGAGAATGGCAACCCACTCCGGTGTTCTTGCCTGGAGAATTCCACAGAGGGAGGAGCCTGGTGGGCTGCAGTCCATGGGGTCGCAAAGAGGTGGACATGACCGAGTGACTAACACACACAACACCCAGTTTAAAAGTCCTTCCAGCTTTTCCGTGTCCTTTTCCCCAATTCTTGGCTTTGGCCGCCCCTGGCTCCTCTCCTGACCTCGTTCTCCACCCGAGAGCCAGCTCTGGTCCACGTGCCAATCCTTGCTGGTCTACCCAACATATGCTTGCAAGTCATACGGCAAGCAGCTGGGACGCTTCTGGTAAAACATAGGTCAGACCATGTCTCACACCTCTGCTCAAAATCCTCCAGCGGTTTCCTGGCTCAGGGTAAAAGCCAGAGCCTCCCGTGCCTCACCTCCCAGACCCTGCTACCCCTGCATCCTCTCCCGCTGTGCTGTTCCGGCCCCACGGGCTACACTGCTGCCTCAGGGCCCTTGCACCTGTTCAGCCACCTCACACTTCACAGCCCCTGCTGGCTCAGCCCTCGCTTTCTTCTGACCACTGCTCAAAAGTTCCCTTCTTGGTGAGGTCTTTGTGTGGGTTTGCCAAGGAGCCCATAACAAAGTCCCACATGCTGAGTGACTTGGGGGACAGAAACGGACTGTCTTGTGAATCTGGAGGCTACAAGTCCCAGACCAAGATGTTGGCCGGGCGGGTTTCCTCCAAGACGTCCCTCCTGGGCTTGGAGATGGCTGTCTTCTCCCCGTGTCCCCCCATGAACTTCCTCGTGGGCATCTGTGCCCCCATCTTTTCTTCCTGCAGAGGAGTCTCTGCTGGTAGAGGTCAGAGGATTGGCACGTGGACCAGAGCTGGCAAGGACACCAGCCAGCTTGGTTCAGGGTCCACACTCACAATCTCATTTTGACTTAACCAACTCTTTAAAGACCTGGTGTCCAAACATTATCACACTTAGAAGTGCCGGCAAGTTAGGACTTCATTATGGACTGGGGGGACACACCTCAAGCCCATAAAATTCTTCCTGATCATGTTCCCTGAAGCCTCATCCCCTCGGCCCCATTCCCTTCCTTCCCCTTTTAATGTGTATATTTCTCTCCTGTGCTCTGGTCGCTGCCTGTCACACTGTGAGTGTCGGTTCTGTATTTTGCTTCTCTTGTAACTTCCCACTTGAATGTCGGCCCCGTAAGGGCAGGGTTGGGTCTGTGGTGGTCCCTGGTTATTCCTAGGGCCTCTAACTGAGCCCCGGACCCAGCGGACACTCTGCTAATACGGCATCACTCACATATATAATTCACATGTGTTTAATGAATTGATTAAAGCCACAACTACTTTTAAAAGACCTCCAGAACACTCTGGTGCTCATATTTCTTTCACTGAATACTTTTATTAAAGATCGCGTAACAATCTTGGAAATGGACTCACCATCTCAACCACGTGTGCTTGTGGTGAGCGCCAGGCTTTGCTCAGTTGTTAGTGGACTGTTTCTCCCCCAGTGCCTTCTTCTCAATCCAACTGCAAAAGGCCTTTTCGTTTCTTAATCTCCTTTTGGCACCAGAAGGCGTGTGATTTTTTTCCCTCCTGCCCTTCTGTTTGGTATTTAAAAACACACCCTGAGAAGCATAAATGTAGCCTTTTTTTCCCCCCCTCCAGTGAAATTTTCTGTAATTGTGGGCCTGGCTTTAAGAAGACTCAATACATAAAAATTTGAAAATGCCAAAAACATCAAATAAAGGAAGGAGGCAAAAGGAAAGAGTGATTCTTGCATAATGGATCTTAAAAAAAAAATTCTTATTTTCTTTTAAAGGGTTCAGTGTGCATTTCCTTAATAGTGGTTTTCCTCAGGCGCTTTTAGAATGTGGATTGACGTCCATATCTGCCTTCGTCTAATACCACCCAGGGCCCTCATCCTGTGCTGAGTTAGGCCCAGCCCTCCTGGCATTTCTTTGGACCTTTTTGTCTTTTCCCCCTAGACTTTCTACATGGCTGCTCTGGGCTCCCAACTTTGGACTCAGGAGCGTGTGTGAGCAGAGGTTGCCGGATGGTGACCCAGGGTAATGTGGAGGGTTGAGAAGGGAGGCTGGACCATGCGCACCCCTGCCTGCCAGCACCAAGGGGACCTTGAAGCTTCCTTCGAGTTCCCCTGTGATCCAGGGACAAGGTGTGTTTCAGCATCAGGCTCAGAAGATCTCACAGGCATCCGCCACCCTCCTCAGGATGTCAAGGTCACCAATGAGGTCCAAAGCCCAAGACCCAGGTTGCTGGCGGAATCCCCATAGGAGCCAAAGGCAGGTCAAGGTTCTCTGACCCTCCTGCAGAGAGGAAACCGAGGCCCGGGGAGGGGGTGTGACTTGGAGGGGCCAGGAGAGCAGGCTAGGCAGCCTGAGACGTGCAGGGCCTGGGCTCGGGGACCAGGGCACTTCCAGAGGGCTTTGTGGCCCGAGGTGGGCAAGCACAGTCAGCCCGCTGGGAGCATGGAGTCAAGAGATCCATCCCAAGGTTGTGCCAGGAGCCAGCAGCCAAGAGTCTCTCCAATTCCCACGGGGCCCTGAGGGCAGGGAGGGCCTGAGACAGCCTTGGCAGGGGCAGCAGCAAGGAGGGAAGGGGCTGGGATGAGGGGGCAGACCTTGGGGCCACACCATGCCAGCCCAAGCAGAGTCCAGAGCAGGCCAGGCCACGTGACCTTTAGCAATGGCCCCTGGGGTGTGCACTGAGGCTTGAATAAATGACTCACTGGGCCTCCGCAGGCAGCCTCTCTGTCCCCCCTTGGTGGTGGCCTCTGCCAGTGAATGTCTGTTGAGTGAATGAGTGAGACCCCTTTCCACACCTCCATCACACATAGCCTCAACGTGACCATCTATTCGTGTGACCACAGGGAGGCCACCTGTGCCTCACCACCCGGGACCCCGCCCCCTCCTCTACAAGGAGCTGCTGTCCAAGGACCCTGCACCAGGATACGGCCACAGCCCGTGAAGTCCAAGTTACCGTGTCACCTATGAAGACCAAACACACTTCAAATGTAGACCTCTCCAGAAATACACTGGCACGTTGGAGATTTGAATGTGGGTTGGGCTTTGGAGAAGGGAATGGCAAACCGCTTCAGTATTCTTGAGAATCCCATGAACAGTATGGAAAGGCAAAAAGATAGGACATTGAAAGATGAATTCCTCAGGTCGGTAGGCGCCCAACATGCTACTGGAGATCAGTGGAGAAATAACTCCAGAAAGAATGAAGGGATGGAGCCAAAGCAAAAACAACACCCAGTTGTGGATGTGACTGGTGACGGAAGTAAATGCCGATGCTGTAAAGAAAAATATTGCATAGGAACCTGGAATGTTATTTAGGTCCATGAATCAAGGTAAATTGGAAGTGGTCAAACAGGAGATAGCAAGAGTGAACACTGACCTTTTAGGAATCAGTGAACTAAAATGGACTGGAATGGGTGAATTTAACTCAGATGACCATTTTATCTACTACCGTGGGCAAGAATCCCTTAGAAGAGTAGCCTTCATGGTCAGCAAAAGAGTCCGAAATGCAGTACTTGGATGCAGTCTCAAAAATGACAGAATGATCTCTGTTCATTTCTAAGCCAGTCCATTCAATATCACAGTAATCCAAGTCTATGTCCCGACCACTAATGCTGAAGAAGCTGAAGTTGAATGGTTCTATGAAGACCTACAAGATCTTATAGAACTAACACCAGGAAAAGATGTCCTTTTCATCATAGGGAACTGAAATGCAAAAGTAGGAAGTCAAGAAATACCTGGAGTAACAGGCAAGTTTGGCCTTGGAGTATTGCCAGGGGCCAGCGTGGGAATCCCACCCATGACAGGGTCATGTGGCAGAAATCCGATGGGCAAGGTGATTCAGATTTCAGGGGTTCCCCCTGAGTTTCCCTGAGCAGCTACCCCCCCCCAAAAAAGGAGACCAGAATATGCCTGCTGCCAGGAGCCAGCGTGAAGAATCCCACCCGTGACAAGGTCATGTGGCAGAGACTTGATGGGGAAGGATGATTTGGGTCTCAGTGTTTCCCCCTGGTATTTCCTGAGCATGTACCCCCAAAATAAGAATCTGCCAGCCTTATATTGTATTTTTCTATTCTTTTGACACTCTCTGGAAAAAGTTAAGTCAGGGCTTTAGTCTTCTGCATTTGAAAGGAGTGTTTCAGCTCAACCCCCTCTGATAATGCTTTAACTTGTCTAACAGGTTCCCCGGACCTTTTATAGCTTGTGAATTGCTTACAGCCCCCACCTGCGAGGGGCACGAACCTTAAAGTATCTTAAAGTTACAGAGCCTTTTCAAAAACATATTGGTGACAGGATTTCACTGTTGACTCAATGATTGCTGCCAGACCTCCTTATTCTTTATCTTTTGGGCACCTGGGAGGATGTTAATCGATGTAAAAGGGATATGGAAAAAGATATATAGTAGTTTTGACATTAGCAACACTAGACTTTTGAGTTAATTACTTTTCTTTTGTTATAAATTGCTGTACTCCTTTTACTTGTTACAAATTGCTGTATCTTTGCTATGTAAGAATGTAACTTTATTTAGTGCTTTCTGAGAATGGCACCAGACTTTGGGAAGAACAACCCTATTAACACAAGTAAGCCTTCTGGTTCACAAACCCTTATCAGAAAAGGGCCGTAAAATGTTAATTGGCCTTTTGGCCAGAAGATGATGTAAATCACCTAAGGCTTGTGTATACAACTAGGTGTGCAGAGAGAAAAGCTTGGGTTTTGATAAAGTTTGGGCTGCTAATGCTGCATAACTTTGTGTTACCCATTGATCTTTATGTATAAAAAGCCTTCTGAATAATAAAGGATGAACCAGTTTCTTGGACTAGTCTCTCGAACTAGTTTCTTGGAGATCTGGCTCCCCCTGTGTTTCTCTCTCTTTCTCTCTCTCCCTCCCTCTCCTTTCCCGGCTGAGTTTCCATCTGGAACAGGGAGGATCATCACGTCTACTTACTTGCCCTGGCTTTTAAGTTCCACGCGAAAGGGAGCCCAAGGTGGGGCACCCTTTGATATTCAAGTGGGCACCGGTGGCCCAACGTAGACGGTGCAAATCTCTTGTCCTGAGATTTTATTGGTTTTCCCCATAACCCAACTTATTCAGCCTCTTTTCTCCACTAAAGTTTCCCACTATACTATTATTTCCTAATCTAATCTTATATTTCTAAATAAATAAGTTTTTCCTCGCCGACGCCGTCCTTGCTTACCATTCCCTGGATCCACTGGGGCTGGACCCCAGCAGAGTATAGAATGAAGCAGGACAAAGGCTAACAGAGTTTTGCCAAGAGAATGCACTGGTCATAGCAAACACCCTCTCCCAACAACACAAAAGAAGACTCTACACACGGACATCACTGGATGGTCAATATTGAAATCAGATTGATTATATTCTTTGTAGCCAAAGATGGAGAAGCTCTATTCAGTCAGCAAAAACAAGACCAGGAGCTGACTATGGCTCAGATCATGAACTCCTTATTGCCAAATTCAGACTTAAANCTCTAATTTTCTTGAAGAGAGCTCTAGTCTTTCTCATTCTATTGTTTTCCTCTATTTCTTTGCATTGATCACTGAGGAAGGTCTTCCTATCTCTCCTTGCTAGTCTTTGGAACTCTGCATTCAAATGGGTGTATCTTTCCTTTTCTCCTTTGCCTTTAGCTTCTCTTCTACTCATAGTTGTTTTTAAGGCCTCCTCAGACAACCATTTTGCCTTTCTGCATTTCTTTTTCTTGGGGATGGTCTCGATCACTGTACTGCCCCTTGTTACAATGTCACGAACCTCCATCCACAGTTCTTCAGGCATTCTGCCTAACAGACCTAATCCCTTGAACAGATCTAATCCCTTGACAATCTCTATTTGTCACTTCCACTGTATAATCATAAGGAATTTGATTTGATTGAATTGTAAGGTCATACCTGAATGGTCTAGTGGTTTTCTCTACTTTCTTCAATTTAAGTCTGAATTTGGCAATAAGGAGTTCATGATGTGAGCCTCAGTCAGTTCCCAGTCTTGTTTTTGCTGACTGTATAGACCTTCCCCATCTTTGGCTGCCAAGAATGTAATCAATCTGATTTCAGTGTTGACCATCTGGTGATGTCCATGTGTAGAGTCTTCTCTTGTGTAATTGGAAGAGGGTGTTTGCTATGACCAGTGTGTTCTCTTAGCTTTTGAATTGCTGGATGAGTGACAGGATGTGTGAAACTTCAACTCTACTGGGTGATCCCAAGAAGTTTCCAGAAGGAGGTGAACTAATTTACATTCTGCTAGCAGCTTATAAGAGTTCCATTTTCTTCTCAGCCTCACCAGCAGTTTACATTTTCTATCCTTTTCACTTTTACTAACCTGGTGGATACACAATAGCTGTTCATTTTTCAGACTTTCTTTTTGAATATAGGTATTTCAATGAAGCCATAAATTTCTCTAAATATTTCTTTGGTTGCATCTTGTGATTTTTAAAACCATTTTTCAGGAAAAATTTTAATGAATTCAAAAGTGGAGAAAATAGTATAATGAACTCTCCTGTTCTCATTAGTGACTTTCAACATTTGTCAGCCCACTGCTAATATTATGTCATTTACAACATCACTGGGTTATTTTGAAGCAAATCCCATTCACACATATCCTCTCATTGACATATATATTTTAGCATTTGACTCTAAAAGAAAATGATCTTCCTTTTTGAGAGTGGTCTTTTTAAAAAGAAACATGAAATGAAATCATTATACTATACTTAAAGATGTGAATAACACAATAAAATCATAATAAACCTCCAATATGATTCAATACACAGTGTTCAGACTTCCCTGTATCACGAGCATTTCTAAGCTAATTTCTTGGACTCAGGATTCAAACAAGGTCCCCACACTGCACTTCACTGTCATCTCTTAAATCTCTTAAGAGAGTCCCCCTGCACTGCTGGTCTTCCACCACCTCCTATCTTTCGTTATTCTTTGCAATTTACCTATTGGGGAAATTGAGTCACTTATCCCAGAAGGTTTCTCACATTCTGGTTTTGTTGACTGCCTCCCTGTGGCAGTGTTTAGCATGTTCTATAGCTGTTTGTGTTTCCTGTACACGGATAGACTGAGGTTGGTTCTGAATCAGGCTGGCTTTCTGGCAGGAAGATTTTCATGGATGTGTCCTGGATGTCTCTCTCACTGTGATGCTAGCAGTGTTTGATGGTCCCCCCTTGGATCCCCTATTTCATATGGGTGGCAAATAACTCAGCTTAAAATATTCTCTAATTTTCATTCTTCTTTGGACCATGAATTATCCTAAAAGTATATTTCTTAATTTCTACATATATGGAGATTTTCTAGTCATCTTTCTGTTACCAATTTCCAGCATTATCGCAGAGTAGTCAGAAGACTTACTCTGATTTCAGTCCTTTTCAGACCTTTCCTATTTTTTTTTTCTTTAAAGATTTCTGATGTGGACCATACTTAAAGTCTTTATTGAATTTGCTACAATATTGCCCCTACTTTATGTTTTGGTTTTTTGGCCACAAGGCATGGGGGATCTCAGCTCCTCAACCAGAGATCAAATCTAGACACAGATCTCACATTCTGCACAAAACTCAAAACTCTACTCAAGATGGATTATAAACCTAAATGTAAGACACAAAACTTTGTAGAACTCTCAAAAGATAACTTTGGAGACCACCTAGCTGACCTTGCATATAGCTATGATTTTTCGGAGACATCAAAGGCGTGATCCATGAAAGAAGTAGTTACTGAACCGGACTTCATTAAAACTTAAAACTTCTGCTCTGCGAAAGACAACATCAAGGAAACGACTCAGGCTGGAAGAAAATATCTGCAAAATAAATATCTAATAGAGGACTGTTATCCAAAGTATACAAAGAACTCTTAAAACTCAACAGTAAGAAAAATAACAACATGATTAAATAATGAGCAAAAGACCTGAAGAGATTCCTCACCAAAGACGACCACGGATTGCAAGCCAGCAAATGAAAAGATATGAAAGTGTCATTTTTGCTGTGTGCTATGCTAAGTCGCTTCAGTCGTGCGTGTTTGGCTATTTGCGACCCTATGGACTGTAGCACATCGGGCTCCTCTGTCCACGGGATTCTGGAGGCAAGAAAACTGGAGTGGGTTGTCATATTCTCCTTCAGAGGATCCTCCCGACCTAGGAATCCAACCGCATCTCTTTGTCTCCTGCATTGCCAGCCAGGTTCTTTACCACTAGCACCACCTGGGAAGCCCTCAAAGTGTCATTAGGGGACTATAAATTTATACAACAGTGAGATACTATCAGAATGGCCAAAATCTAAAACATTGATAACAGCAAATGCTCGTGAGGATGTCAAGCAACAGAAACTCTTATTCATCGCCGGTGGGAATGCAAAATAGTACAGCCCCACTTACAAAGACAGTTTGACAGCTTCTCAAAAAACTACACACTCTCCTACTACACGATCCTTGAGATCTACCCAAATGAGTTTAAAACTTACGTCCACATAAAATCTTGCGCAAGGATGTTTATAGAAGCCGTGTTCATAATTGCCAAAACTTGGAAGCAAATATAAACTGCGGCATGTCTAGGCCATAGGATATTATTCAATGGTTAAAAAAAAAGAATTTTCAAGACATGAAAAGACATTGAAGAACCTTGGATGGACATACCTAGGGGAAAGGACTCCATAGGTATGCTTCCAACCGCATGACATTTTGGAAAAGGCAAAACTAGAGAGACAGTTAAAAAAAAAAAAGTGATTGGCAGGGTTTATGGTAGCAGAAGGAGAAGGAAATGGCAACCCACTCCAGTGTTCTTGCCCGGAGAATCCCAGGGACGGGGGAGCCTGGTGGGCTGCCGTCTATGGGGTCGGACACAACGGACGTGACTCAGCAGCAGCAGCAGGGTGGAGGAAAAGATGCACCGGTAGAACCCAGAGGGTTTTCAAGACAGTCAAAGCTGTTCTGCATGACACCACGCTGGATCACACACGGTGTGTATCTGTCAAAGTCCATGGAAGCCGCGCCACCAGGAGTGAGCCCTAATGCAAACCATGAACGGAAGGTGATAACGATGGGACATGCAGGCCCACCGATGGTAACAAACGCTCCACTGCAGAAGAGGGCTCCTTAGTGGGGGAGCTGTGCCCACGCGTGGCACAGGCACAGGGTCTCATAGGAACTTTCTGTGTATGTGGCTTAATTGGCTGTGGATCTAAAACGGCTCCACCAAAGCTTGTTAATCTAGAAAGAAACCTCTCACTATGGGTGTAGATTTTTTTTTAAATTTCTTTTCATAGTTTTACCATTTTTGCTTTTGGAGTCATGACAATAAGTGTATATACGTATGTAGAGTTTTTATAAATTAGCAGTGAATTAAAACTTTATCACTATTAAGTAGTCCTCTTCTAGTAATTCTTTCTGCTTTAAATTCTATTTTATCTCATGTTAATATAGCCTGGCGTGCTGTGATTCATGGAGTCGCAAAGAGTTGGACACAACTGAGCGACTGAACTGAACTGAATATAGCTTTCCTACTATATAGTAATATCCTGACATACCTATTTTTTTATTTAAAATTTTGGATCATCCTTATGTTTTTGCTATTTCTCTAATAAACAGTACATAATAGAATTTTAAGGAGATTTTTAGGGTTTTTTTTTTTTTTTCAAAAAATGTTTAAGAAAGATTTTTTTTATCCTCTAACTTATGTGAAATTGTCATTTTTCATTTTAATGATATGTGTATATAATCAATTAGATTTACACACATACCAGTTAGTTTGTTTTCCTAAATACTGGTTTAACATTAGAAAAGCATCAACATTTTGGCCACATTGACAGATTATGGGAGAAAAAATATCCTATCAATTCTCAATGCTGCTGCTGCTGCTGCTGCTAAGTCACTTCAGTCATGTCCAACTCTGTGCAACCCCATAGACGGCAGCCCACCAGGCTCCCCCGTCCCTGGGATTGTCCAGGCAAGAACACTGGAGTGGGTTGCCATTTCCTTTTCCAATCAATTCTCAATAGATGCAGAAAAAGCATTTGATAATATTTAACATACCTTTTTTATAAAAACTTTTTAAAACACTAGGAACTAAATGAATCTTCTTTCATCTGATGAAGGATATGCCTACTTTTAACATTACACTGAGGGTCAAAAACAGCGCTGTGAGTCCTGAAAAAGGAAAAGGTCATAAAAATTGGAAATAAGAAATAAAACTCTCATTTTAGAGATAATATGACAAAATAGGTAAATAGTCCAAGAATATGTAGATAAATTACTAGAATTACTAGGTGAATTTTAAAAAGTTACCAGATACAAGGGCAAAATACAAAATTGCTGAAATTTTTATATACCAAAAATAAACATAGAATAAAATTTTTAAGTTACTATTTCAAAAATATTAAATATACAAGAATAAAATAAGAAAGTACAGAACATCTATGCAAAAAATCAACTAAAAATTTTTATATAAAGAAATCAAACAAATGCATTATGTTAAATGAATGCAACAGTCCGTGCTGTTAAGATGTCAACTTTTGTCAGACTGACTTTAAGGGTCAATCCAATCATAATAAAATGTCATTAGGACTTTTTAAGTAATCCAATAAGCTAATTCTAAAAATACAAGTGCAGACAAAAGACCTAGAAGGGTTGGTCATTCCTGAAAAAGAAAAACAAGTTAAGAGGACTTGCTTTACTTAATAGCAAGGCTTAGCTTAAGGCTAAAATGATTGAGATAGGATGGATATAGGAGATCAGTGGAACAGGATAAATAGTTCAGACGTAGATGTACACACTGATATATTTTGAACTGTGGTGTTGGAGAAGACTCTTGAGAGTCCCTTGGACTGCAAAGAGATCCAACCAGTCCAACCTAAAGGAAATCAGTCTTAAATATTCACTGGAAGGACTGATGCTGAAGCTGAAACTCCAATCCTTTGGCCACCTGATGCGAAGAACCAACCCGTTGGAAAAGACCCTGATGCTGGGAAAGATTGAAGGCAGGAGGAGAAGGGGACGACAGAGGGCGAGATGGTTGGATGGCATCACCGACTCAATGGACATGAGTCTGAGCAAGCTCTGCAAGCTGGTGATGGACAGGGAGGCCTGATGTGCTGCTTTCCATGGGGTCACAGAGAGTCAGACACGACTGAGCAAGTGATCTGAACTGAGTGAAATCTAGACGTACACGAATACTTGATTGAGAGAGGTGGCGGAAGCAGAGCGGTGTGAAAGCTGTATATCCACGCGGGAAGAGAATGACACTGGGCCCCTACCTTGGTTTTGAACAAGAATCAACTTCAGATATTAGCTATGTAGGCAAAACAAGGAGGCTCTTATAAGTTACAGAGAATAATATTCTAACCTCAGGGTAGGAAAGGATTTCTTAATCCAGGCAGAAAAAGCACTATCCATAAAGGAAAAACTCTGTTCATCAGACGGTTAAGAAAGTAAAAAAAAAAGGCCAATGAGACTAGAAATCAACTGTAAGGAGAAACTGCAAACACACGGGGGCTGAACAACACGCTGCTGAAGAGGCGAAGGGATCACTGCAGAGATCAAAGAGGCAATTAAAGAAAAATGCCTGGAGATGAAGGAAAACAAAAACGCAACAAAGTCTACAGGACAGCAAAAGCAGTTTTAAAAGGGAAGTTTATAGCAGTACGGTCCTACCTTGGGAAACAAGGAAAATCTCAAAGAAACAACCTAGTCCTACAATTGAAGCAACTAGAGGAAAAACAAGCATAACTCAAAGTTAGTAGAAGGAAAGAAATTATAAAGGCGAGGAACTAAATGAGAGGCAGAAAATAATCAATGAAACGAAAAGCTTGTTGTCTCAAAATAGACCAAATTGATAAAGCTTTAGCCAGACTTATCAAGAAAAAAAAAAGGAGAGGATCCAACTCAATAAAGTCAGAAATGAAAAAGAAGTTACAAACACCACAGAGATACAAAGGATCATAGAAGACTATGAGCAGTTATATACCAATAAAATGGACAGCCTAGAAGAAATGGACAACTTCTTGCTGCTGCAGCTGCTAAGTCGTGTCCGATTCTGCACGACCCCATAGACAGCAGCCCACCAGGCTCCCCCGTCCCTGAGATTCTCCAGGCAAGAACACTGGAGTGGGTTGCCATTTCCTTCTCTGATGCATGAAAGTGAAAAGTGAAAGTGAAGTTGCTCAGTCGTGTCTGACTCAGCCACCCCATGGACTGTAGCCTACCAGGCTCCTCCATCTCTGGGATTTTCCAGGCAAAAGTACTGGAGTGGGGTGCGATTGCCTTCTCCTGGACAACTTCTTAGAAACGTACAATTTCCCAAGATTGAATCAGGAAGAAACAGAGAATATGAACAGACCAATTACCAGTAATGAAATTTAGTCAGTAGTTTTAGAACTCCCAACAAAGATTGGACCAGATGGCTTCACAGGTGAACTCGATCAAACATTTGGCAAAAAGTTAAAGCCTATCCTTCTCAAACTACTCCAAGAAATTGCAGAGAAAGGAACACTTCCAAACTCATTCTATGAGGCCAGCATTATCCTGATACCAAAACCAGATGAAGATATGACAGGAAAAGAAAATTACAGGCCAATATCAATGATGAATATAGATGCAAAAATCCTCAGCAAAATACTAACAAACCAAACCCACAATATATTAAAAGGATCATGATCAAGATTTATCCCAGGGATGTGAAGATTTTTCCATATCTGCACATCAATGTGATACACCACATTGACAAATTGAAGAATAAACACTATTCAGTCATCTCAATAACTGCTGTAAAAACCTTTGGAAAAATTTAATATCCATTTATGATTAAAACTCTCAAGACTGGGCATAGAGGGGACATACTTCAACATAAAGGCTATATATAACAAACCTACAGCTAACAACATTCACGACGGCGAAAAGCTGAAAGCATCCCCTCTCAGATCAGGAACAAGACAAGGGTGCCCACTCACCACTTTTATTCAATAGAGTGTTAGAAATCCCAGCTGCAACAAGCAGAAAAGAAAAAGAAATAAAAGGAATATAAATTGGAAAAGAAGTAAAACTGTCACTGTTTGCAAATGACATGAAAACCCTAAAGATGCCACCAGAAAATGACTAATACGAGAGTTCATCAGTGANTAAAAACCTTTGGAAAAATTTAATATCCATTTATGATTAAAACTCTCAAGACTGGGCATAGAGGGGACATACTTCAACATAAAGGCTATATATAACAAACCTACAGCTAACAACATTCACAACGGCGAAAAGCTGAAAGCATCCCCTCTCAGATCAGGAACAAGACAAGGGTGCCCACTCACCACTTTTATTCAATAGAGTGTTAGAAATCCCAGCTGCAACAAGCAGAAAAGAAAAAGAAATAAAAGGAATATAAATTGGAAAAGAAGTAAAACTGTCACTGTTTGCAAATGACATGAAAACCCTAAAGATGCCACCAGAAAATGACTAATACGAGAGTTCATCAGTGAATTCAGTAAGGCTGCAGGATACAAAATGTGTAGAAATCTGCTCCATTTCTGTACGCTAACAAGAAATTCTCAGAAAGGTAAACCAAGGAAATGAGCCCATTCACAATCACACTAAAAGAGAATAAAATACCTTGGCGCCCCAAAGAAATAACTAAGATAGGCTGTAGTGCCTGGCTGCGGTCTCTTTGGCTTTGTTTTCCTTTGTGATTCTAAAAGAATTTGTTTCTCGGCCTTCCACAGTTGTTCTTCCAGCGTTTCACACTATTCAGTTTCAGATTCAAGACTTTCTTTCCATCAAGGACAAAATAGATATGCAATAAGCAACAAAGGTTTACTGTAGTCAATATCTTTAAAAAAAAAAAACAACCTATAATGGAAAATAATTTAAAAAATAATATATGTGTATAACTGGATCACCTTGTATGTACCTGAAACATTGTAAGTGAACTATACATCAATACAATATATATATTAAGAAAAAAAGCTTTCAGGGATGCCAAGTTAGGGGTTCTAGTCAATTCTAGTCAATTGTTTTTTTCTTAAATAGGAGCTGGACAGTCTTTTGTGCGTGTGTGTGCGTGTAATTATTCCATTTTTGCAACAGGTCCTTTGCCTCTAGCAAAGCTTTTGTCACTGTCTCCTAGTCAACATATAACTGCTCTCACTTTCTCTGGAAAACTATCAAATTCAGTCCTTTTGACATAATTAACTACAGCTGCTTTGTTCTACTGTCTTTTAAAAAGAAAATGAAATCAACCAATGTTATTATGCAGGTCAGGAGGCAACAGTTAGAACTGGACATGGAACAACAGACTGGTTCCAAATAGGAAAAGGAGTACGTCAAGGCTGTATATTGTCACCCTGCTTATTTAACTTCTATGCAGAGGACATCATGAGAAACGCTGGGCTGGAAGAAGCACAAGCTGGAATCAAGATTGCTGGGGGAAATCTCAATAACCTCAGATCTGCAGATGACACCACCCTTATGGCAGAAAGTGAAGAGGAACTAAAGAGCCTCTTGATGAAAGTGAAAGAGGAGAGTGAAAAAGTTGGCTTAAAGCTCAACATTCAGAAAACGAAGATCATGACATCCGGTCCCATCACTTCATGGGAAATAGATGGGGAAAGAGTGGAAGCAGTGTCAGACTTTATTTTTTTGGGCTCCAAAATCACTGCGGATGGTGACTGCAGCCATGAAATTAAAAGACGCTTACTCCTTGGAAGAAAAGTTATGGGCAACCTAGATAGCATGTTGAAAAGCAGAGACATTACTTTGCCAACAAAAGTCCGTCTAGTCAAGGCTGTGGTTTTTCCAGTAGTCATGTATGGATGTGAGAATTGGACTGTGAAGAAAGCTGAGCGCCAAAGAATTGATGCTTTTGAACTGTGGTGTTGGAGAAGACTCTTGAGAGTCCCTTGGACTGCAAGGAGGAGATCCAACCAGTCCGTTCTGAAGGAGATCAGCCCTGGGATTTCTTTGGAAGGAATGATGCTAAAGCTGAAATTCCAGTACTTTGGCCACCTCATGGAAGAGCTGACTCATTGGAAAAGACTCTGATGCTGGGAGGGATTGGGGGCAGGAGGAGAAGGGGACAACAGAGGATGAGATGGCTGGATGGCATCACTGACTCAATGGGCGTGAGTCTGAGTGAACTCCAGGAGTTGGTGATGGACAGGGAGCCCCGGCGTGCTGCGATTCATGGGGTCGCAAAGAGTCGGACACAGCTGAGCCACTGAACTGAACTGAATGTTATTAAATGGAATACGTCAATTAAACAATTAGAGCCTGCTTGTACATGAGGCAGAGCCTGGGTCCTAGCAAAGAGGTTTTGTGTATGAATGTTTTTCTTTACTTTGTTCACAAGAGACTTTGAACTTAGTATAACAGCTGAAGGGCTTTAAATGACATTTTCAAAAATAGAAGATTCTGAGGCTCAAAAATCTCTTTAAGGCCAATGTAAATAACTTGAAAGGTGATCTGAAAGGCTGGTCTCCAGGCATTAACCCATTAACCGGATGTACATTTTCTGACGCATATTCATAGAAACCCCAGGGAGTCCCAGCTGTAGTTCTCTGATGTAGGCACAGCCGATTCATTTATTTATCTCAGTTCACCTGCTTGCCTTTGCTTGCTCTCTGTGCGTGCGTAGACTAAAAATGGTTAAAAATGAACATGTCACCCTAGAGAACTTTTTCTTATGTCGCTTAAATGAGGCTTTCAGAAATGTCTGTTAGTATACAGTTAAATGTTAGAACTTTTTTCTTGCTAACAAGAATGTATCTCTCATTCTCAAAAAGATTATTCACAACAGTTGCAGAACAACTCCCTATGTCTTTCTCTTGTTTCAAAAGAGTTCAAAAAGCCAAAGCCCACCATGCTCCATGGCTTCCCTTATTTCAGGCAGAAATTACACCTGCCAGCTTTCTGAGCTTTGTGTGTAATCTGTATACCAATCTTTAGGCTCCTTACTGATGCAGCAAGGAATCACAGTTAAGCCCAATTTGTAGCTGTCACTCTGCAAAGCAAATCCATGGATCTGGGCTGAGTTAGGTAACCACACTGACTCACATAACAGACCCAACCTGCCCCTTAACAGAAATTTATTAATAGATGAGCTAGCTGGGTTTTGTTCAGGGGATTTTTGACTTTTAATTGGATGATCATGCTCAATAATTACAGACATTTGACAATATACATGTCACTTTGCAGGGTCTTGGGTTCACATACAGAATGTGTCCCTTGAAGTTTTAGATGTAAGTTACGTGAAGAGTATGGGGCTCCTCCACCACCACCACTTTAACTGTTTACTCTGCCGGGCCAACGACAGGGCCAACATCAGTTTTTCCTCTTTGAAAAGAGGAAAGCATACTGAAGTATGCTTTCCCATTCTCTTTATGAAAAAGCAAGAGGAAGGACAAAAACCACCACACCCAGCACAGGGTGTCCCAGGGAGATCCTAAAACAGTAATTCTCACCTGAAGAGCGGGAGCTGTCACGGCGACCTCTGACATTCAGTTGAGTACGTGGGGCTGTCCCCATAGTACAGAGGGGTCGGTCCACCTGGGATGCTCAGAGATACTGCATGGGAACAGGGCTCCTGGGAGCCTAGGAGGGAAAGTGCTTAGCCACACACAGATGTCAAGGGTGTGGTCCTTTTCTCCCTCACCCACCTGCTGGGAGTGAAAAGGCCAGATGGCAGGAAGAGAGAGGCCCTCCTCACCTGATCACTTGGGAGTTGGCTACATATGGAATTACTCCAATTTTACACTTAATACGTAGTGGGGATTGCTCACGCTTAAAAGAAGTCTATTTGGTCACATTATCTTCTTGGTAGAAAAATCAGAATTGTTGCATGTTGAAATCACTTAAAGCAGGGAATTTGCAGTAGCTTTAAAGGCAGTGTGTTGAGACAATTCACTACTAACTGCGTAGTGCAGTGACATCCTTGGGTCCAAGTTATGACTACTGAGGCAAGCAAATAAGGGAGAAAAAAAAACATTTATTTTTCTGGAAATGGCGTGGCCTAAAGCTCCAGTGGCACAAAGTTTAGAACAAATGTCTGCTATGAACATGATTCACGTCCACTTCCTAAACTCCTAACTCAGCAGCAAAGGGCATCGGATCAAGTTAAGAGGGCATGAAAACCTGCATCTGCCTCGCCTCCCTACCCCAAATAGCTGTCAGTTCCCCAAAGCCAAATCTGATTCTGGAATCTGCNGCACAAAGTTTAGAACAAATGTCTGCTATGAACATGATTCACGTCCACTTCCTAAACTCCTAACTCAGCAGCAAAGGGCATCGGATCAAGTTAAGAGGGCATGAAAACCTGCATCTGCCTCGCCTCCCTACCCCAAATAGCTGTCAGTTCCCCAAAGCCAAATCTGATTCTGGAATCTGCCTTATACCCAAAATTCTTAGACGAGAGGCAAGAACAGTAACTCAGAAAACATTAAAAAAAAAAAAAAAACTGATGTTTACAACTCGGATTTCTGGCAAACCTTCCTAGATTACACAATCAGGTCAACTGAGATGAGAAAAAACACTGCTTTGTTCCATGTCTGGGAGCTACTTGTTACTGCATTTCTTTTTTCTTTTGGTTGGCTGAATTACAACCCCTTTATAAGTTTTTCAAATGGGTCCACCTCCCTGCCCCAAAAAACCACCAAAGTGAGGTTCTAATATCATTTTCTCTGGAAAAGGAAAAACTATCTATATTCTTGGAAATGAAACATTATTTGAATCAAAACTGAAATTTCAAAGCAAAGGTCATACACTTATACTTGCTAGCTGAAGAGGAGTGTGAAAAGGCTAATATTCCTGAGTTTGTGTGTAGAAAAAGAATCAGAGAATTTGAAGCACTTGGGAGAAAAATTCCACTTGCAAGACAGACATCCAAAATGGCTCAACATAATTTATTTTTTTTTTTAATGTTAAAATGTACAGAGTTCTTTTGAAAGTACTTGCTAGAAAGGGGGAAAAAAAAGTGATATTACATACAGGAGAGGAAGGAGACCGGCTGGCCCAGGAGCGCGTGACATGGAGAAATACGAAGGCATCTAGGCACCCCTTCCCCGTAGCTTACAAGTCACCATGAACAAAGTACAAAGAGGTTACAAAACAGGAAAAGCAAATATAAACAGACAGGAATAGACTTAGCTTCATTTGTACATGCGGCTTTTAGAGGCATCTGGAGCTCTATTCACACACTCTAGAGATCTCTTTAAAGAGAATTTTTATCTTTCTTAAAATAGTTTTTAATATTCTACAACAAAGATAAAAAATTTTAAAGATGGAATGAAATGAAAAAGCTCTTATTTTAAAAGGCATCAAAGTCACTAACAGTGAGTTTTTTAAATTTCTTTTTTTAGAAGATTACCCAAGTTATCTTGCTAAAAATACATTTTTTTTAAACAGAAGTGAAAAAATGACAGGTACCAATATTACTGTGTTGGATAATTTCTTTTATAATATAGAAAAGAACATTTGCTCTACAATAGTTCTAAAGTCACAAAAAGGCTTGTGGAAAAAGGGAGCTGCCCGATTGAAAATTGTTTTTTTTTTTCTTAAAAAAAGAAATAAAACCAAACACAACCGCAAACCAACAGAAACTGAATTCACGGCCCTCGTTTCAACAGCTTCTCCTTCGGCCCTGACCCACCCTCCTCCCAAGACACCTCCCTCCCCACCCACCCTGTCCCCACCCCAACCAGGAAGCAATGACAGCGCTGAAGAGTCGGCAGAGGGCAGCACAGGGCACGTTCTACACACAGGACTGGGGGCTGTAAAGGTATATACAGAGACTGGGCCTACTCAGCCTTGCGCATGCTCAGAATGCTCAGACAGCGGTTAGGAGGCGGGATTCTGCCTTGTTCTACCTAACACGTTTAATTGAGAAAGTCAATTAAAGTGTGTATATATATAAAAAAAACCAACAAACCTGTGCATTTGAAAAAGTTTAATGCCTAATTTGTTACTTCAAAAATTTATCTATATAAAATGTACAAATAAAGGAGAGAATTTAATGCTTATAGGCATTTCTTTAAGCAGTACTTCCTCCTTTTGGATATTTGACTGCACATACCAAGTGGTATAATAGTGTCCATCTTCCAATGATGGAACATATATATGTATATATATATACACACATATATATATACTTATATATATATATATATGTTTTTTTAACCTATCCCTGGAGCAAGTGACAAGGAGAGAATGGGCAAACTGGCTGCACAAGAGAAAAGAGAATGAAGTTGGAAGTAACATAGGAGCCTGCTAAAACCCTGCTGTCCAGATCTGCCCGACTATGCTGGTGGTTGGTCGACCCCTCTTCTCCTCAGCCGCTCCCCGGGGAAGGGCCGCGCATCCCGTTTCACAGGGGAAGGGACTCAGGATCTCAAAAGACGAAGGAAAACTAGAGGTATGTTATCACTGAAGTAGCTATAAGACTCACACCACGGTCTCCCTCACAACACGCTATCTGCGTCATCTCTTCCAACACGAAGTAAACAGTGTCAAAGGTTAGTCAGGTATTTCTCAAGTCGCTGACGTGTACAGTCATCTGCCAGCCCTTTAGATGAGGATGTCAGAGGCTCATTGCCAAATCACCGGGGACTGCTGTTCACTTTAATCAGAGTCAGGAAGGCTCGAGAATCGAGACCCTTGAGTCTCAAGGTATGTACTAAAATCAAGAGGCTGCATGGAATTATGTGCGTATGGCTGATTCATCAGGTGGTAAAAAAAAAAAAAAAAAAGAGGTTACATCCCCTCTTTTGATTGTTAACCGACCATCTATTCCTCCAAGGCTGGATCAGGATTGCCAACAGCTTTCCTCTGAGATTCTGCTGTTAATTGAGACTTACAGTATTTTTGTGTCTCTGAGTGCTGAGTGGGAGTAGTTTTTAAAAAATTATATTACACTTGATCTAAGAAAAACATTTCGATGAAGTCCATCTATAAAGAAACATTCTTGGGGAAAGGTTTCAAGAGGTGTGTGTGTGCGTGTGTGTGTGTGTGTAGGGAGTGGAGGGGATTTTAGGAGGAGAAGCATTTTCCTGCCTCGCTTTATTAATAATAATAATAATAATATTAACAATAATAATAAGTTTAAGGAGCTTGGGTTGTTCTCCATGTCCCCATCCGAGTCTCCCATAAGTGCCTCCTGCTGGAATGAAGTAGGAAATGAAAGGCTGGGTGTGGAGGAAAAGGGTCTGGCTAACCCTCGAGATGTATATGTAACATTTAAAAATGACGACACTGGGAGCTGCAAACACTTGAGGGGAAACATACATTTTAAAATAAAATAAAGATAATTCACTTTTACACAAATTCTGTCCATGCGGCGTGTAAAGAAAGTAAGGCTCTTTTTAATTATGAAGACTTCTGTGCATGTTTCCCCTATCCCCAAATCCATTTTCAGATGAGTTCTATTGTAAAATGTTCAAGATTGTGAAGAAAACCAAAACCCAGAACAAAATGAACCCCCCCAAAAAAGACCAGGTTTTCTAAAAAATAAAATAAACCAAAGAAAAATTCCTCTAAATCTACAGCAATATTTTAACTGGAAAAAGGGTCCATTTTTCTCTGGTTTGTCAGTATAAAAGGTTCCTTTATTTATATATATTTAGGTTCTCAACTGCAAGTCCGTCTTGCTCATCTTCTCATGTAAGGTCCGTTGAGCGACTGCTTGGGCACGCCCGCCGCATTCATGTAGCTGTGATGGGAGGGGCCCGTGTACATCACGTTTCCGTGCGGGCTCGGCTGCATAGGCTGCTGGGGGTAGGCCTGGCCCCCCATCACCCCCATCTGCATCTGCATAGGATACTGTGCTGTCTGGTTCATGTAGGCCGGGTTACTATGGTAACTGCTGTTCATCATGGGCTGGGTCATTCGATAGCTGTTCATGGCGTTCAGGGTGTTCATATTCATGGAATTGACATTATAGGCAGGGGTGGGCATCAAGTTCACCCCCATGTTCATGCCACGCTGCACGGCCAAGGCACGCGGGCCGGCCTGCATGGCGACCGCGGGCGGGCTGCGGCCATACAGCTGCTGCTGGTGAGCCGCCGCAGAGGGCAGGGGCGCCGACTTGGAGCGGATAGAGATGTGCCCCTTGACGGGCATCTGCCCTTGCAGCCTCTGAGTGTGGGGAATGCCAATGTTGGTGGCAGACATGTTGCACTGCAGCAGAGGGGATGTGAGGTTCATGGTGGTGGAGGCCAAGTTCGGGGGTGGCGTCATGGTGGCTTGTGCTTGAGGGGTCCCTGCTAAGGGATGCGACGGAGCCAGCTGAGCCAGTCCCGTGTTGGACAGAGAAACACTGGTTGCATAGGACGTCACAGCAGGAGAATGGCTATAAGGCATGGCATGGGGGTCCATAATGGTGTTGGTCAGCTGCTGCAACTTGGCTAGACTGAAGGTGGCCGACGGCTGGGAGTAGCTGCCGGCCCCGAAGTCCCCGGGGATCCGCTCGTAGATGCTGATGTTCCCCGCGCTGCCGGACTCGGGGATCTCCATGATCATGGGCGCCGGAGTGAAGCTGTTGTTCATGCTGCACTGCGACAGCGGGGGCTGCTGCTGGGGCGGGGG